>OZ007509.1:2012946-2545229 GCA_963931865.1 Axinella damicornis
TCACGCTAAGTTTGTTCATCTTCCTCCCTCGGCCAAGAGTCACATGGATCTCCTGCACTGTCAGATTGTCAGGGATGCGCAGTTGGAGAGGGAGAGCAGTGGAGGCCTGTGAGGGAGGGAGGGAGGGAGGGAGGGAGGGAGGGAGGGAGGGAGGGAGGGAGGGAGGGAGGGGGGAGGGAGGGAGGGAGGGAGGGAGGGAGGGAGGGAGGGAGGGAGGGAGGGAGGGAGGGAGGGAGGGAGGGAGGAGGGAGGGAGGGAGGGGAGGGAGGGAGGGAGGGGAGGGAGAAAAGTAAATAAGAATGGGAGGGAGGCTAGGTCTTAGGATTAGAATAGTCAAGCAGAAGTTTAAAATTTGAACCTGCAATTCCAAGAAGACATTGCTGAGTCCAGAGAGGAAGCACTTGGAGCCAACCGCAATAGGAGACTATGGTGGTGGTGGCGGTGGTGGTGGGGGGGGGAGGAGGGGGGAACAAGGGGAGGAGATAGTCAGGAAGGAACTATAGTGCCAGCACATGGTCTCCTACGACCTCACCTGGAGGCTACAGTTAACAAGAACCGATCCAGCGCCAATGGTAGTACCCTTAGCTAACAAGCAGTTGATTTCACGGTGGTCTGCACCCTGTGTGTGTGTGCGGATGAGTAGGTAGGGTGAGCGTGGGCATGAGTTGTGTGTGTGTGTGTGTGTGTGTGTGCGTGAGCTAGGGTGAGTGAAGGTACAAGGAGAATGTGCATTCGAGTGCGTGCAGGTCAACCTAACATGTTTGTATGCTTGTGAAGGAGCACAGCTGATGCTACCATCCCAAGCTAACCTGCTGGTCTCCCAGATAACGAGTGAGCACATCAGTAGCTATGTGTCTCAAGTAGTCATGTTCTATCCCTTGTAATCGCACTGTATTTTCGTGCATGTGTGGAGGGGAGAGGGAGGGAGGGAAGAGAGAGAAAGGAGACAGGTAACAGAGGGAGGGAGAGAGGGAGGGGAGGGGGGAGGGGGAGGAGGGAGGGAGGGGGGGGGGGGAGAGAGAGAGGAGACAGGGAAGAAAGCGATGGAAGGAAAGAGGGGAGAGGAGAGGGGACAAGAAGGGTGTGGAAGGGGAAGTGAAGACATGTGAGATTGGTTTACCCACCCGCTTTCATCTTGAGTCCTCTGAGGGCCTTCCATAAGTACAGCCTGGCCCTCAGTAATGTCGATTGAGTGCTTTCAAGGTGTGGCATGGGGGAGGCCCTCCGTGGGAAGACTTGAAGGTCCCGGTCACATAGTCATCTCGTCCGATCTCTGTCGTCAGGCAGAGCAGGATGTCGAAAAAGAGTGACAGCTGCAAGGAGTGGAGGAGTAAAATTACAGCTGTAACTAGTTTGAGAAAGAGCAGTATACAAAGAGGGATACAAGGATTGAAGCAGCTAGCTTTACACTACACACAGATTGTAGCTCAGTTGAGGCGCTCACTTACCGAGAGCGGCTGTGCACCATTGTCCAGGCCGACATATGTGCATGCGTCCAGTGGTGGCATGGTATGTAACCCTAGCATGAACTCTGCTACCCTTGGGCTCAGGTACACTATGCCTGGCCAACTGGTGGAAAGGAAGAGGGAGAGGAGTGGGAGCAGAGTGGGAGGGATAAAGAGACATGGATGAAGGAGGGAAAGACAGAAGGGGAAGGGGAGAGGGAGGGAGAGAGAGGGAGGGAGGAGGGAGGGGGAGGGAGGGAGGGAGGGAGGGAGGGAGGGAGGGAGGGAGGGAGGAGGGAGAGGGAGGTAGGGAGGAGGGAGGTGGGGAGGGAGGGAGGGAGGGAGGGAGGGAGAGGGAGGTAGGGAGGAGGAGGGAGGGAGGGGGAGGGAGAGGGAGGTAGGGAGGAGGGAGGGAGGGAGGGAGGGAGGGAGGGAGGGAGGGAGGGAGGGAGGGAGGGAGGGAGGGAGGGAGGGAGGGAGGGAGGGAGGGAGGGAGGGAGGAGGGATGGAGGGATGGAGGGAGGGAGGGATGATCCACCCACCATCTCACACAAGCCATCAGGTCGGATGCATGATTTCACCAGTTCTTCCCTCCAGAGTGAATAATCTGTGCAAACTCTCCCTGGGCGTGCATGTGTGTGTATGTATACATATACATACGTGATATGTATGTGTGTGTGTGTGGCAGGGTAGAGAGTGTGGATACAGTTACTATAGCTACAAGCGGCGACATCTCACCGTCTCTGTGACCCTGCATGCTCCATGCAACATGGCGTATTCTGGCCTGCTCAGTACGGTTAGGATTCCAACGGTGTCCTCCAAACCCGAGATGTCCAAAGGCTCTGAAGGGAGACAAGGGAGATGAGAGAAGAGACAGGAGGAGCACATTGATGTGTGCTCCTTCACAACCTGGACAGGTGAAGCCTACCAATCTTGTGGGGTGCTTTGAGGATCATGTCTGTACTGGAGACCCAAACACCAGGGGGTGAACCCCGACACAGCTGTAGTGGGGGAGAGAATCATTTCAGTGTCCACCCTCACCCCTCCAAGTATGGAGAGGTAGACGGACACGGACACGGACAGACTGATGGACAGACAGACAGACAGACAGACAGGCGGACACACACAGACACACACCTGGTTGAGGGTATCCATGAGTCGGTCAATGTTCATGGTGACCTCAGTGTTCTCGAAGCTCTCCACGCCTGCCCCACGTTGGTTGAGACTGGTGGGGTCTGGCATGAAGCCATGGTCGCACGGACTGAATGGAAAGGTTGTGCCCTGCAAGGAGACAGCGAGATCTGGCTACTGAACAGAAATGACATAGCACAGCAGGTGAAGAACCACCAAACGTCCAAGGAGCTCAGAGTCACAGAGTTATAAGCTCCAGCCTTGCTCCCAAGCCAATGAAATGAGGAACAATTTTTCAAGAGTGCGACAACCAGGTAATTCAATGCACGTATACATATAATTATACTTACGGACAGCAGGATCAGGATTCTTGCACTGTAGAGGGCCTCTGCAGTCACAAACTGTGTGCCAGTGTTAACATTTTATTGCACGACGCCACATGAGATGAATCCATAATGTACCCGGACAATATAGCACCAGAAATAGTGTTGCAAGGAGGGGGATCGGGATGGGAAGGAGGGATATAGGAGGAGGAGAAGGAGGGATGAGGGAGTGGGAAGGAGGGATGTGGACGGAGGGATGTTGGGAGGGGGAAGGAGGGATGTGGGAGGAGGGATGTGGACAGAGGGATGTGGAAGGAGGGATGTGGGAGGAGGGGGAAGGGAGGGGGATCGGGATGGGAAGGAGGGATGTGGGAGGAGAATGAGGGATGTATGTGGGAAGGTTCTAATTACCGACCTTGTGTCCTTCGTGGGCAGCTAGATACTCAGCTACACAGATGAGGGCATTCAGAGCTGCGCTGCCACTGCCAATGTTAGGTTTTGGGTCGTCAACTGCAAGAAGCACTGCATCACGATTCAGGAGTCTTTTCTGCTGCCTGATCAACAGTTCTGGGCGGGACGGGTAGGAGGTTGGAGGGGAGAGTAGAGGGAGGAGTACAGATGCAGCATGACATCTGCTAGTCTTTCCTGCTGCTGCACACATGCTCACCCCCGTCCACTCCCCTTCCCTCCTCCCTCCACCTCTACACCCCACATGCATCCAACACAGTCATATCTACGTGGGTGCATCATGCACCATGTGCACTGCCTACCAACCAACCATTGCGGAAGGAATCTGCACTCTCTCTGTTCTGGCAAGTGCACACAATAGCCGTCCACGACATCCTGCAGCTGAAATGTCACGGTGTTGGTGCGATACAGGCTATTACAGCAGACCAGATCGTTTTATGTGCTAGCATGCATAATACTTTGTAATACATGTAATACCATGTGGGCTTGGATCGTGCACCTTGTACTTTACCATCATGAGATCGAGAACGTCGAAATTTCTTTTGATATTCTGTTAATTAGAGTGAAACGTATTTACGGTATTACCAGCTCCACCCTCATCGGCTGAACTGCAGAAATAATGGATCGTGATTTCCTTGCGTAAACCAGAGTCACCCAGTCTGCGGGACACCGATACCAGGCCTGGGAGGGGCCTCATCAGCTACTCTGGGGCGGCAGGGAGATGGCACTGGAAGTCTGGAGCATGATAACAGCAGTCAGCATGTAAAAATAATGATTAAAAGGTGCAGTAAACACACAGAATGATAAAACTACCATGGGTATTGATGATTAGCAGTTGGAACTCAATTGCCATGTTGCATACAAAATAGAATAGCAAAGTTGCGTCAGAGTGGAAATGGAAAAAAGTGATTCTATCCCTGTTCCAAAAAACCAACAAACAAAGCACTATACACCAATAAAAGAACTTGTGGTGATAAATGAATTGTCATTTGTTTAAAAAGTCAACTGTAGCTTTAGCTGTTGTTCTGCTAGTTAAATCTCTTGCCTCAACTTTGATCTCTGTGTCACCAAACATCATTGTTGCTTGCAGTTGTCTTGTTTTACCTCCAGTCGTGTCTGGCATCCCCAAATAGAGCTCACCACATCGTTTCACTCCCGGGTCTGTTGTAAACATTACATGTTCCTTCTCGCTGCAGTAGATTCCAATGACGGTGGAGGTTTGGTACGATTTGGCAGGTGTGTAGCTTCTTGTGACGTTCTCCCCAAGAGCTATGGACTGGTCTACTCTGACAAAGGTATCAAAAACATCCGTACACCACTCGACTCCGTCTTTCTTTGTGCGTTTGTCCGGCGGGTGTTTGCCAGGAATGAACTTGTTGAGCACCCCGACTCCATAGGTTAGTGCTGATCTTCTCACCCGAACCACTGTGGGGTCCAGGCCAAACATGACCGCTCCTTTTAGAATCGTGAGACCAACATCATGAGGAATCACGATCCTCAACTGAGAGGAAAACGATCTTCTGATCTCGTTTTGCAGCAGGGGCGACTCTGCAAACCCTCCGACAAGAAACATGAATCTGACTCCATCTAACTCGGGCTTCTTCAGCAGTTCTTGGATATGTCTGACGATTTCACGCAATACAGGATCGAATAATGCATGCATCGCCGCTGGCGACACTCGAAGCATGCCCTGTGTGGACCACCTAATGTCTTTGTTGCCAAACTTCTTGATTGCCTGCTCGACTGTGTGTCCCTTCAGCTTCGAATAGTGCTCAATGAAGGAGAATGGAAGTGAGATGTTGAGGGGATTCGATTTTGAAGGGCTTGCCGTTCTCTTTTTCGCCTCAAATGCAATCATCAAATCTACCCACCCTGCTGGCTTAGTATTCTTGAAGCTCACCACAAAATCGATGCCAAAAATCTTGATCAGCAAGTTCTCAAACTCTTTGTCAACACCGATTGCACCCCATGCCCCTCCAGAAGCTTTGTATAGCTCCTTCAAAGTGCCAGCATCCTCCATTTCATGAACAGTTAGATCCACCGTCCCACCACCACAGTCTACAATAATGTATCTTGTACCGGTTTTGAATTCTGCGGACACAGGAGCACCACTGGCTAGCACCCCCTTCATTCCAATGAGACTGTTGCTGCGATGGTGGTGCATGTTCGGTGATCCGAGGTCCTCCTCTGGGACAAGCTCTCTCTGCTTGAGTTTTCGACAGTAGATGGAGGCCGCCTCTGGTTCTAGGGCAATCAACAGCTGACTAGGGTTGACAGGAGAGGCCAGGCCAGCCTGGAGGGAGGGAAGGTAGTGTGATTATTGCATGTCTTCCTCACCTATGTGTGCACGCTCTAACATACAGTGGCATTAATTCAATCACATGCAGTTGAGTTACACTTTGCAACATTGTTTTGGTTACGCAACGTCCATTGATGGGCAGAACTATACCAACCTGGTACTGCCCCCTGACACGTCCACAGCTGAGCTAAACTGCAGCACAACTAGGAGTAAGAGGTAGAATTCTCCTCTGATACCAATCAGCTGCCTGGTGTCTCAATGGCCAATCCTCCCATGGAATTTGCAGGTGTTACGTGTCTATCTATCTATCTATCCATCCATGTATCTATCTGTCTATCTATCTATCTATCTATCTATCCATCCATGTATCTATCTATCCATCCATGTATCTATCTGTCTATCTATCTATCTATCTATCTATCTATCCATCCATGTATCTATCTATCTATCTATCTATCTATCTATCTATCTGTGGTGTGGCTACCTCAATGCTCACCTCATACGCTGCTTGTCTCATGAACTGTTTCGCTGGCTGCCTCCAGATGGCCGGGACAGTGATCACCCACCGAATATCATCGTTCACTATCCGTGTGGAGGACTGATCTGACAGCTCCTGAAGGCAGTGACTCTTGAAGAATCGCAGTGCGTGGGCAAACACCTTCAGTGCAAGCATCTTCTTCCCATTGGCTGCCTGGATCTCAACGCCCTTGTGAAGGTTCTGGTGTGGTGGTATGTGTGTGTGTGTGTGTGCACGCATAGTAAGTGATATGTGTGTGGATGTGGAGGATGTAAGGAGGATGAATTTAAGATGGGGGGAGGGGGAGGGATACAGTATGTACTGTCGTGCCTTAAAAGGTCTGAAGGAAGAGTTGGGGAAGAGTTGGAAGAGTACACAGACAATATTCGGCTAATTAGCGGTTAACTTCAGTCTTCCTGTATAGAACTGAGTGGGGCCTTGAATTTTGGCTGGACCAATTGGGACTGTAGCAATTACCATCGTTTAAGCATGCTACCAATGCAGCTGGCCACGTGTCCAGTATAAACAAACCAAGCATGCACACATGCATGATGTGGGCCTGCAAATCAGTGTAGATAGAGTAGCGGCAGTGTAATCCAAAACCCTCCCCAACGACAGCTGCAACATTCCCTGATGAAGTGGTATGGCCTTCATTTTGGGCCTCTGCTTTCTTGGCTGTGCAACAGCGAGTGTGAGTTATGCAACACTATAGTATTCATTGAGGTCCAGTCAGCTCAGGAATGCAAAGCTAACATAACACTACTCCAGCTTCTGAAATAACAGCTTCTGCAACTTGAGCAACAACAATACAGTGAGATTCTCTAGCTTTTGCGTCTAGCAGTGCAGAAACGTTTAGGAAGTCTGATCCCGTGAACCCAGGAGCTGCAGGCAGACCTCTCAACTCTCACAATGCCACCATGAGACTCTCGTGATGATGTTTTCATTTCTCACGGTCCAACGATTGAGTAATGGTATAAGTTTGCATGTTGCCAGTCATTTGTAACACTGAAATTGTATCAATTCCTTGAAGGCCAGCCAACAACATGTTTGCTTTGCGCCAGAGATTGCTTGATAGCAGTGTTAAAACAATCAATTGATTGCAAACAAGACATTGTCAGGCCAGCCTTAAACGTGAACAAAATTGCAATTACATCATGGTCATCACGTAATACGTTTTACTTTTTCGCAATTGCATGACCGGGATAGGATGCATGAATCAGTAACTATGGCAATATGAGAACATTTTGTTGTTAGTGATCAATTGCTTAGTATGCAGAAGATTAACAGCAGTGTACTGCTCTCATTACTACTACGCAGACACGAGGACACTTCCTGTGAGGACACTTCCTGTGATCATACGGACAAGGTGATTCACATAGTTCTCACATTAAGAAATTCCTCCAAGAAGCACGCAACACTGTATACACAGCAGATCACATAGTAATTGCTTGTCAGGTGTAGCAGACTGTACAACACCTTGTCCGGCGGAGACGTAGTGCACATTCTGCGTCATAACTGTCTGACCAATCAAGGAAGGTACACAAAGCTTCTAACTAGATGGTCGTAATCTCTGTTTTGCACAAACACCTTCATAATTATATTGTGCTTATTGGTGGAGTTGCGAGCGCTTTTATTTTCCATGCCAATATTGGCACATTTTGGAGACCATTTGCTACCAAATATGGCACATTTTGACATGCTAATTTTGGAAATAAATCTAAATTGGCAGAAACAGCACTCCCATTCTATAGGGTGACTGATGTGCCGTTTTTGCCCAATTGGTATTGAGAATAGACTTGAAAGAGAACATTGCAGTACATACGTACGGCCACGCCCCCACGGAGCCGGCCACGCCCCCACGGGGCCGGCCACGCCCCCACGGAGCCGGCCACGCCCCCACGGGGCCGGCCACGCCCCCACCGGGCCGGCCACGCCGGTATGTGAATGAGATATGAAGCTGGGGATTGTGCCATTGTGGTAAGCATAAAAGGAGCTTTCAAATGATGTCCTTAAAATGTTTTTAATTTCGGTCACATTTTGTCAAAATCGCACTTTGGGTCAAAATTCAACCTACAGCAAATGAACGTCATTGGAATGCTCCATTCATGCTGACCGCAATGGTGCAAATCCCAGCCTCGTATCTCATTCCCAAGATAGCCAGCATAGTATAAATTAGCATGCTATAGCTGTGCGCCTAGCCTCGTCCCATGCAGGCCTTCTACACTGGCCTTTTTTTAAATTCAATTTTTGGCGGAAATGGCACATCAGTCACTCTAAGGGTACCCCATATCCCCATATCCATCATGTGAACAAATTTGTTCTTGTCATGTGACTCAGTCATAACTCTCTCAAATTGACTAATTATTAAGTGTACGTATGATATTGTAACATAATGTGGCTGCAATTAAATCTGATTGGTTGAAGGTCATGTGACTGGAAACAAGGATGCCATCATAACCCGAGTCTAGCCCGGCTTACAATGCCCTGCAGTCTGCTAGCAACCAGAGTCTGGTTGCAGCTGCACTACCATATACGGCCAATTGATCTCTCCTTCTCAGGAGGGTCATTCCGACTCATTGGCCACACCAATCAGGGACACGCAACCTCACGTAGTGGTCCATCTACCAGCCTAACACACACACACACACACCAATTAGGAAATCTGAAATGACAGGGCTGTAACCAACAATCCACTTTTTCACAGGTGTGCAACCACAGGGTCATTCCGATTCATTGGTCACATGGCTCAAGTTCACGTAGTGGCTCTCCATGTACCAGCCAAACAGGATGTGGAACACAACACCATACACACACA
Source organism: Axinella damicornis (assembly GCA_963931865.1). Classification (NCBI taxonomy): domain Eukaryota; kingdom Metazoa; phylum Porifera; class Demospongiae; order Axinellida; family Axinellidae; genus Axinella; species Axinella damicornis. The sequence continues at coordinate 2,021,945 of OZ007509.1, forward strand.
CACCAATTAAGGTATCCGTAATGACAGGGGCATACCCAGCATGACAAACAAAGGATATGTTGGGAACAAGTATGCTGGGTCTACTCCCATTAGGCCAATGGAATCCACCAGCGAGGTGAGTACACAATGGAGGTTGGTGAGAATCGATAAACTGCGGCACAGTTCATGTTACCGGCGAATACCATACAGCCATGGTTCAGTTCACATTTGCTATGGCATAAATAAACACTTAGAGCATACTGCAGCACACTCACACACTCACACTAGCACACTGAGCACACAGTGCACACACAGACGGACAGACCACACACACACACACACACAACTTAACACGTTCACAGCATACGTTCAACGTTTGGTGTGTATGACAGTCGCCCCCCGCTAGTGGTAAGTTACCTGCTTCTTGCAGTTCTGAGCCCAGTGCGACAACATTCGTTTCTACCACCTTTCTACCGTTGACCTCATGCACGTGAGGAAAGATACCAAGCTGTCCGCGCCCTTCGTGCAACCGAAAGCGGCACAGGCCTGGGAACAAGGCTGCAGTACACACACACACATTGGCCCACAAGCATGCTTGTGGTGAAATGTGTGAGTAAATGTTCGCCGGAGGGGAGTCACATTCCACACATTCTGACCACTCTATGAGCCTTTGATTCATGATCTTCAAAGAAGCAAACATCACCTTCTAAAAACCAGCAACTTAAGTTTTCCAGTTTTAATTCTTGCCAGCAACACGATACAGTGAATCTGATAGGATAGGTTGTAGAGAGGGTCCAGTGAGTAAGGTGGTGTTCGAATTCATTTACCCAAGAGTGTAAGAAGAGAGTATCGAACTCGCTATAGGCTACATTGAATGTATGCGGAAAGTAACGTGACATCCAGTATGGTGCACGTGATCCACACGGACTCGTCAACTATTGTACTCCCCGATATGGCCGAGTTTACTTGCTGCACGCACGCCTTGATCGTCGAGTCAAAGAGGCTAGCTAGCTGTGGTACGGTAGCCATGGCGTCTATGCCAGGTAAGATTGTGTTTTTGACATTATCACCATACCGGATGTCACGTTACTTTCCGCATACATTCAACGTTAGCCTATAGCGAGTTTGATACTCTCTTCGTATTATTATACACTCTTGATTTACCCCAATCAAAACTAATCCTAAAACTGTGGGGTGCCTGAATTTGAGCATCAGAAATGTTAAAAAGCTCTTATTCTGCAGAAAGCCATGTGAACAGGCAAAACGGCACAGAATTGTACTTAAGGAAAATCCACCTTCTGCTAAATGGATGTGATGATTCATCAAAGAGCTTTTCATTCCTGATTCACAAGATCAGCTGACCAGCAGTTTTAGAGTTTAGGAAGTGGTTAATGTGTACACCAAAAAAGTAGTCTCATTCCAGCCCCAGATCACACTGTACTTGCATGTGTATATGTACTGTGCATGCATATTAGCCTCGTTCCCATACGTGGCCTGGGAACGAGGCTATATACGCATGAATGTGTGTGTGGATACGCGGTCAGTCGAACCGTACTGCAGCTGTCTGCACGTGGGGTCCTGATTGGTATCAACATGATCCAAAAATGCCACAAAGTTTATGATGTCAATTTCTCTAGTTGCAGACAGAAATTCAGATCGCACGAGGATAATTCAAAGCAGCTGTCACATGCATTAATTAATCACATCCTCAGCAGCACTTCACACAACCCGGCAGTTATTCGAGCCACATGCTAATCTGTGGGAGTCTGGCGGCATCAAACATCCATGAAAATCACGACCATTGGGTGCATACTAACCCATGTACTTCAAAGCTCAAACAGAACGGACGTTGACTCCTAATTCAACTAGAGAACTAAATGGGATGCTCTGCATGCCTTGTTCAATGTGGGATACTGCAGCCCGCGATGAGGTACAACATGCTACTTGAACCATAACTAGTCAACATTAGCATAATTATCATACTACTCGAGTCACATGGTGACCTAACACAAGCGTACACGTGTATACAAGACAGCTCTGCACGCCTTGTTCAATGTGGTACAAGACAGCTCATGTTCAATGTGGGGATGAGGTACAACATGCTACTTGAAATGGCCTGGCAATGGCCTGGGAATGGCCTAGGAATGAGGCTGGAGATGGCCTGGGAATGAGGCTGGAGATGGTCTGGGAATGAGGCTGGAGATGGCCTGGGAATGAAGCTGGGAATGGCCTGGGAATGAGGCTGGAGATGGTCTGGGAATGAGGCTGGAGATGGCCTTGGGACAATGCTGTGTTGGGCTGATGTGGCCTAAGAATGATTTACCAAGTAACTACTCTCTTGGGTCAAGCCAATCCACCATGATTTTATGCAGGTCAAGACACCATCAAGTACAGGAAGTGATTAGGTGTTGACCTGAGTACTAGTTGTGTTCATCAATTATGTAACGTGTAAAACAAGGGAACAATTTCAGCTGCTTCTTTGATCACATAATTACAGCTGTGCTGGAGGGATATTATAACATGCCGCCTTTTGAAGTACATACCTATTGCATGTAATTGAATCAGGGTTCAACAGACCAGAGGCTCTCACTTCTCATGACTGTCAAAACAGCCCTGAAGGCAAGTCAGCAAAGGCACCTGCAAAACAAGTTCACAGGTTATCCTCTTCCCGGACTCTCCCACTCCGCACATTCAGGAACGGAAGGAAACTTGAGCCCAAAACAGAAGGTATTTGTGTGTACAGTACTACGGCAGTCACCCACTGCAAGTTAATTATACACTTGAGGCGAGTCACCTGGTACCTCCATGCTGTCTCAAGCTTCAGGTTGCATGCACACAAGCCTGTGAAGCTTCTCAGATGATAAACTCTACTGCCATCTTACACATCTAAATTTGTGCTTTCTACCTGTCTCTCCCTTGGTGTCAATTTGTGTGACAAAAGTGTTCCTCCATTTTTAACAACATTTTAATTGAACAACAACAGCAACAATGCTGGTTGTATTTGGTAGCTGCGTGATGGACAAAGAATGCAGCTGAATGCGGCCTGGGACTGAGGAGGAAATAGCCTAGGAACGAGGAGGAAATGGCGTGGTTGGAATGGCCTAGGAACGAGGAGGAAATGGTCTGGCTGGAATGGCCTGGGAACGAGGAGGAAATGGCGTGGCTGGAATGGCCTGGGAACGAGGAGGAAATGGCCTGACTGGAATGCCTAGGAATGAGGATGGCTGGAATGGCTTGGGAATGAGGTGGAAATGGCCTGGCTGGAATGGCCTGGGAATGAGGCTGGCAATGACCTGGGAACGAGGCTAACAAATTGTAGTATAATATTGTATACTAATGCACTCCCAGACACACTGTCTAATTGATATATGGACAACAGTTAGCGGATCCGGAGTGAAACCAAATAGGTAGTTCAGTGTTGGATGCGTGTGTAAAATGTTACTCTTCAATAAGTACATGAGTGAGAAGACATTACTGCAAAGCATAAGCTGCACATTCTACACACTCACGAGTACATCACAAACAAGTCAATATAATTCATGAGCTTACTATAGCAGTACACACATACCCCACCTATGCACTCCGGTCAAAGGAGTTCAGGTCTGCATACTTCCCCCACAATAAGACTTTCATTGGCAAGTATAACCCTCACCCACCAGGTTACCCCGACCCCATTAGGTTACCCCCTACCCACCAGGTTAACCTCCACCCACCAGGTTAACCTCCACCCACCAGGTTAACCTCCACCCACCAGGTTAACCTCCACCCACTAGGTTAACCTCCACCCACCAGATGGAGTGAGGGGGGAGGCTACAGTCCCAAAGTGGTTGGTTTAGTTAGGTCATGTGACTTAGCATTAGTGCAATACGTATACGGTAATTTGGGCATAGTGATAATGGTTGCCAAAGGCTTAAAGTTTCGAGAACCACTACGAGATAGATCAAGGGAGAAAAGGTGGAAGAGAGAGGGTGAGGAAAGTAGGTGAGGGAGGGAGGGAGGGAAGGAGAGGAAAGTAGGTGAGGGAGGGAAGGAGGGAGGGATGGAGGGAGGCAGGGAGGGAGGGAGGGAGGGAAGACGGAAGAGGGAGGGAGGGAGGGAAGACGGAAGAGGGAGGGAGGGAAGAGGGAAGGAGAGGAGAGGGATAAGGGAGAGAGAGGGAGGGATATTTGGAGCTTCATTACATTGTAGCAGTACAAAGAAACAGTCACTACGTAAAAGAAAAGAAGTATACCATTACCGAGCACATCACCAGTTGCAGCTTGTGAGGAGTATTACAATGACTTCATCACCTCCCACACAGGCTACCCACGAGACTACACACACTTTCGAATCATTCTGGTCAGTGCACATGAGCCACTTGGGTTTTCAGGCTAAGGTGAGTGGGCTCAGGCCAAGGTGAGGGGGCTCAGGCCAAGGTGAGGGGGCTCAGGCCGGGCTAGGCCAAGGTGAGGGGGCTAGGCCAAGGTGAGGGGGCTCAGGCCGGGCTAGGCCAAGGTGAGTGGGCTCAGGCCAAGGTGAGGGGGCTCAGGCCAAGGTGAGGGGGCTCAGGCCAAGGTGAGTGGGCTCAGGCCGGGCTAGGCCAAGGTGAGGGGGCTCAGGCCGGGCTAGGCCAAGGTGAGGGGGCTCAGGCCGGGCTAGGCCAAGGTGAGGGGGCTCAGGCCAGGCTAGGCCAAGGTGAGGGGGCTTAGGCCAAGGTGAGTGGGCTCAGGCCAAGGTGAGTGGGCTCAGGCCAAGGTAAGGGGGCTCAGGCCAAGGTGAGGGGGCTCAGGCCGGGCTAGGCCAAGGTGAGGGGGCTCAGGCCGGGCTAGGCCAAGGTGAGGGGGCTCAGGCCGGGCTAGGCCAAGGTGAGTGGGCTCAGGCCGGGCTAGGCCAAGGTGAGGGGGCTCAGGCCGGGCTAGGCCAAGGTGAGGGGGCTCAGGCCGGGCTAGGCCAAGGTGAGGGGGCTTAGGCCAAGGTGAGTGGGCTCAGGCCAAGGTGAGTGGGCTCAGGCCAAGGTAAGGGGGCTCAGGCCAAGGTGAGGGGGCTCAGGCCGGGCTAGGCCAAGGTGAGGGGGCTCAGGCCGGGCTAGGCCAAGGTGAGTGGGCTCAGGCTGGCAAGGTGAGTGAGTTCAGGTCGGGCTCAGGTCAAGGAGAGTGGGATCAGGCCGGACTCAGGCCAAGTTGAGTGGGTTCAGGCTGGCAAGGTGAGTGAGTTCCAGGTCGGGCTCAGGTCAAGGAGAGTGGGATCAGGCCGGGCTCAGGCCAAGTTGAGTGGGTTCAGGCTGGCAAGGTGAGTGAGTTCCAGGTCGGGCTCAGGTCAAGGTGGGATCCTGCAGGTCGGGCTCAGGTCAAGGTGGGATCAGGTCGGGCTCAGGTCAAGGTGAGTGGGATCAGGCCGGGCTCATGTCAAGTTGAGTGGGTTTAGGCCGCAAGGTGAGTGGGTTCCAACGACCACATGACGTCTACAGTGTGGAAAACTATACCACTGCACAGGCCCATTATCTGGGCATTTGAGATCAATTAGAGAATGCGTGGAAATGCATGACACGATTACGTTACTTCAGAAAATTAAGAGCTCAAAACAGTGGCCCAGGTGATGCATAGCGACCCAATTGTAGGCAGGTTTTGAAGAATTCTTGAGCGGTCTACACATGTACATTAGGGTTGACGGTCTGCATTTCTAGGAGCTAAGACCTAAACATTCTCATACTAATTTTCACTGAACATGAATGATCCTTCTGGGGACGCATTCTACTTGTCGTTTCTGTGCTGGCTGCATTCAAGATCAACTGAACATTGTTCTTGGTCTTGTGAAGGTCACACTTCCACTGAACTGAGATATTTATTTGCAGTGGAATGGCAACTACGATGGACACACACATGCTGAATTCACTTCAAAACAGATCGAAGAGTAGCCTTCTGTACTTGGTAACAACGCAGGTGCAATTGCGATAGCAACAGAAACAATGTTTTCTCAAGGTATACTCGGTTCTACATTGAAGGTTGGCTTAATGATGTCATAGATAACACTACCTCCCACACAAACAGTTTCAGTACTGTTATTCATGCAGAGCCGCTAATGGTGTTTGGTCTAGAACCAGCCTTCGTGCACTCTTCTGGGGAGAAATCGCAGTGTGCAGAAGTCGGCAGGGGGTGGGGCTACCAGGGGGAGTTGGGGAGGGGGAGGGGATCAGGAGGAGGAAGAGTATATGTACAGTATATGGCTCACCTGACTGGAATGGAGGGTCATTTTGAATTTCTCAAAGTAGTACCACCTCTTGGTTTCGCCTTCCTCAAGATCATGGTAAACATCCCTCGCACCGAACCCAAAGGAATGAAATTCTCCGTTTGGTCTCAGGAGGAGGGTGGTAGGGGTCTTCTGGTTGCTCACCCCTGGGTCTCCTCCCTCCCACTTTCTCATCATGTGGATGCTGTCCGGGTCACGCGTGAAGGAGAACGCGTACCCGCTGTAGGTCGTGCCGAAGTCGATGGCCGCTACCACGAAGTGCTTGTCGGTCGTTGTGTGCGCAGAGGTGATCATGCCCGCCGCAGCAATGTGTCCGTCGTGTCCGTCGTGTCCGTTGTGACCATTGTGGCTTACGTCGTTGTACATCGTGCCGTTCAGCGCCATTTCTACGCCCCTCGCTCTTTAGGAAAAAGTTGGGCTGGGCTCGACGGCAGGTATTACTGTCTAATAGCTTGTCCAGATCACCTTCTTGGTTCGTAGCTATGGCGGTTCGTATCTAGCTAGGTACTAAACTTGGACTCACGCAGATCTTCACGATCACGGCAGCAGATTACCAACACAGCGACAGCGAACAGTAAACCTCTTGAGGCTGCACATTGGCTCACACTGGCTTCGTGTGTTTACTTGATGCAAAACTGTACTTCCGGTGTAAGTTAATGGTACCTTTATCCCCAACGCCCCCACGTACGTACCGTACCGGGTATGTCTAAGCCGCACGCGCAGCGCCCCAAATTGGCGAAGTGACCGGTGGGCGTGGGACTTTGATTCACGATAGTATATACCGTACCAGTACCCGGTACCCGTACCCTGCGAACATAGATGCTGCGAAGATGGCTACTCCAACTCGGTCTGGCCTGCTAAGAACGCTCTCGGAAAAGCTATTGAAGAGTCCTAGAGCTCTCAGCCAGAAGCTGCGAGGGAGAGGAAGGAGGACGTCCAAAGATGAACCCGACCGCGCTCTAGGAAGAACGGCCTTCAACTTGGACAGCATCCCGTTGAACGCATACGCAAATTATGTCACTGGAAAGCCAAAAGTGATAGTCGCGATCGACTTTGGGACAACGTACAGCGGGTACGCGTATGCCTTTGCTCACGATCCTGACGATATCCATCTGATGCGTAATGGGCAGTTCGGGGTACCGACGCATAAGATCCCAACGATCTTGCTGCTGAACGAGCGAGCAGGGTTCCACTCGTTCGGATACGAGGCCCGAGAAGCGTACCACGACCTGGATGAAATGGAGTCTCAAAAGTGGCTCTATTTTGAGAAGTTTAAAATGGAGCTTCACTCCAGAAAGGTGAGGGAGCCAATACAGTGGGTGTAGCTGGGTTGGTGCACCCCCAGATAGTTATGCAAAAGTGTGTCCAACCGTTACAATAACAGTGGTCCTTTTTGGACCTAAAATCTAGCAGGCACTAAAATGACCCCAGAAAGCAACCTCTGATGCTTGGGGGGCATTCAGACGCTCTGTGCCTCTGCATCCTGGCTACACCGCTGCTGGATCCTAGTTACCGTCCAGCAGGAATTACACGGTTTAGTATAGGGAATGCAAGTGCTATCTCGATACTGAAGCAAGGTAGCCAGCTGAAACCCCCAACAGTTGGTTGGCTTTATTCCCTGCTCAGACCCTAAACCACTGCATACTGTGGAGTATACCCTGCCGGACCAATAACCACTTCATAAAAATATGTTGAATAAGGGGCTTTGCCTTCTCTCCTTTAAATCGGGTAGTACAAATAGCAAAGCTAATCAAGTGCATACTCATTTTAAGCTACAACACTAAGTATCCACAAAATGCAATTACGTTAGATGCAAGGCGTAAAGCATAGGAGTAAACATTACAGTGGGAAATGACAAGGGCCGTGCAATTTTAGTTTGAACAGTTTAAGATAAAAGGTGATGGAGAATCTGCCAGCTCCTATAGCTCCTCATATCCAACATCCAGTGCTAGTGCTTTGGGACTAATGCATCCGGATTGCAATATCAATCCTTTTCACACTGTGCATCAGATATCCCTGGTCCCAAGTTCCGCACATAGCAGGGATGGTGAGGTGGACTGCACCGTTTTATCTGTCAGTTCGTCTTACCACCAAAACACATGATCCAACCATGGAGCATGCTATCAAACTTGCCCAGCTAAGATTACCAAGGTCCAGTCTGCACACTGCCTGACTCATTGCTTTTCCTAATGATCAGTAAAGTTTGCTGATATACGTATATAGTAGCTAGATGGATGCGTACCAAGACATATGAATGGGCAACAGACCAGTACGGCTGCATGGATTATTGGACCGTCTGTGTAGTATTTGGCAAGTACAAAGGATAAAGCAAATCAAAGTGTACAATAAATCCATCATTGGATGTCCAACACTGCAGAACATTGGACTCGCCTGTTTTGATCAACCTTCCGCATGCAGTGATGTCCAAGTCCAAGATACAATACGCTGCAGCTGGGTTGTTGCTAAGCAACAATAGTATTGCAACCCGACGTGCATGCACAATTAAGCTGTCCAATACGGGAAAATACTGGACAGATGCTGGCCTATAGGAAAATAGTCCTTCCTGTTAGTGTTAGTGTAAATAATCAGATCCACCCCTTGGCTACGTTACCATAAGTAATGGAGACCCAGCCGAGGATTGAATGAGGTTACTCACTGCTCCTCTACATTCCACCATTGCAGGAGCTGCACCGTCGCATGGAACTGGAAGCGGCAAATGGTCAGAGAGTGCTGGCCTCCCTTGTGTTTGCCCACGCACTCAGATACTTCAAAGATTGCTGCCTCAAGGAGCTGAATGATCAGTTGACGCTCTCCGCCAGCATTGTACCTGATGACGTCCATTGGGTGATCACTGTCCCAGCAATCTGGAGGCAGTCTGCAAAACAGTTCATGAGGCACGCAGCTACACAGGTGGGTGTTCTGTGTATGAGCTAGGTACATGTAGTAGTTCCTAATGTTGAACTGCCCTCCTACAGTGTAGCATCATGCAAAGCCACCTTAGCCAAGTACAACGATCAAGTTGCTGCTGCCCAGGCTTGGCTATGCCACTGATCTGAGCCCCATGTTTCAGCTTCATACATGCTTGCTGCATGCCACTTTCAAGTAGTTGATTTCTATCTCTCCTTTGAAGTTTGCTTAATTAGCCAGGTATGTGGTTAGTAAATTCCACTTGTAGCCCACTTATACTACTTGAGCACACAAACAATCTCCTACACTGTTGCTGTGTCAACTTGTTGGTGCAGGTCCTTGAGGGCATGTACACTATTACAACTCTCAAGTGCATGGTAGTATTGTTGGTGGCACTTGATGAGCTAGTGTTGTTTATTTGTAAGAGGATCACTTATCCTATTGTACCAGCATCTCTGGTGCCTCTCTGTCCACCCCTTGTGTATCAGGTTACAACGCTACCTTCTAGTAGAATCATTTCCACCCTGCTGACTTCTCATAAACATTGCCATGAATAAGCTGGTTTAAGGAGGTGATAGAAAAAGTCATTATGGGGCTCATGCCTGTCCAGGATCATGTTACACATATCTGCCGACATCTGCAGCTTTGTTTATCAGGTCTATCTCTAGATCAAAGTGCACCAATCTGAGCTCAGGAGTGGGGCAGGAGAGGGACAGTCATGTGATTCCTGCTCAGATCACATGATCCCAGAATATGTCATGCAGTTTAAGTGTCAAAATAGGAGATGAATTTCCTTACACATGACATCCTGTAACATTGTGGCTAAAATGTGACCAATCAGAGAAACCCAATTCAAATGCAACTCAATGGAGAACTTAATTTCTTACCAAGTTTGCTATAAGTCAGTTGGTTACCTGTTGATGGTGGCGTCCCCATCCTGCCATGGATATGCTGGCCTATAACGAGTATGGTGGAACTCCTTAAATGGGATCTAGCTTGTGGCTAATCTTGGGATCATAAAATGCATTCGGATATACTCCACAGCTCACAGCTGCATTGTCATACTATACAATAGCAAAAACATTCATGGAGAATGTCATCATATGAATTCCGTTCTAAAGTTAATTCTCATGTCTGTCCTCATGAATAGTGTTTCAGTGTGGGTCCTGTTAACGCACCACTCCATTCCATTCCAGGCTGGGCTTGTGACCCTGGAGAACCCGAAGCAGCTCACCATAGCCCTGGAGCCAGAGGCTGCATCAATCTACTGCCGGAAGCTTCGGCTGAAGGAGTGTATTCCAGATCCCCTGGGCTTGGTTCCTCCCTCCGCCTCCCCCTCTCCGTCCACCGGTGCACCAAAGTACTCTAGCTTGTCAGGTATACAAGCACCCATGCTTGCAGTACAAGACCTGGTACACAAGTACCTGGTGCACCGAGCTAACATGACTATGCACCCAGGATGCATGCAGAATACAGTAGACAGAGATAAATGACAGATGATACAGTGCGCTTGAGCAGATCCCCCTCCTTTTTCCCTTATAAATGCACAAGGAATGACTCTAGAAGCCATTCAAGCTCATAATTAACCATCTGTCCCCCCCCCCCCCCCCCCCCCCCCCCCCCCCACACACACACACACACACACACACACAGCATTCTCTAACTCCCAGCCCCATAGCCACGGCCACAGCAGCAGCACACTCCACCGCATGGTGTCAGACTCCCTTCTTAGCCAGCCTTCAGGCTTTGCTGCCGAATTCAACTACGGGATGCGGTACCTTGTTGCAGACTGCGGTGGTGGTACCGTCGATCTCACTGTACACGAACTGGAGGAGACCGGGAAGCTTAGGGAGCTGTACAAAGCAACAGGAGGAGCTTGGGGGTCGATGGGCGTTGACTGTCAGTTCGAGATACTTCTGGTTGATATCTTTGGGGAAGAGTTTCTTGTTGATTTTGTGCAGAGCAAGCCAATCTGTTGGATGGAGCTCATGAGTATGTTTGAGGCCAAGAAGAGGTCTTTCAGCCCTCACAAGCAGCTGGCGGTGAACCTGCCCCTCCCATTCGCTTTCATCGAGTACTACAGAGAGAGAACTCGCACAACGGTGAAATCTGCAGTGGATGCGTACGGAAGTGAGGGTGTACAGTGGTCACAACAGGGGATGCTGAGAGTCCAGCCCTCGGTGATAATGAGTCTCTTTGAGCCAGTCGTCAGTGCAATCATCCACCACATACAAGGTCTTATGCTGATTTCGGAGCTTTCCGGGATTGAATACCTCTTCCTGGTTGGAGGGTTTGCTGAATCTCCTGTCCTACAGGATGCTGTCAGAAACGCGTTCCGCTCGCACCTTCGAGTCATCATCCCCCAGGATGTGAGTCTGACCATCCTGAAGGGAGCAGTGATGTTTGGCATTGACCCCACCTTGGTGCACATCCGGAGATCGGTCCTCACTTATGGAGTGGGCTGCCTCAACAAGTTCGTCCCTGGGAAACATCCTCTGGAGAAGAAAGTTATCAAAGACGGTGCTGAATGGTGTACGGACATATTTGATACATTTGTGTATGCAGATCAGGCGGTTTCTCTTGGACAATTGATTACAAGGAGCTACACCCCAGCGCGTGCTGGTCAAAGATCAACCGTGATCTCATTGTTTGCAAGCGAGAAAGAATTTGTTCGTTTTGTGACTGACCCAGGAGTGAAAAGAATTGGAGAACTGAAAGTTGACACGCCAGAGATTACTCGTGGAAGGTGCAGAGAACTTCGCATGTCCATGATATTCGGAGATACAGAAATCAGTGTCAAGGCTGTTGACTGTACCAGTGGGCAAACTGCACAAGCATCTGTTGATTTCTTGAACAAATAACCTGTGCATTAATGTTTTGTGTTTTTCTATTGGCCCTCTTCTTTTCCCTTATTACAAATTTCACTTCCTTCTATACTGAAAAAAAGAAAGCGATCGCGTGCTGGAGAAAACGAAGGGCTAGATATACTACCGGTATACCCAGGCTGAGGCGGCGCGTGCCACGGATCGTGCATGAAATTCTGGATGGCAGGCTAAGTCGGCGCGCGCCCTGGTTTGCGTGTACGACTGCGCAGTAATCAGGATGGTGAGATGCAGAGTCTTTATGTTCTTTACAGCTGCTGTAACTTCCGTGGTTGTAGTGCTGGTCAGTGTGGCGATATGGCACCCCTCACCGAGGGTGCAAACTACTGAGAACGGTTATGGCATGCTGCAGGAACGAATGCTGATACATGCGCAGGTGCCTCCCATTGCAGAGCAACCTGCAGATAAAGATCTGATTTTTGCACTGCAGCATGGAATCGTCGCTGATAGAACCGCACAGTCTACAGTGTTGCTCACTGCAGGCATGCAATCGGATCATGCTTCTCCAACTTCTCAGGCCATTGAAGTCATGACCAAGACGACCAACTGCAGGCAGAGACAGTGTAGGGAATACTTGTCTCAGAGAGAGAGAATTGCTCTTCAACAGTGTGTAAATGAAGTGAGAAGAAGATACAATGGAATAATAAAGGACGGAAACTGCAGTTTTATTGATGGGAAAAACAGACTTCCTGTTGCTCTGGTAAGTACTGAGGGATCAGGCAACACATGGGTTCGTGGGCTTCTTGAAAAAGCTACTGGAATCTGCACGGGATTTGTCTATTGTGACTTTATGATGAGAGCTCATGGTTTCATTGGTGAAAACATCAAAAGTGGAAGTGTTCTGGTTGTGAAGACACACACCCACTGGCCACAGTGGTACGGAGAAAAGTACAACCATCCCAAGCTGGACGAGCCCCATTATGGATCAGCAATATTCGTTCTCCGTAACCCCTTGGACGCTCTAGTAGCAGAGTGGAATCGCAGGGTGACCAACATGTTCCTCATAAAGAACCATCTACCACATGAAGAAAGCCACACCAATGTGGTACCAAGAGCATACTGGGGTATGTTACATATTCAGATCTAAGGTTAGCCAGAGGCCGGACCACATTCAGCATCTCAGGTATAGTGAATCCCCTTGTCTATAATGCTTGATGCATGTGTGATTTGTGAATGTATTGCTTTAGGAGTTTTGATATAAAATTATTCCAAAATTATGCTAGGCATTTAACTACGTGTTCCACAATGCCATTCACAGTATGATCTGTCAGCTAGTTATCTATTGCAAGGATATCTGACCGGTCTGCATGACTGAGCCTCTGGTCATTCTCAATACAAGTACTTTTGTGTCACCTTACCTCTGTCGAAAATGGATTTAAACATGCAAGTGCACTTGATAATGAATTGTCACTACATTGCCTACTGAAAGGACTCAATACACTAGTGATCTATTACTGTATAGGCGTGTCGTCTTTCATCCAATACAGCTGTCCCAAAGTGGGACAACTTCCTGCACAAGTATATGGACTTCTGGAGTATGAGACTGAAAAACTGGGTCATTGACTCATCCCATGACCGTCCTGTACTTGTAGTTCGATATGAAGACTTGTCTAACAACACTGTTGGAGAGGTTGGGAGAATGCTTAACTTTCTGAATATTACTTATGACGAGAAGGAGCTCGGTGAAAAGTTGAGAACAGACTTTACGTTATTCAAACGCAAACACAACAGCGATGATTTTGAGCACTACTCTTCAGCACAGAAGCAGTATGTGAAATCAGTGTTACTGCAGGCGATTGAAATGGCTGAAGAAGTTAACAAAGCAGAATTGCTCCGACTTAATGAATATCTTGATTGAAGAGCCATGCACTGATGCCTTCATGTGATCATCAGAAATTTACAGGTCCACTATGTACATATCGTGTGACATAATCTTTCATGACTGTACGCAATATTTCCTCAAAATCGTGCATGCAGTAATTTGCCATATATATTGCCATGCACATAATAATTCTTCACAATGTGTAATCTTGCATGTGAATTAAGCGTCCCAGATTGTGCTTTTCTAGGAGGTGAATACTAGCATTGACCTTTGACAGCACGTACCACCTTAGAGCAGGAGTGTAGGGATCGAAATCCATCCCAGTGTGTTTCCTCTTGAAGGCACTAAAGCCATCTGTCATTCTCCTCTTCACTTCTTCCTCGTTGAAGTCCACCCTCAAGAACTTTAGCATCCGTTTCACTTCAGCAAGCATGTTGTGCTTCAGGTTTTCGTACTTGACTAGCAGCACAGGGTGGCTCTTCCCCAGGACAACCCAGTTTGTGAGCATGGAAACCCATCTGTTCACCTGTGCATTCACATATGCTATCCAGCGTTTGTTCTTCCCTGTAATACACACAGAGCAAAGCAGTATACAGGTGCTCCCTAACTGTTAACCCTGGGCTATCCGTGCACATAATCAACACACACACACACACACACACACACACACACACACACACACACACACAACGTATATGCAGGTCACTAAGCCTCCCAAGTCTGTAGGCTCACAATGAAGTGCATGCAAGGCCCAAAACGTGGAAATGGACTAATGCACACGAATAGTATTACAGTGTACTGTATAGTTTAAATTAAGGTTGTGTAAACAATTAAAGACGTTCCTCAGCATACACAAAGTATGCATACTTGACTAGTGGTACTGTATTGAGTGCAAGTTATACTATGTACAGAGTGTATGAACCGTGAAATAACTTACCAAACCATTCCTCGCCAGCACTTTTTACATGGCTCTCTAACGAGACCGTCCTCCCACGGAAGTTGTTAGCCACCTTGCGATTCCATTCAGCAACTAGCGCATCCAGAGGATTGCGAACAATGAATATCGCAGAACCAAAGTAGGCCATTCTCCTATTGATATGTGATCCCAGCCACGTTGCAGCATTTCTGTGTGTCTTGACAACTAACACAGAACCACTTTGTATACGTTCCCCGATAAATCCCTGTGCACGGAGGCTAATATCACAGTAGATGGCTCCGGTACAGATGCCTGCTGCCACTTCAAGAATCCCACGCACCCAGGTGTTTCCTGAACCAGGAAAGCTAGCCAGTGCTACTGCAGGCCTGTGGCTGCCATCAATGAAATGACAGACTCCGTCTTTGGGTTTTGCTCGTCTGGTTTCGATGGAACTCAGGCATGATAGATACCTCGTTCTGTCATCTTCAGAGAGGTACTCTGAGCAAACGTTGTCTCTACACCGAGTCTTATTAGACCACACACTAACCAAATGTTGTGAAACTGGTGGATGGAAGGCCGTACTTTGTGCAGTGCTTCGAGTAGTAGAAAATGTTTCATTGTAATCATATGTGAGTACATTTGTAGGTAATTTGGCTTGAGAGATATCCCTTCTATCATCATCAGGCTTTGTGTTGCCCATCGATGTGTTGTTCATCGATGTGTTGTCAGAGTTTTGTGCCTGCAAAGACTCCTCCCTGTATGTCCCTTTGGGCAACTTCACCACTAGCAGCTCATTTGAAATGAGGTCAGGTTTGGCAGTATGGTACCCCACAGTGCTATGGTCACTTTCTCCCTCTGGCAATCGAGGATTGCCGTTCTGGACAACACCGCTGGGTTGACTGGTGAGGTCGCTAAAATCCTGAGTGAAGTTAGTCACCTCGTTGCTGTGGTGTCTTCCCAATTCAGGTTCCTCATAAACCAACTTACTAAGCTCATGTTTATCATGAGAGGGAATGGTACCACTTTCCACTTCCATTGCTGGTCCACTCTCCATTACCTCAATGTCATTTGGTGCACTGTCTTCATGCTTCATTAAGGAAGATAGGTCGAGATTGTATATCTTGCTGTTCTCAATCCTCCATATGCTTTGTGGGGTGGGTACGAAGGTCAGGTAGATGACCACTAATAATATCACGACCACAACAATGGCAGTGAACAAGTTCACATTTGACACAGTTGACATGTCAATCTTACTCACTAGTACTCCTTACACAATGAATCGGTGAGTACACGGGTAGACCTGAGGGCAGAGTATGGAATTGATGCATGCTCTTGGTAATATAGTTACCACCTACAGTATATAGGCCTAAAATATCATTAGCTAGGTAGCTAAGCTGTTTAATGATTCATAAGCTCCTTTAGACCCAGTATAGTACATAAACCTGTACTCACCTCATACAGGACCGTTCAGGAGGACTTCTGCACTAAGTTGTGATAGCACTGTAGCATATGGCTGTATTATCTGTGATTGTATGTAGCTAGCTACTAAGCTATGGGCACAGCTTGCAGCTATCCATCGGAATACACACAAGTGCCTTACCCAGTCTGAGACTGGCACTTCCACATTCTTTATTCAACATTCAGTACTAAGCAGTACAAAACAGTCAATTATCAGGATTCTTGCAAAATTCCATGAGTCTTCCATGTTTCCATATATGATGGCACTGAGCAACACCATCACACTGCAACATTCAATTTCAAGGAGGTATACCACTGTTTCCTTTGCTTTTGACCTGCATACACAAATAAGATCAAAGACATGAATATATTTATTGTCAAAACAACAGCATGATCACCTTTAGGGCCATCCCGTTCAGGTCACAGGAAACAGAGGCATGCGCAGCAGTTGGGCTGGCAGGTCGCAGTCTCAGTGATGTGGATCTTCTTGGTGGGTAAGTCCAGGCAGCGAGCACACACCTGTATCATGCATCTTGCAATTGGTGTGCAGCCCCGGCCCATCTCCATACCACCATGAGTCAGTTGGTAGAGACATGCACCAGGGCTCCTCCCAGGTTGAGGAAGGTCCGACCACCATACTTTGTCAGGATGATAGCCAATCCAAGTTGCTTCACTTGTTAGCCTCATTCCCAACCTCCTCTCCTAGCAACGAGGCTAATACGTTTTGCAGCAGGAATGCAAAGCATTTTGGGCCAATCATCAGCGATACAATAGAATGGTATCATAGGCTCCGTATAGAGTTCTATAATTATGTAGGGAACGCAAAATCTCAAAAATGGCTCAACGTATATATAAGCCTTTATGACCACTTGCCACTCATCTTGGAGTGTACATTAACCTCTGAACCAAGGACACTTTGGGAACAATCAAGTCTTTTGTCCTTTGTAGCCGAGGTTGTTTTTATGTCCTCTTCTCGGAGGTTCAAAATGTATTAGAACCATAGGCAAACCAATTATTTGGGACCTTGAAAAGCGTCCTTTGTAGAGAGGTTTACTACAATATTGTGTCCCTATCTCGGAGGGTCCACTATTGGAGGTTTGACTGTATTCCCGACCAAGAAGACTCCCGGTGTCATGAAAAACCATTGTGAAAGTATGGCACCAGAAAGCACAACAATTGTTCTTCTTTCTTCAGATGGCAGATATCAAGAATTTAAATTGGACACAGGAGACAGGCTTTAAAGTACAGTTGAATGAGGCTAGCTAACTATACAGCTGAGCTAATATGAAGTTGGCAACTACCATCTATAACATACAGCAATTAAACGCACTTTTTGGGGGGAGAAAACCAGTTGTAGCCAGTGAGCAAGCTAGCTAACCCGGCCCCTCTCTGCAGGCGGGGTGGGGCTAGCTCAGGGTAATTGCTCATTCGCCCTGATTATACTATCAATCATACAATGTATCGAGTACCATCCATATGTGCCAAGGGTACTCACAACTCAAATGACAAAAGGCAATCGCTAAATAATCTTTTATTGCAGTGCACCAATATTAATCACTCTAATAATGAACTTCCAAAATTACAACCACAAAAATATTAACATGGACAGTTCATAGTAGTGTTTATGAATACAAGTGGGAGAAAGACATAATTATTACTACAGCCAACAGGTGAGAGAGCTGTGTGCAGAGCTAACAACATACAACATGCTAGTAGTAGTTACTGCCAACTAACAACAATAAATAATAGGTTCAATATGATTTCATCCTAAAGAAGAGAACAAAATAAATTTACAACCAAATCATTTCTAGCCTCGTTCCCAGGCCTCCACGCACGTCAACAAAATCTGGGCGTGGAGGCCTGGGAACGAGGCTAATTATTGCTGAGTAGGCCTGCATTGCCAACTTGTGAGAATAACAGCTGCACAGACTAGTACTACTTATGTAATGTGTCCTGCTCACTTGTGTTTGCAGCATGAGTGGTACGACAGCTACTTTGAAGAGAGTATACTGCCTTCCAAATTGTCTGCCTTTGGTTGGATTTAAAATTTCTGGAAAACAGCTTCACTACAATATTATTGTAGGCTTCACTCAAATGATTAAGTATTCTTTGAAAAAACTGTTAAAGCTCATTGTACTGCAGCATCCACTGGCAGCATCACTCTATTTTTTTAGCAGCACTTTACACGATAAAGTCAGTAGCCTTTAGTAGACCATGTGGAACATGAATTACAGAGCTACTGTAACATGTTCAAAGAGGATCGATCACAAGACTCTTGTTCCTTCCGGCAAGGAAGGCTAGGATTGGCAGAGATATGAGATCGTGCAATACTACATACACTACATGTACTTACGGATAGTCCGAGTAATCAACGTAGCTGTCATCTGTATCCTGGAGGTAATACTTCACTCTCAAGTAGAATACGGACGTTATCACCGCAAAGATGATGATGGGTATAAACAGAACACCACAGAAACCTAGCGACCACCAAAATCCGTTCTATACACAAAAAGGCAGAGAGGAAAGCAACACTAAGTTACAACGCGTAGGGAAGTTAACACAAGCACAAGCATAAAAATACTAAAGCTTCAACTTAGGGAATCACAGAGGAAAGCAACGCTTAAAGGAAATTAATAGACGCAGAAGGAAGCTAAGGAGTCATTAGAAGCTCAGCATCATCTTTGCAGTGGTACACTGGGTTGGTCGGTTGCCCAAGGAGACTTCCTTTACGCCTATGATCCAACTGACATTAGTTTTGAGTGCAAGTGACCAATCAAGTGTTTTGAGAATGAAGTACTCCACCGGGGACGGGTGACGAGCTTTGAACAGGTCCTGTCTGTTGGGAGGTGGTACTTACGAATAGCCAGGTTCATCATCACCCCCCTCTGAATACTTTGACTTAAGAAAAAACACGGATGTTATCACTGCAAAGATGATGATGGGCACAAAGAGGAGACCACAGAGGCCCAGAGACCACCAGAAGCCATTCTGAAAGGAAGGAGGAAGATAGAGAAATCTATAGGGGCAACTGATCCTAGCTTCTTTAGTACAACAGTCTCCCTCCTGTTGTGATGGAAGGCTAAATGGCCCCATCTTTCCTCTACAGCTCTGGGATCAAAATGAGTCTACAGGTACCCTGGTCAGAATGGAGAAATCAATCCGCTTCAACTGCTGCTCCTCAATTGTGTTCACTTCAGCTGCTGCTCACTGCTTGCGTCTGCTTCACTGCTGCTTCCCAAATGCGTCCGCTTCGACTGCTGCTCCCCGATTGCATCCGCTTGTAGCCCTAGCTGTTCTGGAAGATTCCAGCCCATGTCCAGGCCTAATGTTCAACATTCTTTGCGGAGTTCAAGGTTCAGTAAATTAAAGTACGAAGGTCGCACATCACTAGTCTAGTCCAGCCCCATGAACATCCCAATTCCGTCACACACAGACACACACACACACACGTTAAATCTTAATGTATTGATAGACGCAGTCAGCTAGAGTTACAGTACTTGTGTTGATCATCACACTCAACCGTATGCCACACACAGTACACTGCGTACCAGCCCCTCCACAGCCACTCTGCACACAGAGGTGTAGAGCTCTTCATAAACAACAAATAGTGGTTGACATCTCGCCACTTCGCCTGAAAGCTGGATGAGAGAGAGAAGAGCAAGCACTTACTTGTACACTGTACCAGAGGGTGGCAGGTGCATTAACCCACCGATGTGTCCAGGTACGCTACATAGCCGTTAATTTGATTCACAACTCTGTCAAGGGTGTCTCTGACAGTCTGTGCAAGGAAGATACAAAAGGAGGGTTAAAAAGTAAACACACTTTCATCCCAACCCACTTTCATCCCAACCAGAGGCTTGCAATCAGCACATGGAAACTAGATGTCCTTCTAGTTATTAATGGTTTAGCAAAACGATGGTCCTCCAAACTAGTCACAGCTAGCAAGCACTATTCACTAGTGTCCAAGTCTGCCATCAAGGAGGTTGGGTACACTATTGCGCTGAGACTGGGAAAGGGGCAGTCATGATTCTAGATCCCCATTCTCCCCAGACCCCCATTTACCCAGCACCATGCAGCAGTGTACCTCATTGAGGAGATTAGGCAGGGCACCGTGCAGCAGCATACCTCATTGAGGAGATTAGGCAGGGTCTCTCCCGTGAGTTCTTGCACAACTTCATTGACTCTAGTGGTGACATCAGTTGTGCTCATCTAGAGCATGTGGAGGGGGAGGGGAATAGAGAGAGGGGACAAAGAAGAAAGAAGGAGAGAGGATGAAGAAGGAGAGAGGATGAAGAAGGAGAGAGGATGAAGAAGGAGAGAGGAGGAGATTGAGGAGAAGGGGGGATAGAGGAGGGGAAGGTGATGGAGATGAACTCAAGTGAGGAGTCTCTTACGCACTATTGTTTGAAGGTCCACTTACCACTACATTGGCTATTGAAGTGCCGAGTTCATTCACTCCTCCCTCTAGTGAGTCCTAGTAAAACAATGTGACGTATGTGAGCAGGCATGTGTGCAAGGGTGAGTGTGTATGTGAGCAGGCATGTGTGCAAGGGTGAGTGTGTATGTGAGCAGGCATGTGTGCAAGGGTGAGTGTGTATGTGAGTGGGGATGTGTGCAAGGGTGAGTGTGTATGTGAGCAGGCATGTGTGCAAGGGTGAGTGTGTATGTGAGTGGGGATGTGTGCAAGGGTGAGTGTGTATGTGAGCAGGCATGTGTGCAAGGGTGAGTGTGTATGTGAGCAGGCATGTGTGCAAGGGTGAGTGTGTATGTGAGTGGGGATGTGTGCAAGGGTGAGTGTGTATGTGAGCAGGCATGTGTGCAAGGGTGAGTGTGTATGTGAGCAGGCATGTGTGCAAGGGTGAGTGTGTATGTGAGTGGGAATGTGTGCAAGGGTGAGTGTGTATGTGAGTGGGGATGTGTGCAAGGGTGAGTGTGTATGTACACATGCATGTTTGAGTGAGCGTGTAAGTATTCATTACCATGTGTGAGCATGTACCAAATTATGTTGTATAGAAGCATACTAAATGATAATAGCCACTGGCCATGCAGTATACTGATGAAAAAGAACTACATTTATCTCACCACTTCAGCCCTGATTGCTGGTATCTGGTTGTCCTGTAGGTCATTCAAGGCATTAATGATGTCCTGGGTCTGCATCACAAGGCCTGCAGGTGCTCCAGCCATTACGAGACTGTCACGAACAGCTGTTAGGTTCTGTATGGTGTCGTTGATGCTAAACTGCACCAGCGGAGCCTCAATCTGCTGTCGGAAAGCTGGACAGAATTTATAGTCATGTGGAATTATCACTCCGGTAGATGGGAGAGTAGGAGATATCAGAAACAAGAGGAGGAGAGGAACTAGAGGAAAAAGAGGAGGAGAGGAACTAGAGGGGGAGAGGAACAAGAGGAGGAGAGGAACAAGAGGAACAGAGGAACAAGAGGAGGAGAGGAACGAGAGGAGCTAGGGAGGAACAAGAGTTGGAGAGGAACAAGAGGAGGAGAGGAACTAGAGGGGGAGAGGAACAAGAGGAGAAGAGGAGGAGCAAAGGAAATGGAGCTTACATGTTATGTTGATGTTACTGACGTTAGCATTGGTGAACTGTTGGATTGCATTCTGGGCGTCGGCGGGGAGGAAGCTGTCATTCTGGAAGTCAAAGCTCGTCAATGCATTATCCAGGAGGTCCGAGATCTGGCCTGTCACCTGGGAGAGAGAGAGAGAGACAAGGATACGTCATGCATGTACGTAGGTTCCATTCCTGGCAACAAAACAAGAGCGTACCTGAGTGAGGTTGACTGTGTCCTGTATGGTCTGGCTGATGTTGCCGGACGGCAGCAAGTTGCTCAGATTGAACGCAGTGTACAGTGCCATATCATCACGACAGTTCCTGTGGCAACAGTGCACACACAAGTATAGTACAGGGTAGCCTCGTTCCCAAGCCGCGTGGGAAGAAAGCGGCCTGGGAAGGAGGCTAAGTACACAGACAACAGTCATTGTTTAGCCCCACCCCCATTAACCTCCCATGATTGTTGAATCTATCAAGATGCCCCGCCCCCTTTCATCACCAACATAGACTGCTTTTTGCTACTGTCCACTGACCTCAGAGCCTGAGAGACGAAAAGCGACCCGTCGTTGAACCCGAGTCGCTGGAAAATGAGGACACCAAGCAGGGAGCCACCCCACAGCTCTGTGTTGTCAACGATCTGCATGGGAGTTAACTGTTCATAGTCACATGCCCCGTGCTGAGATGCTAGCCTCGTACCCAGTCCCATGCCCAGCTTTTCGTCGCTTGCAGTACGGTAAAGCAGGGAGAGCCTGGTACATTTCCTCACATGAGTGACGTCAAGGGTAGAAAGACGGTAGAAAGACCTAACTGAACGTGGGTGTACGTGGGTCTCAGAACAGCAAGAAGAGCGAAGGTACCAGGTAACATACCACACGTATCTAGCTAGCGGGGAACGACTGTCATACTCACCGAGCGTTGAACGTGTAGATGGTTGAATAACACGCAAAACGTAGCATCTTCGTTCTGAAAATTTGCCATTTTTCGATTACGTCATGCTCACGTGAGGAAATGTACCAGGCCCTCCCCGCTTTACCGTACTGCAAGCGATGAAAAGCTGGGCGTGGGACTGGGAACGAGGCTACCGAGATGCTTGTTCTGAGTGGACAAGTTGGCCATATGGCTGGATGTTTGTCTGATGACAGACCCTGACAACCGTCTCTCTCTATCCACACTCCGGTCCCTCTAGCAGCTGCTGATCATGCCTGTTATCCACAGTTCCCACACTCCTCAACCCCAAGCACTTACATTGGCAAACACCGGATAGTCCGGAGACTCCAGAGATTGGCAGACCTTCTGTGCATTGGCTCCGAAAAAGAAACCTATGGTGGCCAGCACCAGGAGTAGGAAACCAAAGAGGAAAGTGAATCCCACAGCTCTGTGGAGGGAGGGAGGGAGGGAGGGAGGGAGGGAGGGAGGGAGGGAGGGAGGGAGGGAGGGAGGGAGGGAGGGAGATGGGGAGGGAGGGAGGGACAGAGGGGAGATGGTCCTCATTACCAACAAAAGGAGCGTGACTATTAGCTCGACCAGGCAAATAACATTATACCAAGGTCACACCTAGACACAGAGAAGTAACATAAATGGTACAGCTAATCTCTCACACGAGCAGGAAGATCCCTCCACAGTGGGTGATTCTGTTGCGCTCATACGGCCTTGTGTCCCTGCGGAAGCCAATCATTCCCAACACGATGCCAAGGGACACGAGGACAACTGTCACCAGACCCAGGGAGCAGAGGACGATGCCAAATGCATACCTGATGGGCAAAGGGATGTGTGTGTGTGTGTGTGTGCGTGTGCGTGTGCATATGTGCACGCACACGTGTGTTTTTGTTTGTGTGCGTGTGTTTTTGTGTGTGTGCATGTGTTTTTGTGTGTGTGCATGCGTTCATGCGTGATTACTAGGCTTAGTAAACCATTACTATAAACAGACGAACTAGTGCCTAAGCAGTACACTCATCAGTAGCAGCTTGTCTTGCTCATCAGTCACACTAGCAGTAAGTATGTATGCACCTGTACACATATGTACCTGTACACGTCATACTGCCGAACAAGGTCGATGCCCTGGTTGAACACACAATCTCGGACAAACCCAACATCAACTGTGTTTATATCCAATGAAGAGAAAAGATCTCCCAACGGAGGACAGTCATCCCGGTTGTTGTTGTTGTTAAACTGTATCAGGAGAATGATGCAATGATGATGTAATAATCTCTTGATGTATTGATTATGTCATTTAATACACACCAACCAGGGGGTGGAGGGTTGAAACTCTATCAACCTCTGTGCTTTGTACAACAGTACTAACATACTACATAGCACTCATAAGAAACATCTGTGCACGGGCAGCATGAATCTAAGTGGTACCGTACTCCTACTTATCATCAGCGCTCACTCTCATTGGCTCTAATCTTCCACAGACAGTGCTATGCTAGCTATTCACCATGATGAACACTCAGTGCATATTCACATAGCCAGGTGTTGGCACTTACCCTTCTAACCGTGGACGTTACGTTGCCCAGAGTACCAAAGATGGACTCGTTGAGCGCCATGACCTGACTGAGAGCACCTGTGGGGAGCAAGTAACACTGGAAACCACTCCCAGTAACATGCTGACTCAGCATTATGGGCCATAGGAACACATCCCCGCACGGTCACACCCACATCAACATACCCACATGTATGGGCACACACAGACACACCCACAAGGACACACCCACATGGGTACACCCACATGGACACACCCGCATGGTCACACCCACATGGGCACACCCACATGGGCACACCCACATGTGTACACCTACAACTCAAATGCGCAAGGGCTAGAGGGCTGGCACCAGGGAACGAGACTAGCACCAGTGGCTACATGTACCATACCAGAGTTGCTGTCAAGGTTGGTGTTGACTTGGTTCTGGATGTCTTGTGCGGTGCTGTCAAACGTCTGCAGCCCCTGTTGGATCTGTTGCTGCAAGTTAATGCCCTGAAGAGCGTTGGTCACATCAGTGGTCTGACCTGAGATATCAGGGAGCTGGAGGAGGAAGGAGAGGTAGGGGGGAGAGAGGGGGGAGAGAGGGGGGAAGAGAGGGGAAGAGGGAGGGGGGAGAGAGGGGAAGAGGGAGGGGAGAGAGAGTGGGATGAAGAGGGGGAGAGGGATACAGGACAGACAGATCACACTGTTCCATGAGGACTATTTGTGGAAATTACACAGCTGATCACACAAACATTTCTGCCTTTCTCTCTCAGCCAAGGAGGCCTTTGCTCCAGATATAGTTATGGTAAAATGCTCAGGCTGAAAACTGCATGGCAGCATGTCTGCATGGTTGCATGGAGTTGTGCACCACACAAAGAAACAAAAGCATCACGAGGAATCAAGAGCAAGAAGGGCGTCACGGAAATGGAAGAATGACAATACCTGGGAGAAGTTAGCCCCAGTAGCAAATGTATCAGACGGGGGGATCTGCATGCAAATGGCGGCAAGGGCAGGTACAGCCATGCACTGTGTGGCCAGCGAGGAAATATTGTCGGCAAGTTCCATGGTGGTGGTTTGGAGGTTGCTGCCCAGTTGTTCGAGGGTGTCAGAGGTAGTGCTGATGTTGGTGAGGACACTTAGTGTGTCGTTAATGCCTGTATGTGTTTGTGTGCGTGTATGGATGTGTGTTTAGTTACATACACGCGTGCGGAAAAGTAATGCAGCTGTAAACATCAACATTAGCTGTGCAGAACACACCCAAACCATACACACCCACACACACACACTATGGACATGCACACACAATACACACCCACATAGGCACACACCCACCCACCCACCCATACACACACACACACTCACCAGTTGTGAGGCCATCTAGAGTCCCCAGAATACTCTCCACGTCCACCCGGAGGTTGGCTATGATATCCCTCAGGGAGTCATTCAGAGCTGTACCACAGAATACAATCAACAGTACGTGATCAACAGTGAACAATTACACTCCCGGTAGGGGAAAAGATATTCTGTGTGATAGCACCTAGGGAAGACACATGAAGAGTCTGACTACACAGCGTGATTGTCATTATTTAGCACCTTCCAGTACAGGTGCCATTGTTACCCCGTGCGCATGCGCAGCAGGGGGTAGAGTGATTGGTGTGTGTCTGTCAGTCTGTCCGCTGGTTCCATACAGTTGCAGCAATGAAGGCCTTGTTGAGACTTTACTTCACAATACAATCGTCAGAAATCACTAGCGTCTACATAACTCACACACCTGAATCCACTCGAGACGCACAGAAAAGCGAGCGAAACTCCAAAATTCTAATTTATACAACTTAACCACACCCTCTTTCTAACATTACTGACACAACTTACGGTATCTCTGCATGCTGATAGCGCTGTAAATCGCAAGTAGCTCATCGTGCATGCTGTATGAATTCTATGATCGGTGGTAGGCCTATAGCTGTCAAGTCAAAGTTGCGCACGGGGTACGTGCTCTGCTGAGCACCTCTAGTTATATGTAGTAATAGCTACAGCACTATGACTAAGTTTTGCTATATAATGTCATTACTTCTTGTAAGTCTGCTCAAGTATCCACGAGGCATGATTCTGAAGGTGAGTTTGTCCTACCTGCAAGTTGCACCACCCTACCAGGAGTGTGGTTGTCACAACTTACCAACGGCTTCATTCAATACTGTTGTTCCAACTCCACCATCACCTAGGAACTGGCATAGCAGAGTCTCTATTTGCTGAGGCACAAGTTTAGAGAGGGAGGAGAAAAGGGGAATTGGGAGAGAGGAGGGAAGGGGGAGAAGAGAAGGGGGAGGGGGAGAGAGGGTATGGGGAAAGGGAGAGTGGGAAAAGAATTAGAGGGGAGAGAGGGGTGGGAGAGGGGAGAAAAGAGTCGGAGGGGAGAGAGGGGTGGGAGAGGGGGAGGGGGTGGAGGCTATCAATGTTTTGGATCAAAGACTTCATGTAACATTCACTCACTTCCACGGCATTTCCAACATATCCACTGGCTACATTAGCTGCAGTGTTGAGTGAGGTCTGGAATCCAGCCAGACTGCGATAGGACTGCTCGTTGCTGAAGAACGCCAGGATCACCCCAGCACTACACGAGAGAGAGGGAGAGGGAGAGGGAGAGGGAGAGAGAGAGGGGGAGAGGGAGAGAGAGAGGGAGGGAGGTAGGGAAGGAGGGAGAGAGGGAGGGGGAGAGGGAGGGGGAGAGAGACAGCGTGAACAGAGAACCCACCTGGTACACTGTGGGTGAACTCACAGCAGCAGCAGTGTAAAGATCAGCAGGATGATAGTGAAGGTGATCGTCTTGCAGTCATTGTACTGGTACTCCGTCCCCTTGCGGCCCGCACCGCAGTTCCCACAGCAGCGGCAACACCAGAAAATGCATCCCACAATGAGGAAGAGCAGGGACAGGATCGCCCCGATGGACACCACGACGATGATCCCTGTCCACCAGGAGGCAAACTGTGCATGTGTGCGTACGTGTGGATTATGACAAATTCGAACTTTGCACCCTCTGGACTTGTCAATGCCAGAACATAAAATAATGCTCTTCACCACCTTTGAGGCCAACTTTATATTAATTGTGTGTACTCAAAAATTTGCATTGCAATCAAAAGCCAGCCTATGGTGACCAATCAAGACGGCAGACACAAGCAGCTTACTCCGGTGAGAAGGACTTGAATGTCGAAGTTGGAAGCACTGGTGGTACAGTTGGTGGGGTTGATGGTACAAGGGAGGTTGGCCGCCTGTATCCCATCCTCAATCACATCTGGATGGAGAAAGAGAAGGGAGTGTGGTAGGTATGGTGCGGAGGTGCGTGTGGTGGGGATGGTGTGATGGTGTGCAGGTGGGTGTGGTGGGGATGGTGTGCAGGTGGGTATGGTGAGGATGAGTGTGGTGGGATGGTGTGGAGGTGGGTGCAATGGGGAGGGTATGGAGGTGGGTGTCTTGGTTTACCAGACCGTTTTTCCTCGCGAAAGGGTGTGGTCTGGGCACAAGACTAGAGGAATAGCACTGCCCCTTGGTACAGGCCATGAGGAATAGCACTGCCCCTTGGTACAGGCCATGAGGAATAACATTGCCCCTTGGTACAGGCCATGAGGAATAGCACTGCCCCTTGGTACAGGCCATGAGGAATAGCACTGCCCCTTGGTACAGGCCATGAGGAATAGCACTGCCACTTGGTACAGGCCATGAGGAATAGCACTGCCCCTTGGTACAGGCCATGAGGAATAGCACTGCCCCTTGGTACAGGCCATGAGGAATAGCACTGCCCCTTGGTACAGGCCATGAGGAATAGCACTGCCCCTTGGTACAGGCCATGAGGAATAACACTGCCTGTTGGTACAGGCCATAACGTTGCCCCTTGGTACAGGCCATGAGGAATAACGTTGCCCCTTGGTACAGGCCATGAGGAATAACGTTGCCCCTTGGTACAGGCCATGAGGAATAGCACTGCCCCTTGGTACAGGCCATGAGGAATAGCACTGCCCCTTGGTACAGGCCATGAGGAATAGCACTGCCCCTTGGTACAGGCCATGAGGAATAGCACTGCCCCTTGGTACAGGCCATGAGGAATAGCACTGCCCCTTGGTACAGGCCATGAGGAATAGCACTGCCCCTTGTTACAGGCCATGAGGAATAACGTTGCCCCTTGGTACAGGCCATGAGGAATAGCACTGCCCGTTGGCACAGGCCATGAGGAATAGCATTGCCTGTTGGTACAGGCCATGAGGAATAACACTGCCCCTCAGTACAGGCCATATGAGAATACTGTGTCATCAAGACCCTGCCAGGATTCCAGTTACAGTTTAGTCTACACACACCAAACTCTGATTTCCAGAAACACCTGCACATCCTGCCTAACAGACACATCCCAAAGTGGTAGGAGATGAATAATGACCACGTGCGACTTTCTAATTAATGCAAGTACACGTACGTTTTAAGAGTTTTGAAAATGCAAGTTGAGTGGAGGTAAATGAGGTTTAGTCCTGGTCCCAGACCCAACCAACCCCAGCGTGGATCGGGTTTTAATTCCTGTGCAAAGTGGTGCCTTTTTCAGAGATATCTAACATGTATACGTCCGTATATGCATGTGATATTGTTTAGCTTTCACAATAATTTTGACCATTTCAGCCGTCCCCACCACACACACAGGGCCACCTTGTTAGGTAACAGGAGATAGCACACAGTAAACAATACTGCTACTGCTATCAGTAAACAATACTGGTATCGAATGTGCTGTGTAAGCCCTTGATAATGGTTGGATGGGAGTAGTAGGCAGCCTCGTTCCCAGGCCTTCCACACCTCCAGTTTTGATCGCTTGCAATATGCAAGCGATCAAAAACTGGAGGTGTAGAAGGCCTGGGAATGAGGCTAAGTAGTAGGTGGACGGGCCCCCAAGCACGTTGCCGAAGAAGCTTATTCGGTATCTAGTTGTAGTGAGCTAGCTAGCCTTGTTCTACCCAGGCCCCACCCACCCCGGGGCCTGGGTACGAGGCTAGCCTCGTTCCTATACATGCAGGTCTTTGCCACCTCCAGTACGTTACATAGTGCTGTGGTGCAGTCAGGGGTACATGTGTGCCACTGAATAGGTTACAGAGCAGATAATTTCTGTGTTGATGGATTTCCTATCATCTTTCCCAGCTGCAATTATTACCATATAGAGGTTATTTCCAGCCCCAAACAGGCACAGTTGAAGCAGGACAACGGCAATCTAGCTGCTGTCTAATCAGATGCATGTCAACACAGCCCATACAAGAACCTGGCTGCAGGGCCACACAGGATAATGGTATGGATGCAACATCAGCCAAGCACATGACACACCGTCAAATAAACAAGCACACAGGTAGGATGCACACACAGTGAATGTCACCCTGGTCATTAGCTCTTAGAGACTTACCTCAGTACTTGTGAGCCAAGTGACAGTGATCTAACTTGGGAAACATTCACACCATACCACAGTTGTATTAATCACATGCGTCATTCAATAGCTGTACATTCCAACACTTTCTATACATAGTAGTAGTTGCTTGTACAGAAACCTGACCCAGATTAACTTTCGAACTAAACACAGGGAGGGAGGGAGGAAGGGAGGCGGGGAGGAGGGCAGGGAGGGAGGGAGAAGGGAGGGAGGGAGGGAGGGAGGGAGGGAGGGAGGGAGGGAGGGAGGGAGGGAGGGAGGGAGGGAGGGAGGGAGGGAGGGAGGGAGGGAGGGAGGGGAGAGGGAGGGAGGGAGGGAGGGAGGGAGGGAGGGAGGGAGGGAGGGAGGGAGGGAGGGGAGGGAGGGGAGGGAAAGGGAGGGAGGGAGGGAGGGAGGGAGGGAGGGAGGGAGGGAGGGAGGGAGGGAGGGAGGGAGGGAGGGAGGGAGGGAGGGAGGGAGAGGGAGGCTTGGTTTCTCTCAGCTCGTTGTGCTTCCACCTTTACACTGTGCTTGTGTTAGCCGTTATGACATAACAACGAGCACCCAAGCGAGATACTTCAGTTCTACCAGCCACATGTACATGTATCTTCCACATTTCCAGGCTCTCGTTCCGAGAATGAGAGCCTGGGAACGAGGCTACTTCCAGCACAACCTCACCAATACATGTACTACCTATTGCAAGAGAAATAGCGTATCAAGTTGAACTTCTTTGTCTCATTTCTAAGCCAATGATTTACCCCACAACTGCTGTCTAATTTTAGACTGCATGTCAACACAGCCCATACAAGAACCTGGCTGCAGGGCCACACAGGATAACAGTAGCCAAGCACATGACACACCGTCAAATAAACAAGCACACAGGCAGGATGCACATACAGTGAAGGTCTAGCAGGACAACACCCCTCTTGAAATTGAAAATTCACATAGCATGTGTAAATTTCCCTTCTTAGAGATATCTCACATTGAGTGACTGTCACCTCAATACTCTGTGTAAACTAGGTAGATGTCAGCACACATCACTCTACACAGTATTATCATAAGCCCTGAGTTGAACCACTGAAGCAGACTATTAGCCATTCTAAGAATAAAAATACTACTGGCATATTGATTTCATGCACAGCATACAGTAGATGTGATTTCACAATCATGATCTCAAATGATAGTCCTGATTACTGTCATGTGACTGACCATATTTGTATATAACAAGAATCAAAGTTTACAAACAATACAGTGAGTTAAGGTCCCCATAGCAGTGGACTGGGTGGGAGGTCTGGGACCAGAGACAGAACCACAAGATGTTCTACAGAGCACCTTAGCCTCATTTCCAGGCTCTCCCTGCACAGCAACTAAAATAAGTTTTTGTTGTTGTGCGGGGGGGGGGGGGGGGGGGGGGGGGGAGGCTGGGAACGAGGCCAGTAATACCTACAGCCTTAACCATAGACTGTTGATCCACATAGCCAGTGGTAAGATGGTGGTTGCTGACAGCTGATAGCTTATTTACGCACAGTACAGGAGCCATTGCGCATGCTTACAGGTAGCAAGAGGAGAGGTATAGTCAATATACAGGATTGTCACATATCAAACTATCAATCCACCTCACAGACTATAGCTAACTTATAGTTTAAAGTTTACTGTTGGGTTCTCTGACTCCAGGTTGTATATACACACAGTGTGATTGAACAGTGTAAACTTGCACATCACTCAAATACAATGTGGATTGTCAGAAGACAAACAAATGTCACATTGTATTTACGTACCTACCATGCCACAAACTATGAATACTCTCTCCCCAAATATATTCATGGCAGGGTACACGCAAATTATGCCACACATTCACCAACTCATACTAGTAAGCCCAGTGGCTACCAGTTACCACTAGCCTCCACCAACTCATAAGCCCAGTGGCTACCAGTTACCACTAGCCTCATTCCCAGGCCTCCGCCCACTGACGGCCATGGAGCAAAATCGGGAGAATCCACGGCTCCACGGCTGTGAGATAAATCTTGGCGGAGGCCTGGGAACGAGGCTAATGCAACACACACACACACAATACACACACACATACACACACAATACACACACACACACAATACACACACACACACACACAATACACACACACACACACACACAACACACACAGTTATGGTCTGGACTAACTACAACTTCATGCAGATACTGCAAACGGCCATAATATTATCTGCAAGCACAACTCTAGACTACATAGCTAGTCATGTGTGCTTACCATATGGTAAGGTTCCAGGTCTTGCGGCATCCACAAACAAGCCAGCGAGATTGAACCACCCCCCAATGGCACCTGGATCGTATCCAGGAACCGGAACTGGTGTTGTAGTGGGGAGTTCACTGTACTCCAGAGTTCCATTAGAGTTAACTAGCAGCTCAGCAGGACAACTGATGTCTTGAGCCAGTGACAGTTGCAACACACAGAGCAGCCCCAGAGCCAACAGCATAGTGGGTGTCCTTGGCAACATATTACTAGCTACACAATTAATTACGAACCACTTCAGCTTCAGAAACGGTTCTCAACAGAGTCTGCTGGGGTTCGAAAACGTAGGTCTGCGTAATGTGGACGTCCGCTCTGCAACGACAGAGAACATGCCCTTAAACAGAATGGGATAGCAGAATTTTATAGCTATACACACATGTACATACCTATATCACAACCAGCTCTTCCATCAACTGTCAATTAGTGCGACTTTTTCACAATACAGTGATGTCATGGACACGCCCGGGCGCGCGGGCCCCGTACAAAAGGTTCAAAGTCCAAAGTTGCCACGTATACGCATGCGCAGCTGAGGGGGCGTAGCTGCTCGCAAAATAAATAAACACTGCTGTCTCGTCTTCCATGCTCGAAGGACAGGTGCGTTGAATTGCATGTTATTATTTCCAGCGCTTCATCACTGGCGCTGGGACGTTCCCCACTGGAGCTAGGTACGTGCAGGAGTGTATGGAATCACAGGTGTAAGGTAGGGCGGGGTAATTCGGGCCACTTCAACGTTGCAACAGGAAAGAAGCATCCATTGGATTCTTGCTTCTAGTGAGTTGTAGGCAGGTTGTGTCCCTGGGTATACATGGCCAGAAGTTTGCCTAAAGTCTGTCCGTTTTTAGTTACCGTTGACCTGAAGTTGAAGTGGCCCGAATTACCCGTGGTCCGAATTACCCCGCCTACAGGTACCTTATTGTGGAGTATTGCCACGGGCGTTTAGACAGTTACGTAGCAACATAGATAATATAGTCCCTACCCCTAGGGACTATTTTGTCTATGGTAGCGATGATCTTCGATTATCTGTAGCCTTAGTCAGACTCGAGAGCGAAAATACAACATTTCGACCACTCTTTGTTGGTCTTCTTCAGGGTTAAGCAGACCGTGGTCGAAATGTTTTAGTTTCAAAATTGGAAATCTTGACTGGTGTAAGTCCGACTAACCAGCGCTACAATCGATACCTCCAGTACCATGACCTTTTCTGGTAATTATCTGCATGGTCAGTACCTCTCACTACTGCTGTGTTAATTGTGCAATAGTTTTTGTTCCAAGTGCAGTACATATTGGGAAGTGACACATCCGCATGAAGATTAACAGAGTAGTGTTCTTTTCATTGCAGTCTCAATTCTGCAGCTGGATGGGACAACTATGACAGCTGCTGCATCTTCTAGGCTGGTATACCTACTGCTGGCTGCGTCTGTCTGGTGCCGCACCCTCCTAGGTACAGCTGCCCAGGCAGACGAGGACCTCCATTTTGAAGATTTACCAGCTCAGAGTGAGGTTGTGTCTGTGACCACTCGTGCTCCTGGAACCCTGGATGGCTACTTCACTCTTCCACACTCTTTTATCGACGCTGTATTACCTGGATCCATACCCTATGGTAGGCTGTCTGAATGTGAAATCAAGCAATAAAATATTTTATTATTGGAGGGTTTGTTAGTTATTAGCTGCAGTTGAAATTGAGGATGCAAGCAAGTATATTAGTATACCCAGACACTGTGATCGTATGGTCACATAGCCTTGTCCGCAGCCTATGAACAATCCCAATGGATACAGTGCATGGAAGTAGCTTCATATCCCCAAGCTAGGCCATCCACCACCACCAGGTTTGACTACTTGCAGTACAGAACCTGTTGTAGCCATGCCACAAGCAATCAAAGACTTGTAGTGGGGATGGAATGAGGCTACACCTAGAATGGAACACGGCCTACTCCTGACTTCCATAACCAAGCAATGTTTCTTTGAATCCACATCACCCGTCATACAGAGCTAATCAACCCACTGGTTGGCGGACTAGCTGGGAGTCTGTTTGGCGACTCTCTCTCGGCAGGTGAGGAGGATGTGGCAAGTGGAGGTTTGGGGACCCGGCAGCTGTTCACCAGGCAAGCAACTGGTAGCAGTGGTGGTGGCAGTGGTGATAGCGGTACTGGCGGCAATGATAACACACCAAATGAACTGGGTGGCAGCATTCAGGAGATTATAACACAGGTATGCTGTGCCATTATATGGACAGTCTCTCTTTACAATGCTGTAATTATAGCACTTCTCCATACGACCAAGTGGTGCTCACCCTCCCCCTTCCCTTCCTGGCCCCTCCATGTAGCCCTATGTATTGATGCAAATGTTCATAGACCAGATTCTTGTCCCCTCCAGTTTGCAGCACGGCTCATCCCTGTACTGGTGATGGTAGCTGTGGGCCTTCTGCTGGCCATCCTCATCACGTGCGGAGGTTGTTGCCTCTGCTGCTGCCGATTGTGTGGAAAGTGTGGAGCCAAGGGTCACAGGTACCACAGTAAAAACCAGAATGCCAAGTGCCTCATCTGGACTGTCATCTTCTTGCTGGCCATCTCTATGATCATGTGAGTGGAACACAAGTCTATTTGGCAATTGCCATAGCAACGTTTTCCATTACTTGCTCTGCCTCATCATAGTAGTTTGGGAATGAGACCAACTGTGCCCTACTTTATTCCTCCACACATAGCATTGGTATTGTGCTTGGTTTCCTGAGCAACCAGAAGATTTCTGACAGCGTCAGAGGCTTGGAGAACACTGCCAACTCTGCCCTACTGGATGGAGTCAACTACCTCAACAATACCGTCAATGTAAGTGAACTAAAGAAAGAGAAGTTTTAAGTGGTGTGAAATCATATGCAACATTTGTACATTTCCTGCAGCAAGTAGTGTTCATTGCAACTGACCAGTTCACCGTGACAACGGACAGAATTGTCAGCAACATTCACAGTATGTAACACACTTCTTGGTGATCCTGTAATAGTGATACTGATCATGAACCTGTTTGGTTGGTGTAACACTAACCTGACTCATCTTTGATTTTGACTTTGCTTATGCTGACACTAACTTGAAATCCTGTAAGAGTTGATCTCTGCTACTCACACTGTAATCCTAACATACACAGCACAGTATGTTCTATCACAGAGGTTGCATGATCGATGACCAGAAATCCTTTCACTCTTACGCCACAGACATAGGGACGTTGCTGGGTGATGCAATACACGACCGACTGGAAGATGGGGCCAATTCTGCATTCGGTCAAGTCACAGAAATCCTTAACAGTGAGTGTCACTAGATCTACTGTTCATGTGCCTATAATACCCAGAAGGTCGAGTATATATCTCCAAATTTAATGCAGTAATTGCACCTACATGTACTTGTTACTAGGTTTCGTTTCTCTACAGATGGTGGAAGTTCAGTTACTGCATTCAGTCAATGTTAACTACAATGTAGCCGGGGGTAAAGGTACTGCAGAGAGAGAGATTGGGATGAGGGTATACTGGAGAGATATAAGTATGAGGAGGGTATTAGAATCAGGGATGTGTATAAAAGGTGCCAGGGAAATGCCAGTAACGACTACCAGGATTGTTAACTTATTCCAACTCATCTCTTCTGTGCAGCAATTGAGGTGATCCACGACACTTCTTGTAGGGTCAATGCCACAGCAACACAGCTCTTAGACCTCCAGGCCCAGATCAATGCCCACCTCTTCAGCCTGAGAGAAGGGCTCAGTAACCTCTCTATGACCTGCGTGGCCATAGCTGTCCCTGGGACATGTGACTTGATATCATCCCCTGACAGTATTGATATTACTGTCGATTGGAACACGGTACATACTTCCTTTTGTGTATGCTGGTTAATTCTATGCACATAAATCGAGCATCAGATATGCAGGGTGCCTCTCATGCACGACACTGCATGCTACTAGCACCTTCACTGCAAGTATTAGCCATGCATGCTGCTTTGCAGGTGGGAGATCTGACGGGAGTGTTGGAACTACTGGATGAGATTGATGTGGATGGAGTCCGGGGGTCCATTGCGAATGCAACGCAACTGTTCAACAACATTGGTGCTTTAATTACTGAACAAACAGGCAACATTGGTGAGGAAACTATGCAATTTTGCAATTAGTGTTTTTGTGAAACTATGTTTTTTCTCTTTCAGACATCAATTCTGTGGTTATTAGGTCTCAGGAGAGCATACAGAACGTCATTGGTGGCGTACAGAACACCATTAATATTGTGAGTGTGAAGATTA
Source organism: Axinella damicornis (assembly GCA_963931865.1). Classification (NCBI taxonomy): domain Eukaryota; kingdom Metazoa; phylum Porifera; class Demospongiae; order Axinellida; family Axinellidae; genus Axinella; species Axinella damicornis. The sequence continues at coordinate 2,058,153 of OZ007509.1, forward strand.
GCTGAATCAGAGTGAGTATCGTTATTGTTGAGCACATTTAACCCTGCCTCCAGGCGATATCTGCTGAGGGAGCAGCTGGCCAGATACAGGATGGTATCACCAACTATCTTGGCAGTGGTGTTGTGGGATTGTACGATGGATACAGGTACAACGAAGCATGACTTCATGAGTACAGCAGCCCGGTGCTGCAGCCCGGTGCAGCCCGGTGCAGCCCGGCCGGTGCAGCCCGGTGCAGCCCGGTGCAGCCCGGTGCAGCCCAGTGCAGCCTGGTGCAGCCCGGTGCAGCCCGGTGCAGGGACAGTAAGTGTCTGACTGATGGTACCCTTGCTTGCAGGTATGGGGCGGTTTCAGGGCTGCTCTCACTGATGGTGCTCATCTGGCTGGTCTACTTGGTTGGGATATTCTGTGGAGTGTTCGGCTACTCCAGACATGCTTTCCCGTTTGAAAGGAGCTCCATCTCTCACTGTGGAGCTCTTTTGCTGCTCTTGTAAGTTTATGATGTACACACACAACCATAGACACTGCACACACCCCACACATGATTATCATGTTCATAATCTCCATACCACTGTACAACTACTCTCTTTCCCCAAATAGTGGTGTGGCCATGTGCTTTCTCACAGCTGGGCTACTGTTGATCCTCACTACACTCTCCTTTCTTCTTGGGACGTCAATCCAGCTGGTCTGTAATGACGCCAGTCCCTCTGAGTACATCCTGTTCCGTGAAGTGACAGACAACCCCTCGTTGTGGGGCGGGAGGACTCTGGTTGGGGCCATCACATCAGGCACTATTGGACTCCCAGTCAACATCAGCATATCCAGCTTTCTCAGGTGTGGCTATGCAGGCCTGCTCCAGCCTATTTCTTGTTGTGGTACTGCATACTACAGCTGTCTCAAAAGCTGTATCTCGTTGGTTTCTCGAAGTTGAGCTATCGTGTGATTTCACAAAAGTGGATTCAACACATGATTGCTTTTGTTTCTAATAGCACTTAAACTGATATCACCAATATGGGTGTGACCTTCTTGAGCTAACATCAACCACATGCCAAAATTCAGTAGCTGCAATGTATGCTGCTGCATAACACATGGCAATTCTCATTCCATGATTTAATTCAATTTCTCATTCCAGATACATATACATTGCATGTGGTATTGTGCTGCAAGAGTCTCCGTGTCTGATAAGTAACGTCTTGTTTCCCACAAAGGGGCTGTGAGGGTGATGAGCCACTGTGGCGAGCACTGCAAGCAGACAGTGTCATAAACCTCAACTCCACTCTATCCAACCTCACAGGAGTAAGTGATTACATCTTGACTGCATGTAGGTAGATCTTATGTCTGTAGTGATACTGTTTGCAACATGTCAATTACATGCACACTTGGCAATCATCATCAGATACGCTATAGAGTGGTATAAGTACAATATCAAGACCAACATTATAGTGGCATCAAGATCAGCTTTTCAACTTCCCCTTCGTAGTCACTATTAGTACATCCTCATTACTAGCCTGTTTGTATGGCTGAGTTTGAATCTCACTCCATAGTGCATCAGTTACAGCATGTGTAATCCATTGGAGAAAAATCTTCAGTGGAAGAAATTATTTTCATGAGACCATAACTAGAAGTCTGCATGTCAATAATGGGCACACAAATATCATCACTATCAACACCTAGTTTCAGTTTCATTCACTCCAACAATTGTCTATCTTGTAGCCACTAGCTGATTTCTCACTGGGAAATAGTTTTGCTCTGCCAGTGGAATTCTCCAGTGGACTAATTCCTGAGGAGACCAGAGACAGGCTTGAGGATATTGAGCGAAATGTGGTGGCCCCCATCAATTTCACAAACTATGAGAATCTCCTGAACCAAAGTGTAGTTGAGTTTGATGTGGAGGTGATATATGGCAACTTGACAATGCTGGCAATGGTTCAGTCAAACATGGTACGTATATCACAGCTGTCATGATTGAAACTATAACAGCTAGCTAGCTTATGAAAACAGAAGAGGTGCACAATATTACTGTAGGACAGACACAGTTACACAAGCACATATCTTACACATGCACCCTAGAGCTTGGAGGCAAATTACACGCTGACAGTACTAGACACTTTAGTGGATGCCAACAGCACATTGCAAGATTTCCAAGAGCAGTTGGTAAGTGCATGACCCTCTCCTCCCTCCCCTTACATATTTGTACATGTGCGATTTTTGGCTGAAAGCTACTATTATGCTGACCACAACGGCACAATCCCCATCTTCACATCTCATTCACATACCTGGTTATAATATGCCGTATTTGGCAGAAAATGGTTGCACCAATTTCGGCACAAAGCACACCTCCTTTCTTCCCCTCTTCTATGTATAACCTTGACATACTATTGAACCCTCACTGTAGGATTTCCTCCAAGGAAACGTTGCAGTACTGCAAACATCCACCCAAAACATATCCGTAAGTGTGACGTAATCCAGGGCCCGTATCTTGGTCAACTACCACACACTCTCCTCCCTGTGTGCCACACACCTGTGCAGACCTGGGTGATGCAGGTACTTGGTCAATTGGATGCACTTCTTAATAGAACTGTGGATGTCGTTGCCATGGTGAGAAACTGAGCAACAAATTAGCTGAGCATCTATTCAAAGTAGAGCTGTTTTCAGGCCATTCCTGTCTCCAGTGTATGTCAGTCTGGAAAACAGTTAATTAGATGACCTCATAGTGAGGACCTGGAGACGAGTAAAATCCATAGATGTATGATTGGCAACATCATGAAGGCTTGAATCTAGGCCTTCCTCTCTGCCATACACTGATCTGAGCTTCATCACTTAATTCTCTCTCGGCTATCAACCATGATTATGCATTGTAGATGTATAGGGTTCTCTAACTGGCCACCGGTCAACCATGTAGGAATCTGAGATGTACCTGGAAAGACAAATTCAATATGTTTATGACTATGTGGACTATGTTCAAAGTCAGGTGAGTATGACCCATGTTATTGGAAGCTACCACATCTCTTGGTCAGTTTGTTTCTCTACATGTGACTGTGTGTCGACACCAGGTCCAGAATGAGGTTGGTCGGTGCGGCCCAGTTTCAGCAGCATACAACGGAACCTTCATTGCCATCTGTAACGAGGCATTGGATGGATTGGTATGTCAACTGTATACATGTACCAGGAGGTTGATTGTGTTATAATTATATGGCCAAATTCACTGTATTACACGTTCACTATCATATTAGTGATAGACACCTCTGCCTCTCTAGCTAACCAATTTCACTTCACTCTCTCTCTCTCTCTCTCCACTCCTCTCCTCTCAGAATGGCTTCTGGTTCAGCATTGGTTGGTGCATTATCTTCTTCCTCCCCGCCATCGTCTCTGGTGTTGTACTCACCTGCTACTTCAGAAGATCACCATCAGACATCCACACCTTCACAGAACAGGGTGACACCGAAGATAGGTAACAGTGGTAGGAACTGCACAAATTCTCGGAGGCACAAGAATGGCTAGCTCCAGTCATGTATGCATGAAAGTATCATGCAAATACCCCACCTCCGTTTAGTACTGATACCAGTGCAGTGGTGAGGTATTGAGTGTCGGTACTGATACCAGTGCAGTGGTGAGGTATTGAGTGTCGGTACTGATACCAGTGCAGTGGTGAGGTATTGAGTGTCGGTACTGATACCAGTGCAGTGGTGAGGTATTGAGTGTCGGTTATTGAAAACCTTAACGGAAGTGCTGGATCACTGCAAAGTTTGACCGTACATTTGAAGTGCACTGCGTATACCATGGTCATGGGAATTGGCTGGCATTCTAGAATCGGGTAGATAGCGATTCATTATTGCATTGTCTTGCCACATGTTACTCTTTGCTCCAGCAGATTTGAAGTACACCCAAACAGAGCTGTTACTGGGACAAGATACATTGACAGGTAGTTTAAATAATACCTCGTAGACCTTACAATTAGTGAGGGAAGAGGAGATAGGGTGGAGAGAGTGAGAGAGAAGTGGAGGAGATGCAGTCTGTGTACTCATGTTTGCATAATTATGCATGTACTTACGGTTCATGGTTGTATAGGGTTCCCTGCATATTGTAAGCAGTCTGTACTGCAATGCACTGTTATAGTAGGCATTTCACCTCCTCTACAGAACCATTCCACCCCACATTCCAAGTGAAGAATGGTACTAATATTCGATCATCATCAACGATTATCACTTGCAGCAACCATTGCAAATTATTTTTATGTCAATCAGTCATCATCGTTTGTGCTCAATTCAAGTCAGTTGTTAGTGCTTGCCAGGCTGGTTGTTCATTGTTGTAATGATGGCAATTGGCCGAAATTAGTGAACCTCGCTGGTTGACAATTGAACAGCTGCTGGCTGACAACTGAACAGCTGCTGGCTGACAACTGAACAGCTGCTGGCTGACAACTGAACAGCTGCTGGCTGACAACTGAACAGCTGCTGGCTGACAACTGAACAGCTGCTGGCTGACAACTGAACAGCTGCTGCTACGGATAAAGGAAGGGGAGAACCACCATGTTGGTACACAAGCATGCGGGCTTCCAGCTTGCCTCCTTCCTGTACCTCCACGTGCCATCACCATTTTCTGTTATAATTATGTCACATGCACACGATAATGTCACATGCAAGTTACATGATAAGCAAGTTACACGATAATGATCACATGCAAGTTACCCGATAATGTCACATGCAAGTCACACAATAATGTCACATGCATGGCCATATAGCTAGCAACTGATAAACCTGGGGAATCTTGCATAGACCTGGGTAGATTATGCATGGAGGGCTGCTGAGAGGTAAAGCAGTTGAATTAAGACTAATACTGATCGCAGATCTAAACTGAAGTTAAATTCATGTGACATTGTAGCATACATACAATCATACACATACTTATGATGTACAAATAGCATACAGTTAGTGCAAAGTAGCTACTCTCATGCAGTCCTCAATATGAGCAAAACACAGTGAAGAAGAATTTCGAAGCAGTTGAGAGGTACCGAAGGTCGATGATTATACACACTGACATACATAGCTTAAATTCCGTACTAGTTTACCAGCTTAATTATCGACGGCTTAATCAACAAGTCAGCACCAATTTAGAAGGGACAGATCGTCTCTGTATCAGCGAGAGGGTTAACACAAACGATGAGTACATGGCTTGTCAGCTAGTGATACACAAGCTCATACTTCATCTCCTTGAGGACTTGCTCAAGCAGCTGTCGAGCTGAAGAACCCTGCAGATGGAGATCTCTTGTTAAAACCACTCCACTCCTTCGAGCGACAGAGTTTGTGATGACAGCCATCTTCTCACATTCAGCACTGCTCATTGAGTTGAGCACCTGCTGAACAGTAACAGGATATGGGAGAATCTCGACTGGTGAAGTGTAGACTAGGTACTGGATCACAGTGTATAAAAATAGCACGAACGCCATGCTGGCCACCAGGATGACAGCAATAAAGAACACTCCTGCTGCTCCCAGTGTCACCCCCATAATAAACATGGGAAGGGGGAGAACACAGATGAATACTACAACCGTGGTACGGAACAGTGAATCCTGAATCACAGCATTCAAGGTGCCTTGCACGTTTTCCATGAACGTGGCCTCTTCAGGTTTTGGCTGACGTATGATCACTTTGAGGCCATGGTTCCTTGGGTTCTCAGCAATTCTGTTGAGCAATGCCAACACCTCTGCCTCACTTTTCACAGTCTGAGGAACTTATAAAAGATACAATACAACACATAACTGAGAAGCATAGAGACTGATCACAAATGATACATATATGGCTTTTAGCCCCATTCCCAGGCCATTCCCATGCATGGTGCACTGCCAATATTTGATCGCTTGCAGTATGCAAATACCCTGCCATAATTATTTGCATACAATAGGCGATCAAATACTGGCAGTGGGAATGGCTTGGCAACGAGGCTATATATGCATATGGCTTGATAATAAAGAGAGAGGAGGAGAGGGTGAAGTGGAAGAGAGCCAATATGAAGCCAATACTTCTACTCACTTGTTAGATCAACAGCCTCCAGTGATGCTGCCAGTCGGGTTTCATCCACTACTCTGCTCCTCAGTGCCATGCACAGCTCATCCTTGGTAGGTTGAGGACAGTTTCTACAGAGCCACATCCGGATCATCTCACGCAGGCAGTCTGACAGTGTCTGCTGCTCGGCTTGGATGGCATCTAGCTCACCTGGCGGCAGTCTGAGCTGTACTCCAATGTTGTACCACTTGGGGCGGATGCCCTGGAGATGCTCATGAATCTCCTGGAGATTCTGTAAACTCAGAAGGCCTGTAAAATGTACAAACACACTCAAGGGTTGATAGTTGCATACTCAACTATCGCACACACAATGGAGTTGTAGTCATACGTGGCCCAGACCCTACCCACACCCTCATATGATATGTGTGCATATGAGGCCATAGTTGCTGGGAAGAGGATAACATAGAGAATCCGTGCTGTAATTATAGCCCACTGCGCTGACCTTGGCTCCGTACTCCGTTCCACGTCCCGGGCTCCATTTTGTGCCAGCAGGAAATACTGGGTGGGGCTGGGTCCTTGCAAATATTAGAGCCACACCCACTCTGGAACTTGCCCACATTGCATTCTGAAACCTGAAGCCATGGTGCAGATTGAGCCCTTCAAAACTGTCATCTACTGCCACCTGGCTGCACACTGGCCAAACAGAGGCTTGCTCAGTTCCATCCTCTAGTTCACCCTCTGCTCCCACCGCAAGTGGCTTGTGGTTACAGGCACACCTGGGGATTTCTGTCAGTTTGTACACCATGTACACCATCCAGTCGGGGTGTTGCTTGCTCACTGACCCGGTAAGCATGTAGTGGTAGGCTGCAATGCAGGGCCAAGATGAAAGTTTCATTACGACCTTTAGAAAAGTCCAAATGTCAAAACCTTAGTGCTGTGTTGGGACAGCGGGAGTGGGTGGGTGCAGCATAGCCATGTCCGAGCTGGACTGTGATAAGACCTTGGTTAGAGCTAGTCTCGCGTGGCCCAGACCCTTCCCGCGGGAAGGGTCTGGGCCAGCTATTTCTTTTCCTCCTTTGCACAAATGGGCTGAGAAAACGCCTCTTGTCTTGTAGGGCCTCCAGTTCTCAGTGAAGCTTTTCCCTGAGTTTTCCCCAGTCTGGATGGGCAGTTGTTGGCCAAGAGCCATGACTAGTGAAAGCTCACTGACGGTTGGGTGGTGTTAGAGTCACAATTGTGCTAGCCTTGTTCCCAGGTGCTCGGTCATTGGACCGAGCACCTGGGAACGGGGCTACAAATGTGCATATGTTGCACGGTAACATTGGGCCCTACAGCCTCGCTCCCATATTCCTCCCCAGCTTGACCACCAGTGTCTGTGCCAACCTCGCATAGGAACGAACAAATCCATGGACCCATTTGTGTGTATGCATCCACCTGCTCTTCTGAGTTTGAGTGTTGTAGAGAAGGCTGCTGGAGGGAGAGACGGTGTCTGGTATGGGGGAAGGTAGAGCTAGCCTCACTCTTGTCCTCTTGCAAACGCAGACCTCACCCTCCTTCCAAAGCTTTATAAATTATGGTGCTGGTATATGCAGCCTTGCTTCCGCTCCTCTGCCGTGGGCCCAGTGGCTTAGTGCCGAGCGGTAAGAGCGTCTGACTAGTACTCAGGTTTTGGGTTCAAATCCCAGCTGGTCCCAGAATTTTTTTCTGTGGATTATTCTCTCGCTTGCATCCAACACCTGCCTGCATAGAACCTGAATCAATATGTTATATTATTATTTACGCGAAGGGAAGCTATACTAGTCCAGACTGTTGTATTTTTTTTTTGTTGCCATTTTTTCCTGTTCTGGTTTAGATGGCTCATATCCTATATGAGTGTTATGCAGTAATATCAAGAGCACATCGACCCTAACATTAGGGGTCGATGCACCCTTGACATTACTGCATAATACCAACGCAGGCTAGAGGACTTAGCCGATTCCAGCTGTCTTTCTCTCTCTCACGGTTATTTCATGTAAGATGGTGATGGTGCAATTTAAATGAGTAGAGCTTTTTTCTAGATGCTTTTTCCAGCATACATATAAAGTGTAATTTTGACATCACTGCTGCATGAGTACATTTTTATTTATAACTTGACCTAAGAATTGACAGATTGCATCCTAAAACTAGAGAAAATCATCAAAATAGTTTTCGGGGTCATCCTCCACATTATCCAGCCACTCCTTCTGCATCTTAAACCAGTCATGCCACTTGTCCTTGGCCCCTGGGGCCTGTGGGAAGTGGACCGATGGTGCCTGTGCCAACCTCGCATAGGAACGAGCTAACAGGGGGCTCTTGTGCTCCCCATCCATGGGACAGCCGTCCATCGGTGTGTACGAATCCACCTGCTCTTCTGAGTTTGAGTGTTGTAGAGAAGGCTGCTGGAGGGAGAGACGGTGTCTGGCACGGGGGAAGGTAGAGCTAGCCTCGCTCTCCTCCTCTGTGTCCTGGGAGAGCTGTTCAGTGTCTTCCGTGGGGATGCTGATCATCGGTAGACCCCACACTGCACAGACATGTGCAGAAAGGGAGGAGATTATCATGAGATACAGCCAATGCGGTGCATGTTTCATCATGCCTGTACGAATACCTCAGAGTTAAGACTTACTATGGGTGTAGCAGTTGCTGTGTACTACACTATAGCCTATACATAGCCTATACATTCATTTGAGCTAATATTCAGCATCCAAGTTTAGGATCATTCCCAGGCCTCGTTCTCCTCCACACTTGAAATGCACCTTGGAACGAGGCTACCTTCAAGCCTTGTGCTAGCCTTGTTCCCAGGCCATGCAGACCCTACTCCACGTGGCCTGGGAATGAGGCTAGCCTTGTGCATGCATACCTGATTCATCTCTCTTTACTGGGGGTCGATGAACAATAACTGAGACCTGAGAAATGGAAGTGGGAGTGTGTTGATCTTGGCAGACCTGGGAGCCTTGCCCTCACCAGGATAGCTAGATCCCATTGTCAATATGTTGCCATGCAAACCATGTGCAACAAGTACGTTTCAAACATGTACAGTATGCACCTTAAGATTTAAGACACACACATGGGGACATGCATTAATATTACTTGCACAATATGTGGGCAAAAGGAGGGATTTGAGCTGTTGATCCTATCACACTTCACTCTATCATTGCTTGTTGATCAAAGTCACAAACACTTCTGGCAGCAAGCAAGTGACCTCTCTCTGAGGTCAAGGATACAATTATTGGATGTGGCTTACTCTGGTTTGTCTCCGCTGCCGCTCCTGCAGTTTCATACACACTGGTTTTACGAAGCACTTCATCCACGAAAGAATGCACGCCTCTGCAACCTGGGGGAGGAGTACTTCAACATCAAGGAGACGGAGCCCCAGCTATAGCCACGTACCAAGGTCTCACCCAAGCGTTTGTCGCTTGCAGTACCGCAAGCAACAAACCCTGTGGTGAGAAGACCTGGGAGCGAGGCTACACCAGTTACACAGCTAAAGATGAACTTACATCAAACTGGACACTCTCTTCAAACTCCTTGCGAGCATAAAGCTGATGGGGTACCAACCGCTTTGATATGTCCTCGGCCCTATAGGCTAGCATCCTGCAGGAGAGCCACAAACAACACCTGGTCGATGATGCAAGATCTTGCTAGCCGGACCCAACCTACTTCCACAGAGGGAGTGGGTTGGGTCTGGCGACTGAGACTAGACTAGAGGCAGTCGGCTCACTTGAGCACAGTCTGAAAGGAGTGGCGCTCCTCCTTCACTTCTTGTTCCTCCGTCTCTCCTCCCTCCTCCTCATCCGTAAGTGGCTGTTGGGGGTGGTCCGGCCGTGGGGCATGAGAGGAGTCTCTCTTCAGTTCCTCTGCCATCTCACGTAGGAGGAGGGAGTCTGAGAGCACAGGGCAAGGCAGGCGTTCCTGCATGACAGTGTGTGTGTGTGCATGCATGCATGTGTGTGCGTGTTTGTGCATGTGTGCATGTGTGTGTGTGTGTGTGTGTGTGTGTGTGTGTGTGTGTGTGTGTGTGTGTGTGTGTGTATGTGTGCATGTATAGCGGGTTGAGGTTTGTGAGTGTGTATGCATTCTGTTACCTTGAGACCATTGTCGTCAGTGTTGTACGTGTAGAGCCTCGGAAGGCGAAGCATTCGAAGAAACAGCTTCATTCTGCTGGCTGGGATTGAGCCCTGCAGAAAGGGAATTCGAGAAATGTCATTCCAAGTCCCAATGCCACAACTGGGATGGGAATGGAAATGGTCCAGGAAGCAGGTTAGTTGCCATATGTCAATGGTCATGTGTACTTGCTACAATGCAAAGGTGAGCCCTTACAGAAGCATTCTTATCAAAGTGGTACCAATTTTGCTTAAAATCCTTGACAACAGTATGGCTTAATGCTGTGTCATCCTCGTTGTAGAATATTGAGAAGTTTTCAAGAAGAACAGCTGTTGTGTATGTGAGTGTGTGTGTGGGTGTGTGGGTGTGGGTGTGTGTGTGTGTGTGTTTGGAGGAAGAGAAACTATATAATTGGAATCAGCCAACATATCCATCTGTCTGTCCATCTGACACTCACCAATGACGACGTTGAGGAAGATGAACGTGACGAAGACATAATAGGAGAGGAACCAGAGGACGGAGACTAACCACAAGCCACAGTTGCCCTCCACAAGGGAGCAATAGGGTTCACTACTCTGAAAACAAAAACTGCAATATTAACTGACATGTTCATGCACCTACTCCCCCCCTCCCCACTTCCCCCCCCTCCACTGGTCTTCCCCCTCCCATCCCCCCCCCCCCCCCCTCCACTGGTCTTCCCCCTCTCATTCCTCCCCCCCCCCCCCCCCCCCCCACAAATGCACAGTCACATACTTTAGGCCCTTCTAACAAATAGAGCTACATCAAATTTCATGTTGCTATGGCAGCAACACTGCTTGCGTCCATTGGTTACATTACATAGGCTGCACCTCAGCTCTGAAGGCTAGTGTCCAAGTATATGTTCTTATGAAATAGCCTCGTTCCCAGGCCTTCCACACTTCCACTTTTTGATTGCTTACAGTATGCAAAAATGAAGGAAGAAGCCTGGGGAATCCTACCACGTCATCAAGAACTTTACTACCACACGATTGCTCTCTTATGTACACTGAGTGTGTACAGGAGGCAGGACGATGCTCACCATAGTATCCCATAGCAACTGGTGCCAGTCCTCACCCGTGGAGACTCGAACCACAAGATTCATTGATTCAAAGATACCATTGAAGTTCACCAATCTGTATAAAGTGAGAGACAATAATTCAAAACCAGCATTCACTTGACTTCCGACTAGTCCTCCTCCAGTCTTGCATTAGCCTCCTCCCTCCCCCCCCACACACACACCAGACCTGCCAACTCTCACGGTTTGCCCGTGAGACCCCCGGTTTGGCGCACATTCCCCCGGTTTTGCTTAGAATTCTCACGGCTAGCGGCTTACCTGCGGATAAAAATTTGGAAAACCGGCAATCCAGCACGTCTCGACTAGACTCGGACCTAGCTAGCAGCCTAGCTAGCTCAGGCATCATGCAACGTACGTGCGTACGTACGTACAAGTACATGTAGCCTAGTCTCGTCCCCAGACTGACTTTGCTCAAGTTGGTCTGGGGACGAAACTAGCGCGGTCTCGTGCCCAGATTGATGGGGGTTGTACGCGGGTACAGCGGCTGCTACGATGGCGAAGCGTTCGACTCAGTCCGATGAAGCATTACCAACAGAAAAAAAGGCAACAACAATGTACAATAGGGAACATAGCTAAGACCTAACATAGTCGCAATTTGAGTCTCTGTAATGGATGTTGCAAATGCACAATACAATTATGTTGTTCTGTTAACATAATGAGAAGGTCCCTGCAATACGGTACGTATTAGTTATAGCATGGCAACAAGGGCTGTATGCCAGGTATTGGCACTGCTGTGACGTAAAGCCCGAGGGCCGCAGGCCCAAGGGCTTTACATCAGCAGTGCCAATATCTGGCATGCAGCCCGTGTTGCCGTGCTATAACTAATTTATTGCATGCGCCTGATTGTATGTTGCTTCGTGATGTGTGTTGCTAAGTGATGATGTCACAGCAGTGCCATATGCCAGATATTGGCACACCTGATCCTTTGAACTTGTAGGGTATCATGCAATAAGTTCACCTATTATGGTTGGATGCGATCTCCAGGTTTTGGACACCAATCTCCAGGTTTTTGCTACTGGTAATTTTAAATTCCCCAGATTTTTACCTGGCCAAGGTTGACAGGTCTGCACACACACACACACACACCCCACCCCTTCCTACCGAACCATTCCTCCCCCTTTTCTATCTTCCCTTTCCATCACCGTCCTTCCCTACCTATAGTCGATTGCCTGGCCAGAGCGGACTGGGCTAAAGCAGATATCACCCACAAAGGAGTATGTGGTGATGATGGCGAGGAGGACACCAATGAGGGAGAGGATGCGGAGGATTGTGTTACCCACGGTGATGGTCAGAGTCTGAAGTGTGCTCTATGGTGGTCAGAAGGGGAGTGTACATGTGTGTGTATGTGTGTGTGTGTGTGTGTGTGTGTGCATTAATTGAAAGAGTGAAGCACTTGAGGATACCATCCATCCCACGACCGACTCGTCTCCCCAAGAGAATGAGGATACCATCCACCCCACGACTGACTCACATATCTCCCCAAGAGAATGAGGATACCATCCACCCCACGACTGACTCACATATCTCCCCAAGAGAATGACTCATTGAGGATACCATCCACCCCACGACTGACTCACATATCTCCCCAGGAGAGTGAAGCACTTGATGATCGCCAAAACAAGAGCTAAATCGGCCAACACTGGAAGATCCTGAAAGAATAGAAAAAATCCATGTAATTGCCATTAATTAGACTTTATTACTTAGTTTGTGTGATTAAATCCATTACGCAATTAATTGGTTGAAGTATAGTAAGATTGTAGTTTATCAGTTAATTGTGCATAACGTAGCAGAGGATGGTCAGATGGTCTAGTTGGTCAGATGTGGAGATTCAATACTACTGACTTACAATCATCCCTGTTCCGGCAAGGTAGAGTACAGCGCATATGATGAAGCAAAAACCAAGCAGCGACAGCAGGAAATCCATGACATTTCGCCAGCTATGGAAATAGCCTCTCAGGGGACCAAACGCAAGCATCTTGAGACCAAGCTAGTAATTGGGTGGGTATGAGGAAAGGAAGGGAAGCAAGGGGGGGGGGGGGGAGGGGGGGGAGGAGGAGGAGAAGGAGGAGGAGGGGGAGGAAAGGGAGAGGAAGAGGAGGAGGAGGAAGAGAGGAGGAGGAGGTAATGGAAGAGGGAGAGGATGTATCATGAGACTAACCTCCAAAATGAAGTAGACTGAGAATGCAATGGAGAATCCCATCAGTGTTTTTGTTGCAGTGAGCAGTTCCGGAGGGTCCTCAACCCACTGCACAAGGAAGAAAGCAAAATGTCTACCTCTAAAGCCATGGTTACATGGCTGGGTCTGTGAATGCAGACTCACCGGTGCAACAAACATGGCTGAGTTAAGTAAGATGATGACGCTGGAGAAGTGGCAGTAGTACCTGCTCACAACCAGCTTGTAGAGATAGAGTCGAAACAAGCTGTCACCTGCGTACATTGGCATGGGGGAATGGTGGAGGGATTGAGGGGTGGAGGGTTGGATGTATGGAGGGATATAGGGTGGAGGATGAGGGTGGAGGGATGAGAGATGAAGGGTGGAGGGGGTGGGGTGGAGGGGTGGGGAAATGAAGGGTGAAGGATACAGCAATGGCTGGGTGGAAGATGAGGATGGAGGGATGGAGAGATGAAGCTAGGGTAGAGGGATCGAAGGATCAAGGGGTGAAGGATGGAGTGAGAGTGATGATGGGTTGGAGGGGATGGAGGGAGAGAGAGAGAGGAGAAATAGAGAAAGATACTAACGTGGTTCTGGAGGTTGCTTGATCGGTCTTGCAAGGGATATTCTCTGCATGAGATCAGTCCATCTCTTCTGGGACACAGTGAGCAGGGCAGAGTGGTCCGGCTTGTGCTCATTGAAGTTGTTCACCACGATACCGACAAACAGCTGCAGCCCGAGGTTCACTCCAAAGAAGACATAGATGTGCAAGTAGAGTGACATATACTGGGAGGGAGGGAGGGAGGGGAGGGAGGGGGGAGGGAGGGAGGGAGGGAGGGAGGGAGGGAGGGAGGGAGGGAGGGAGGGAGGGAGGGAGGGAGGGAGGGAGGGAGGGAGGGAGGGAGGGAGGGAGGGAGGGGGGAGAGGGAGAGAGAGAGAGAGGTGAGGAGGTTACTGTGGTTATAGAATGCACATTTAAATATTGTGCCAGTAAGGTCAAATGTCAGAAGGTTTAATGCTGAGAGAGTCAACTTATTAACAACTATGTGTGTTAAGCATGGTGCCCATGCACTCACCCACGTCGCACTGTCCCCGGGCAGTGTTCCTTCAGCATTGAACATGTCCCTCACATCCAGCCACCCCTCCAGAGTGAGGACTTCAAACAGTGTCAAGAAAGCATGCCCAATGGTATCAAAACGAAAGTCACGTCGATACGGGTACCTTGTGTACGAGTTGCACATGTGCATGCGTGTGTGTTTGTGGTAGGTGGATGGTTGAATGAGAGTGTGTGAGTACGTGTGTGTGTGTGTGTGTGTGTGTGTGTGTGTGTGTGTGTGTGTGTGTGTGTGTGTGTCACTCAGGCGTGCAGGTAAGCTGATATTTCCATAAGATTGTGTATTCGCATTTGCAGCAAAACTTCTTGTCAACCGTGCACACATTATATGAGTGGCTGTCATGTAACATACTTGAGGTGTTTGAGAAGAAAGGCCACATAGGAACTTTGTGAAGAATAAGAGTGTTGTGGGACTACTGGAGAGTTCAGCTTCATGATTTATCATGAAAAGGCACAAGGATGGTGGTGAGGTAAGACCTTGATAGTGCGCTCTGTACCTTAGACAATTAATTTTAGTCTTGAATGGAGTGCACGCCATCGCAGTACATCACATAATGCGTTAACGACCAATGTGCCAGGACCGGACCTGTATGTTGCTTCTGAATCACAATTGACCAGCCTTTGGCTGAAGGGCTTGACATATTTTATTTATTTTATTTATTTTATTTTATGAGAAACCACCATGTAGAGTGGCTAACGAGGTAACCGGAATAGCATGAATGCTAATATTAACCAGTACCCCGGGACCAACGGCTTTACATCCCCTCCGAAGGATGCGGTGTGAACTGTATCAGGTGAAAACACCTTCAAGAACACACCTACTCATTTTTAAGGGTAGAGCTGAGTCAACTCCTAGGAGAGAAAGAAAATCTCTCCTATGGCAATGGTGGGATTCGAACCTGCAACCTTTAGATTAGCAGTCGGATGCTTTAACCGCTAGGCCACCAGCCACCCCGTATATCACACCTACACACCACATCCACCACACCACACCACACCCACCACACTCTGGGCACAAGGATGAAGGTGTCTCCCTCTCTACTCGAGATGAGCTCACGGCCGATATCAATGTTGATGTAGAACTCTCCTGTGCAGTCCACCTTTCCCTCTCTGCTAGGGTCATTGCAAAACCCTTGGGGACTTTCCTCACCCGCGAACAGCTGGGGGGATTTGATTACATCGTCATTACATCACACCAACTAGCACCACATCCACCACACCACACCACACCACACCCACCACACTCTGGTCCCAGGCCGTCAAAACGGCCTGGGAATGAGGCTATAGCTCACATCTCGACTGCTGTATATAGGTAAGCAGCTGCCACAATTGGTTTATTCATAGCCATACTTACTATCCTGCTGTGAATATGCCTAGGCAGTTGTCCACCTGCTGTGAATATGTCTAAGGCAGTTGTCCACCTGCTGTGAATATGCCTAGCAGTTGTCCACGCACACACTTGCATGTGTTAGTCTTTCTTACACACAAACACACACACAAACACACACACACACCACACACACATATACACACCTACACACACACACACCCACAAATATACACCTACATACATACACACACGCACACACACACACACACACACACCTGCACTCCCAGATTGGCAAACATGAACATGAAGATCACAAGTAGCAGAGACCCAAGAAGAAACTTCTTCCACCCCTGGGCAACATCTCCGATCACCCTCCGCATGCTAGGTACCAAGCTGATCATACGCAGAGGCCGTAATGCTCGCAGGATCAGCAAGATCCGCAGCCATGGAGGAATGAGCTGGAAAGAGATTGATACTACTGGATTGAAGCCACATACGGAGAGGTAGGCCACCATGGTGGTGAGCGTGCTTAAGGTGATGAGCCAGTCTAGCACATCCCACACACTGCGGATGGCTGCATTGGGGTTCAGGAAGAAGCCATTAGCAAGAATCTGGGGAGTAGGGAGGAGAGACGTGTGTGTGTTGGTGGAACAGGAACAAGACAAAGAACAGAATGGGAATGAAACTAATAACAGAATGAAATCAGTAACAGAATGGACTAAAGAATGGGAATGGTCTCTGTACCTTCAGCATGAGCTCAGTGAGGGTGAACACTACAAAGATGAGATCCACCGGCCATATATATCGGGGGTTGGAAAGGATAGTGCGCCGTTGGCCACGTGTCAGGAAGAGCTCAGCCACCTGGGATCCAATGGTAACCAAGGTCACTATGAACATGACCCAGGTGAAGTAGGGGAGACGACTGATAATGTGGCTGCAGATGGTGTGTGTGTGTGTGTGTGTGGAAGGGACAGTGGGCATGTATGGTGTCCATTTGTGGAAGGGACAGTGGGCATGTGTGGAAGGGATGGTGTGTGTGTGGAAGGGACGGTGTGGGTGTGTGGAAGGGACGGTGTGGGTGTGTGGAAGGGACGGTGTGGGTGTGTGGAAGGGACGGTGTGGGTGTGTGGAAGGGATGGTGTACATGTGTGGAAGGGACGGTGTGGGTGTGTGGAAGGGACGGTGGGTGTGTGGAAGGGACGGTGTGGGTGTGTGGAAGGGATGGTGGGTGTGTGGAAGGGACGGTGTGGGTGTGTGGAAGGGATGGTGTACATGTGTGGAAGGGGATGTGGGTGTGCATGTGTGGATGGGGGTGTGAGTGTGCATGTGGTGAGTGGGTGTGAGTGTGCATGTGTGGAAGGAGAGGGTGTGTAAGTATGGTGTACAAGGGTGAGGGGATAAATGTTAGCATGATGGGACATTCAGGAGTCTGGAGCGGTCATCCTACCGTATGACAAAAGTGATAAGGTTTTTGACGATCTTTTTGAGCTGGTCTGGGTGTGTGTCGGAGAGTTTCTGCTTGGGCGGGTCCATCTGGGCAGTGAGGATCGTCCTGCACACCCTGCGCAGCTTGTGCTCCGGAGGCATACAGAAGAGGGCGCTGTCAAAGAGGTGGTACTTCTCACGATACTCATCGTACTCACTCTGGACTAGCCTGGTGTGTTGGTGGAGTGTGGGATGTATGTGGGTTGTGGGTGAGTGGGGGGGAGGAGCAAAATGCAACATCTGTCTGACAGACCACCACTTACGGTGAAGCATCCAACTGACCACTGACACCGCTCCGATAATCATAACTTGATCTTCCTCCAAGGCTGTCATGTGGTCTCGCCTCTTCCTTCTCCCTATTCTGCTGGCGAAATGCTTTCACGTAGTTCAGTATGCCCTGGATACTCCAGTACTTCCCATGGTGGGAGGAGGCGTCCGTTGACAAAATACTGGAAGAGTCTGCGCTCAAAAGACCCAAGCTTGACAACTCGGAGGAACGTTTAGTTAGGCTCTCATGTGGTGGAAAATGGGGGTGCTCTCGTGGGAAGGGACTCCTAGAGAAGTCAGCCGCTTCTCCGGTGTTGTAGAAGTTCTTAACATCTGCTTCTGTAAGGCTGGGAGCATCGACAGAGGAAAGCCTTGGAGCACGAACTCGTTTTGGTCCAGAGAACTTGAAGAGTTTTAAGTGGATAGGTACCTTTTCGATTTTGCGCGTCTTCATTTCCTGTTCCAATTTCTTCACCTTTTTTTCCTCGTCATAGTCCAGGTTGTCCAGTATGACAGCGACAAAGAAGTTCAGCAGAATCTAATGGTGGGATGGGAGGTTCAGTAAGTCATAGCTAAGATACCATCACCAGGGAATGACAGCCTAAATCAATACATTCCTCTGCTAACCCACTTGAATGTCTTTTGGATGGACAGACAGACAGACTGACAAATGGACAGACTGACAAATCGACAGACTGACAGACGGACAGACTGAGAGATGGACAGACAGACAAATGGACAGACTGACAGACAGACAAGACTGAGAGATGGACAGACAGACAGACAGACTGACAGACAGACAGACAGACAGACTGACAGACAGACTGACAGACTGACAAATGGACAGACTGACAGACAGACAGACTGAGAGATGGACAGACAGACAGACAGACTGACAGACAGACAGACAGACAGACAGACAGACAGACTGACAGACAGACAGACAGACTGACAGACAGACAGACTGACAGATGGACAGACAGACAGAGAGATGGACAGACTGACAGATGGACAGACTGCCAGATGGACAGACTGAGAGATGGACAGACAGACAGACTGACAGATGGACAGACTGACAGATGGACAGACTGCCAGATGGACAGACAGACAAACAGACGGAAAGGAGGGATTGCTTACCAAAGAAGCAAAGAGGTGGACGACAATAAAGTAGAAGTTAATAAGAATCCACCAGCCATTGCGGTGACACATTACGTCAGTGGTGAGTTCCGTCCATCCCTCCTGCATCACTAGCTGGAACACAGACTGCATTGCCTGGCAGCAGAGGGTGGGAGGGAGAGGGGGATGAGGTACTCCATCAATAAAGTGCAAACATGTGAGAAAGGGAGGCGGAAAGGGAGGAAGGAAGGCAGGGAAGGAGGGAGGGAGAGATGAAGGGAGGGAGGGAGGTTTACCACGAGGAAGTTGTCGAAGTATCCATCGCTGACCCTCTGACACGCCTCCTCCGGATTCAGAAAGCCAAAGAACTGCATGCTGATGACTGCGAACCAAACGAGGAAGACCAGTGTCATTACTATGACGACCAACAGACGTGTGCCATCCCCGAGGACTTTGAAGAAAAATTTCTTCACATAGATATTGAGACGCAAGAGACGGGGAAGACGGAGAGCCTGCAGGGGAGTAGACACAGCATAAACATCATCAACATACACACACACTACCGAGTGTGGTACAAAGCAACTCGATCACCAGTATCTGCTCATTTTGCTGCCTACAAGCTTGTTGCTGGTAGCCTTCTGGCTTACAGTTTGTCGCTTACAGTACATCCAAGCGGCAAACGCTGGGGTGTGAAGGCCTGGGAATGAGGCTATGCTGCTGGCGGACTGCACATATGAATCCTGCAACTCTCTCATACTTGATAGAGTTGCAACAAAGGCCTAGCCTCGTTCCCAGTTCCCGTCAAGCTTTTCATCGCTTGCAGTACGGAAGCAGTGCGCGGGGCCTGGGAATGAGGCTAACCAATGCCAGAAGCAGCTACATGTATCTGAGGCCATCCCAGGGGACTAAACCTAGCCTTGTTCCCAAGTCTCCATCCCAGTTGGGAACGATGAGGAGATGCCGCCATCTTGAGTCAAGGTACGCTATATAATGGTCTGTTTTATGCTCATATGCTATAATTATAGTCGACAGAAAGCACGCGATGTGCTACCAGGCCTTTCTTAGGGGGCCTAGCAATGGGGCTCATTTATATTTATTTCACACGCACGCACGCACGCACGCACACACGCACGCACGCACGCATGCACACACACACACACACACACACACACACCTGGAATATGGCAAAGCCATTGTAGACAAACCGTGGATTGTAAAATACTTGGGTGTCGGGGATAGGGAGAGCTGCAATGAACCCTCCCACGGCAAGGATGATAAGGTACCAGTAGTACGGGGTCTTGAAGAACTGTCTGTACTGGCTGTAGTACAGGTGGAAGACCAGCAGCCCAGATACTTCCAACAGGAAGAGGATGCTAACTGCAAACTGCAAGCATACATATACAAGTAGAAGGGATAGAGAGGGGAGGAGGGGGTGGTGAAGGAAAGGAGAGAGAAGAGGAGGGGAGAGAGGATGGGAGAGAGGGAGGAAGAGAGGGAGGTGAAGGAGAGGAAGGGAGAAAAGGAGAGGAAGGGAGAAAAGGAGGGAGGAGAAGGAAAGAGAGAGGAGGACAGCAGAGAATATCAGAGGGAAGAGGGGAGGGTGAAGGGGAGTGCAGGAAGAGAAGGAGGAGAAAAGAACGTGAGAGAAAGAAGGACAAGGAGGGACAGCAGAGAAGTGCCGGGGAAAGAGGAGAAGCGAAAGGAAGAAGAAGTGAAAGGGAGACAAGAGAAGAAAGGAGGAAGAGAGGAGGGGAGAAAAGAGGGAGAGGAGGAGAGGAGAAGAAGAGACAGAATGAGGAGAGGGGGAAGGTGTGTACCTGCCAGAACTGTAGGGTTCTGATCCACCAGAATGGCATGGTGCTGAACTTAATGGCAGTAACAACTGCATCCAGCAGAACCAGGATGAGGAACAACTTCTCTATGACATGGAAGTACCACCTGCACAGCTTCTTGGTAAAGACGTTGTTTGACTCCTGGGCCTGCACGGCTTTCAGACGTAGACGTTCTTCAGATGAGCCAGGCTGTTCGTACAGTACCTGTAGAGGACCAGCTGGACTTAAAACCTTGCTGCCACACGGCGAGGGAATGACCGAGGTTATTGGATTGCAAGTTCAGATGGCTACATTATTTAAGCGCCTACAAAAGAAGTCAAATCCCCCAAATTACTAGCTGGTAGTTTCTAGCGACACCATTGGCTTGAATGTTAACTTGTACAATATGCACACGCAGTATATTTGCTTTCGCGCAAGTGCTCACCACGAGGTAATTAGTAGGTGCAGTTTTGTATGGAGAAAAGGTGAAAAGACTGTACAGTAGATTAATGCATTCATGCTGTGACAGGTCTGATTCTAGTTATTTTGTGGCTCCTGTGATGCAGAGAAAGGATGGGAGTTTTGGGGCCCGGGACTCCATCCAAGTCACAACTCACAATAAGCGGCTTGTTCTTGGATTTGGGGGACGATCCAATGGTAGACTCACTGCGCAGGCCAGCAAATGATTCAATGATCACCACCAGAAAAATACTTTGCTGAAGTGCATGTATGCGCGCGTGTGTGTGCATGCGCATGTGTGTGTGTGTGTATGTGTGGTTGGGGGGATCGAGACAGAAGAGGGGGATAAGGTTGCATGTGTGTGTGTGTGTGTGTGTGTTCGTGTGTGGGTGATTGGGATGTGTAAGTGAAATAAAATCTTCACCTGAATTAGAATCACCAGGTAGATAATCATACTGATGAAGAAGAAGACTACGGCAAACCAACTGCGTGGGGTTCCCTGTAAGGCTGTGATCTCCATAAAGAACCACAGCTCCCAACTGGATGCCTCATACACAGCGTACAGAGCATCCACTGGGGAGGGGGAAGAATGGCAGGAAGACATATGTAGTGGTGTAAAAGGAGACAGTGGATTCTGCTGGATAGATGAGGAGGGAGGGAGGGAGGGAGGAGGAGGACAATGGGAATAGGGAGGGAGGGAGGGAGGGAGGGAGGGAGGGAAGGAGGGAGGGAGGGAGGGAGGGAGGGAGGGAGGGAGGGAGGGAGGGAGGGAGGGAGGGAATGAGGGAGGGAGGGAGGGAGGGAGGGAGGGAGGGAGGGAGGGAGGGAGGGAGGGAGGGAGGGAGGGAGGGAGGGAGGTGGAGGAGGGAGAATAGAGGCTTTTGCACATGTAGCCTCAGTACTAGGCTTTGTCTTCAAAAACCTCTTCTCCCACTATTTATGAGAGAACAACAATGGTAGCTTTCCAGGAGGCTCCACTGCCTGGCAATACTCATAGTAATGCAGCATAAGAGATTCAGTAGAGAGTATCCACTCACAGATGAATCTAAACTGTCCAAAATAGACCTCATTCCTGAAGTCCATGTTGAGTGGGTTGGATCCATTGGGGACATTACGGCAGACAATGTTTTCATTACCGTAGCAACTTGTATTTTGTCTACAGTGGGTCACTGGGATGGCCAGTTGGTTTCTGCGTGGGAGGAACGGAGGGAGGAGGGAGGGAGGGAGGGAGGGAGGGAGGGAGGGAGGGAGGGAGGGAGGGAGGGAGGGAGGGAGGGAGGGAGAGGAGGGAGGGTGAGGGAGGGAGGAAGGGAGGGAGGGAGGGAGGGAGGGAGGGAGGGAGGGAGGGAGGGAGGGAGGGAGGGAGGGAGGGAGGGAGGGAGGGAGGGAGGGAGGGAGGGAGTTCGATTGCGGGTGGTAGAACGATAACAGACCAACAGACAGACAGACAGATAGAGAGATACTGGATGCACCAATAATCATTAGTATCGGGCTGGATAATGACCTTCCTGGGGAGTATCAGCATCGGATAAATCACGCATGCACATTCCATAACCACGTGCAAGCGTGTCAGTGCAGTGTTTGTTGTGAAGTACAGGATGGCGAGTAGGAAGAAGAAGTCGTCACCACTTTTGTAGTTATATTCAGTCGGGGAGGATCCATAGTTTGCTGTTTGCAGTGGTTGTTGCCAAAACATTTCATGAGGTGAGACAAACACAAGAACTTACAGTATCGGATCTGTTATTGGTATCGGCAGATATCTGCTGGATTATTGGACTATCGGTAAAGCCCATATCGGTACATCACTACAGATGACTGCTATAACCCTCCGCCCCACATGGGTATGGGCTAATTATCCTGTGCGAGCATGCGCGAAGCAGGGTTAAGCAATCGAGTTTGTCCGTCTGTCTGTCTGTCTGTCTGACACTAACTCACGTTGCACTCTCCACACATCTGCCGCTGAGCCCCCCAATCCACTGCACCCCCAGCAGGGCATACATGTAGATGAAGAACAGATAGAAGAGAGCCACGTAGCCCAGCTGCTTCCATCTGTGTGTGTGTGTGTGTGTGTGTGTGTGTGTGTGTGTGTGTGTGTGTGTGTGTGTGTGTGTGTGTGTGTGTGTGTGTGTGTGTGTGTGTGTGTGTGTGTGTGTGTGTGTGTGTGTGTGTGTGTGTGTGTGTGTGTGTGTGTGTGTGAGTGTGTGTGTGTGTGTGTGTGTCTAAGTGCTATACTGATCTATGAATCTATATTTACACTGTATCAACAATAACACACGTGCTGGTTTACAGTTTCTGATGAGTATGTTACTGATCCGGGTATATTGCAAGTAGCTTCAGTCCCAGGCTCTCTCCTCAAAACCGGGGGAGAGCCTGGGAACGAGGCTATACTGCAGGAGCTCCTTGTGCCATCTCACACATGATCAGGCATCCAATACAGTATTCATTGCCGTGCGGTGTGCACACGCAAACGAGGTTGAGAAGTCAGTCTGCTTGTCAGTGTTTAGTCAGTGATCGACTTCTTGGGCACTACCAGTGAAGGCCATCTCGAGGAGTCATCTTTCCATTCAGAGTAATGATAATTTTCTGTGCTCGACAGATGGCAAAAGCAGCTTGCATTTCGTAGAGGATTTTACAATGGTATGCAATGATGTCAGCGCAACAGTGTGCAGCTGGATAAGGTATGTAGTTGGAATGACAAAGTTTATACTTCAGCAGAATACAACAAGTATGTGGAATGCATGGACACAACAAAGGAACTAGGTGGATGGAGAGGGTGAGAAACAGACAGAGAGACAAATTGAAAGACAAGACAGATGGATAGAGAGATAGACAGACAGTCAGACAAAGAAAAGAATAGAGAGACAGAGACAGATGGATGCACAGAGGGGTAGAACTGACAGGCATGGACTGAAAGTCAGACAGACATACAGTATGAGCCGACAGATGGACAGACACAAAGACAGACAGATGACAGATAGATGGACAGACAGATGGATAAACAGATGAACCGGCAGATGGACAGACACATGGACAGACAACAGATGGACAGACACATGGACAGACAATAGATGGACAGACACATGGACAGACAACAGATGGACAGACACATGGACAGACAAGAGATGGACAGACACATGGACAGACAACAGATGGACAGACACATGGACAGACAAGAGATGGACAGACACATGGACAGACGACAGATGGACAGACACATGGACAGATGACAGATGCACAGACACATGGACAGACGACAGATGGACAGCCGACAGATGGACAGACAGGTGAACGGATGGCTGACTTGATGTTCTGCAGCAGGTCCTGGAGGGCAGAGTAGGGCAACTTGACATGCAGAATCAGCTTCATGGCAGAGAAGATGGCCAGACTCCGGGGAGCAAAGAGAATGTGCAAGGGAGCCAGAATTTGCGAGTCGGGAATACGGTTACCACTGCCTGGGAAAAAGGCTATACATCGATAGACCTGGGAAAAAGACAGGGAGACAGAAGAACAACATCCAATTTCTTATACAGCAGATCCTGAAATGGGGGGAGGGAGAGAGAGAGAGAGGGAGGGAGGGAGAGAAGGAGGGAGGGAGGGAGGGAGGGAGGGAGGGAGGGAGGGAGGGAGGGAGGGAGGGAGGGAGGGAGGGAGGGAGGGAGGGAGGGAGGGAGGGAGGGAGGGGAGGGGAGGGACGGACCTCATGGTCAGTGCAGCCAGGAAAGCGATCTTTCAGTGTCTGGTGTAGTAGAAGTAACAACAACTAGTCTGTTTTTACCCCGTGCGCATGCACAGCAGGGGTAGAGTGATCGGTTTGTCCATCCATCAGTCTGTCAGTCTGTCTAAGCAGTTTGAGCAGTGAAGGCCTTGTTGAAGGCTTAGTTCGTAATAGAAGTGTCAGAATTCAGAAAACAATAATGTCTACATAATTCACAGACCAGAGATCCACTCAAGAGGCTGAGAAAAGCTGCGTGGAAATCGTGCTTCTAATTTATACAACTAGACCACACCCTATTATTTTTTTTATATACCTATTTCTATAAGCCTACCATGCTGTATGAATAATCGGCGGTAAGCCTACCTGTATCAAGTCAAAGTAGCGCATGGGGTACGTGCTCTGCTGAGCACCTCTACTTTTTTTTTGTTTATTCTGTCAGTGTAGTATGTAGCTGTATACGTGGCTCAATTTTTCTATGCTTGTGGTTTGGAACCAAGTTATTGTGCAGTGTTTTTGTAGAGCCCTCTGACAAGTGAAGCTTGAAAGTTTCCAACCGTCATTGGTTTGTACATGTACATTGAAGAGTTTTTCACACGGAAGGAAGGGAGGGAGGGAAGGAATGTGGGTAAGGGAGAAAAGAAAGAAGTCCTCCTGCAAACATACCCCAACGGCAACAGAATACCAGAGTGAAGCAGTGATGATGATGAGACTCAGTAGCTTCAGCCAGTAAGTGTAACCACGAAGGTCAGCATGATCCTTGCGCTCAAACTGTGGAGCTTGGGGCGACTGGAGGGGAAGCAATCATTATGCATCACCACCCTGGGGCAGGCATGAGCAAGCCCAACATAGTCGTAGAGACTACAGGAAGTATCTGTCTGGCAGCATATCCTGCCAAAAAGCATCATAGCGTCTAACAGAAAGACAGTGACATTGAAAATGTGATAGCATTGAAGCCAATGGCCAGTAGAGAGCAGCAGTGCCTACAGAGAGGACCTAGGCAATGGGAGTGTCGATATTTTCCTTACTGGCAAAACAATGGCTTCATTTTTTTCTTTCTGGAATTGACAATGTGTATGCTGTCAGACCTTACTGCCCCTTAGGTCATGTGACTTAGCATTAGCAATACTTAGTGATCTATTATAAATGGCATTAGCCGGCATACATAAGCTGTTTCTTATGGAAGTAATTGTCATATATACACCCTGCTCATATTCATATTCTTTTCATTTTATACTCACGGTGCACTACCACTTTTGTACATGTATGTGCGATGGCCCCCATGGGCTCAGCATTCTCATCATTAAATCATTCATGATTGTCATGCTTAATTAGTATTATCAGGACTACCTTTCTGTTCTTGTTGAGGTAGATGGCGTAATGCACCCTCACAGCTGTCTGCAATGTGTAGATTAGGCTCAGGACGAAGTCCACGCAAGCGGCGAACACAAACTGAGCAAAAACAGCAGTACAGTTTGTCTGACGGTTGCCTATAGACGTCTGGGGGTCCGGATCCACGCACTGTCGGTACAGGAGCGGTGGCGAAAATAACAGGGACACGATGTTTACAACGGCACAGAATCGGAAGAACTGGCGGTAGTACCGCTTCTCGACCAGCACGTAACAGGACCTCCATTTTCCACCAGTAGACCTCAAGAGTTCTTCTTCTTCTTCTCCGCCGTGTAAATCCCTCAGTTCTAACCGCTCCCCCTCGTACACGGACGTCTGCTTGTCGAAGGTCACGGAACCCCGTCGTCCGTGCCTGGGACTTGAGGCAGTGGTAACCGTTCGTCTCAGAGCTGGACTTGCAGGTGTAGCCATGATTACTTTAATGCGGTCTGTATGGGCGTGGCTGACCAACCCATAACTAGCTCCACCCACCTAGTTAGTAAAGTCGTACCATTCATCTGCATCATGGATGTGGGTACGGGTACCAAGCTGGGGAAGATTCTTGTCCGCTCAGTGGCGCGGGAGGATTCCCTGAGTTTGACTTTAGTGCTTAAGGGCAAACTCCATAGGCTTCTGCGTCCGAAGGAAGAGAGTTTGGGGAAGACACTAAGGAGAATTTCACTGACTGCTAACAAAACTGAGAAGAGCAGTGCCAAAGTTAGGAAAAAGAATACCGAACCAACCGCTTCTGAAGTCCCTTGTCCAATTGAGGCCTGTCTCTACTGTGGGGAAAGTGAAGTGTCTTCACAGGTCCCAAATTCCAGGGCCTGGGTGGATGGGAACGTTCTGGTAATCAGTGATGCAAAGTTTGCTGTCACAGTGAACCCACCTGCTGCAACTTCCTTGAGGGTTCCAGACTGTGCGATGAGTGGATATCCCATCATTCCGCAGGTAGAGTGCTGGCTCACGCGGCCTGATAAAGCATCTTTGCTGGGGAGAATTGATTTGGGATGGCTAGAAGAAGCAATTTATTCAGACACAATAGTACGCTAGTGATCTCATTCCCCGGCTCCCTATTTTTCTGGACATAATTATAAGCTTTATAGTCCCGTCTGCTTTGTTGCAGTGTCCGTGAATTGTGTCTGACAGTATAAACTATTCCTCTTCTATTTCTATTCCTTGTTCCCAGACCATTGCCTAGCTTTTCAACGCTTGATTTTTATTTGCGTGTGGGAACAACCTTGTTCCCAGGCACTCCCATCTCCTTAGCTAGATGCTCAAAGTTGAGTGCTATAATTATTATAATTGCATTTTATTATTTTGTTGGCTTCAGGTACAGCTTGAATTTGCTGACTTCTCCTCCTGCGCTTGGACATGGAGGCGGTATAGTCCTGTTAGCGAGATTGAGGCAACAGCAGCTGCCTTCTCCACCAGCTCTGAGAACAGTCACCCTCACCCTGATGCAGCCACGTATCAAGACCCAACTCCAATCCCCATGAATACACAGGAGATAGAAGCACTCCAAGTGCTCAGCAAGTCCTTCATTTACTGGCCACTGGAGGAGGATTGTGGCAGCCATCTTCTTTTAAAGTGTTTGCCAGCAAATTCTGAGGGTCGATTGGGACAGCCAGCGTTTGTTTTGACCAAGAAAGTAGTTCCTGGGCCCAGTAGCTCGTCCCCTGTGACCAGACGCCATCTACTGACTGCAACGCACTTGTCTGCCCCCGACCAGTTCCGTGTGGTCTCGTACAACATTCTGGCCGATCCCTATGCATCATCTAATTTTGCTCGGGAGGTACTGTACCCTTACTGCAAACCAGAGGCCCTGAATGTTGAGTACAGGCAGTGTCTGGTTGTGTCTGAGTTGCTAGGCTACCATGCTGATGTAGTATGCCTTCAAGAAGTAGGCTCAAAGATGTTCAATCAGTTTCTCCTGCCAGCACTCCAGGAGAGATGCTATGGAGGGTGCTTTCAACCAAAGTCTGGTCAGGTGAGTACAAGGAGGTTTGACAGCCAAACTAATAAATATGTTTGTATCAGTAGGTACTGGCGAGATTGCTCATGCAGGCATGGTAACAAAACGTACTGTAGCTACCTGGAGACATCACTACTAAAAAGCATTCCTGATGTATATAATATACTATCATCGGAGATCAATTTTTGACCACCACTTTGGCAGAACCCTAATCTTGACATTATAGCACGCAGGAAATTGTGCAGTACTGAAATTAATCCGCACTGGGGTCTGGGTCCCTATATCCGAGCGTTATACTGGAAGCGATACACGCACTGGATAAACGGTCTGGGAACGAGACTAGGGTCCCTAAAACCTACCCTGCATCTTTTTCTTCAGGTCGTACTAATAATAATACCTGGAATGGAGACGTCTGCAGTAATATCAATGTGTACTAATCAGCAGACCAAGACATATTTATTACGTATAGGCCCTAGCCCCATTTCCCACCACCAGTATTTGATCACTTCAATTGCAGTACTGCAAGCGATCAAATACTGGTGGTGGGAATGGCCTGGGAATAAGACCATATAGGGCCAAGATCTAACACTGCATGTGCATTATACCAGGAGCTTATGCGCGGCTTCGCCGCTCATAAGCTCCTGATTATACAGACTGCTGCTGAGGGAGAAGCAATCTTCTTCAATGCAAATAAATTTGCACTGGTGTCATCTGAACGTACCTCACTCAGCGAGTTTCTTCAGACCCATCCATCGTGCTCCTCTCTGTACCAAGGCCTCAAGGCTGCCCCTACAGTATTAAAAGACCTTACAACAAAGCATACAATTGTTCAGCTGGCTTTCTTGAGGTGTCTACAAAGGCCCGATCATTTTTTGTGCATTGCCAACACCCATTTGTACTTCCATCCAATGGGGGATCACATTCGACTCCTTCAAGTTGACGTAAGCCTGAAGGTGATAAGAAATGCTCTTGATGCATTCAAGCAAACTGTTGGACCACGATCAACTGTGGCAGTTCTCTTCTGTGGTGATTTCAACAGCTGCCCCTGCATTGCAGCCTACCACTACATGCTTACCGGGTCAGTGAGCAAGCAACACCCCGACTGGATGGTGTACAAACTGACAGAAATCCCCAGGTGTGCCTGTAACCACAAGCCACTTGCGGTGGGAGCAGAGGGTGAACTAGAGGATGGAACTGAGCAAGCCTCTGTTTGGCCAGTGTGCAGCCAGGTGGCAGTAGATGACAGCTTTGAAGGGCTCGATCTGCATCACGGCTTCCAGTTTCAGAATGCCACTGGCACTGTGGGCTATACCAACTTTACATCGGGGTATAGAGGAGTGCTGGACTATGTCTTCTTTGATGCGGATAATCTGTCTGTTGAAAGGACCATTCCCCTGCCCTCCCTTGAGGAGATCTCCGAGTTTGTAGCCCTCCCATCAGTGTACTTTCCCTCTGACCACCTAGCACTGGTAACTGACCTGAAATGGAATAGTTAGTGTTATATACTGTCAGTGATGTTGTCTTTACATTCAAATTTGGTTAGCAAATAATGTTGTTGTCTTCATCATTGTTTCTCATTAATGGATCAGTGTACTTTCCCTCTGACCACCTAGCACTGGTAACTGACCTGAAATGGAATAGTTAGTGTTATATACTGTCAGTGATGTTGTCTTTACATTCAAATTTGGTTAGCAAATAATGTTGTTGTCTTCATCATTGTTTCTCATTAATGGCACAGTTTTCAGCCCCCAAACTCCATATTACCAGGGTAGTGCTGCTTGCAGCCATCCTGTAACCTGTGCATGACTGTATTCTCGGCCCATTTGTGCAAAGGAGAGAAATTGCCCACCCAGCTCCAACCAAGGGCTTTTCACAGCCAGGCCCAAGGCCAGACATAGTCTCGGAGCTGTTTGCACCTTACTAATTATTAATTAGCTACAACATGCTTCCCTTTGGTCGACTGGGATCCACTGCCGCCTCTGCAGCTCCACACAGACATTACCACCACAATTTTAGACGTAGTCTGCGCTCATACGTATTACGTGACCTTTGACCCGAGGGGCGCGCGCAACCGGAAGCGGGGTTTAAATACTGAATTTGTAGCAAGTTTTGGCGGGAAGTCGGGATGGCACACTCGCTAAGCACTTGCTTTGCAGCCTGGGGGTTGAGTGTTCGCCTCCCCAATAACCGAGTACGAGTCTGGGCCACTCCGTACACACCGGTTCTCGACTTCCCCGCCTAGCAGCATGAGTACGCCGGTTCCCATCTGACCACCGAAGCTAAAGGTGTCTGGTAGAAAGCAGGTTGCCCTCCTGTGATTCCAGACACGCCTATCCAGCGCTTCTGAGGCTTACACTTCGGTGTTCGACCTGTCATGGAGGGATGGGTGTGTTGCTAGGTTGTTTTTTTATCTTCCTTTTCTTTTTTTTTTCTTGTTCCTTTTTTTTGCGTTCATGGAGGGAGACTCTTTTTTTTTTCTCCTTGTATTTCATGGTTCATGGTATCTATGGTAGCAGTCAGCATCTAGCTGCCTCCGGAGTCCTAGCAAGATTTTTTCTGCCACACCATCTCAACTGGTGCTGAAGTGGCACAGCATTTTGATTTTTGTGTTTCTTGCCAAAATGTTTCAGGAAGTGTACATTCACCATGTCCATGCAACTGCCTGTAATAATTATTGATCGACATTAATTTGATTACAAACACATGTATCAGTGCTCCAACTGCCCAAATACAATTATTTTGTAACAATAATTACCATTACAATGTCATGCCAATGTTGTTTTTGTATGGGCGGCTAGCTAACATAATTTTGCATTCAGAAACTGCAGGTATATAGTAAGTGTACAACTGGGTTGCCATCTGCATGCCTTGCATGTGGTGCATGGGGTTTGGTCAGTCAACCTGCACAAGGGCAGGGAAGGTGCGCATCCTCTGTCTCTCAACCTCGGACTGGAGCACAGAAATTTCCTGTGCCTGAGATTTCACCAGCTCTACCAAACGACGTCTCATGACAATGTCTTGCATCCTCTGTTCCCTGTTGGCCTCAGAGGGGAGAATGCCTGGGGAGGTGGTACATTGGTGTGTGTGTGTGTGTGTGTGGTGTGTGTGTGGCATGTGTGTGTGGCGTGTGTGGGTGTGTGTGTGGCATGTGTGTGTGGTGTGTGTGTAGTGAGTGTTTTTGTGTGCTTGGGATGGAGTATGTCAATGAACACAACCCCTACTAACCCACCAGAGAAGCTATACGCATAAGGACTCCTTCCCCTCCCACGTACTGACCGGCAAGGTTCTCCACTGCTTCCCTCTCCAGCACAGCCACCTGCTGCTCCATCAGCTGGCGGTCCAGCTCTCTGTTCTCCCCCCGCTTCTCCTCCACCTGCCGCCGCAGCTTGGACAGGTCTCGCTGACGTGCTCGCAGGTTATTCTTATGCATCTATGAGGGACAGATGAACCCAAGACAAGAGCACGATGAGTAATTCAATTGGGTTTTGGGAACATCAGTACATACCTTCTGGTTGAGTTCAATGGTTTTCTCAAGAGTTTCGATCTCATGCTGGTCTTTGCCGGCAACATTTTCTTCCATCAGCCTCTGCTGGAGTTCTTTGGTCACTCGCAACATTTGGATGTCCCTCGCCTTCTCTGAGAGGTCTTCTGCCTCCATATGCAGCTTCTTTAGCTCCCTGGGAAGTGGTGGGGTGAGGGAGGGAGGGAGAGTGGGAGAGGGAAGGAGAGGGAAGGAGAGGGGGAGAGAGAGAGAGAGAGAGGAGGAATAAGACAGAGGGATGGAGGGGGAGAGTGAAGAACGAGCCAGGAGACTATATGCAGTGCAAAAATTAATCACAAGTACATTATACCTACCATTCAAGCATATGTATCCCTTTCTTGAAGTCTACACATTCAGTCATACTGCTGAGTTTGGCTTCTCCAAGAGTCTGCAGGTGACAGGTCACATGCAAGGGAGCAAGGTCACATGCATCCATTCATCAGTGGTGAACTATCCTGCCAACCTCGATCTGGCTGTTGAGCTCCTCTATAGCACTGCGATGTACCAGAACACTGTCGGAGAAGTCCGGCACAAAGTCCCCCAAGTCCACCTCAACCTGACGCAAAACAGTTCATAATAAATTGATAAGTTTGTGAGATGTAAACGCAAGGGAGAAGGGAAGGAGGGAGGAGGAAGGAGAAGGGATGGAGGAGCTAGTGTTGAAAGAATGAACTTCCATACCTGTCCTTGTCTGAGCAGGAACTGTACCTCCAGGTTGAGATCAACGACAGACTTGTCCTCCTGGAGCCTGGGGACACGCACAAGCATCACCGCTTGTGAATGTAACATACTTCCAAAGGTACAACCACACGTGGGTACACAATGCAGGATAGAAGGCACAAGATTATTATTATGAGAACAGTGTCACTAACTTGTTGATCTCCTTGAACGTGTCCTGTATCTCCTGCTGCAGGTGCTCGTCCTCGGCCTGTCTCCTCTGCAGGAAGGCATTCATTTCAGCCAGCTTCAGGGCCATTGCCTTCACCTGCAGAAACAATGTCACTGGTTGTGAGGGAGTACTTCTTCCAAAGACTGGGGCACTCTTCAATCACATGCACGTACTGCAACAAGCAAGACAGTGTTCACGGTGAGCATCAGTAAAACTGATAATTCCATTAGAAGTACATAAAATGCTCAAATATCAGTTGATGATCGAGGAGTACCCAACCAAGAATTCATATCATCAAGGAGTAGTACATCTATACCAAGAGTTCAACATGAAGGAGTGCTCTGTACAACTACCAAGAGTTCAACATTGATTGAGAGTACCCAGTACATCTACCAAGAGTTCACATCATCAACACTGATCAAGTAGTACCAAGAGTTCATCACGGATGAAGGAGTACCCAGCCCAGTACAACTACCAAATAAACACCATTACATGTACAAGCTCCTGCATGTTTGTAACCCCACCTTCTGTTCGCCCTCCACCTTCCTCCTCCTGGCAACGACAAACCTCTCCCAGGCACTGCTCTCAAGCTCCTCTGGCTTGTGGGACACGTGGTCCAGCTCGGCCATTGGGTTCTCCCCGCACCCGCCACCCACTGCGGAGGAAGGTCTCTGCGCAAAGGGGTTCTGGGATGATGGGTCCGGAACAAGTCCCCCCTCGCTGGGACCAAGCTTCAGTCTCTGGCCACTGTGTGAAGAGTGTGTCAAGCTATGACATTGGTTGTAAACACTTACGCCTCTCAATGAATATGGCGTAGAATGTGAGAGGCTGTAATGCATGGAGGATATGAGAGTAGAGGTAAAGCAGTAGAGGGTGAAAGTGGAGGGGTGAGGATGTGAAGTGGTGACACTGAGAGGTGCCAATGTCCTAACCCACCGTGGTCTCTTCCTAAAGAGTTTGTACAGCTGGTCAACATGAGGCTCGCAGTCAGCGAAGTCCCTCCTGAAGGACCTGTCCACCTCTCTGTCCTCGGCCACCATCTGCTCGTACTGCTCCCGGTGCTCCTCCACCTGCCTCTTCGCCATGTTGAGAAGGCCACCCAGCTGTACCTGTGCCAATAGGGGTGTGGCTATCAGTAGCTGATTAGAAAAAACTTCCTTCCCTCCCTCCAATCTATCCATCACCAGTGTCACCACCCACTCTGGTTTCCTACCGCCCTCCCTCCCTCCCTCCCTCCCTCCCTCCCTCCCTCCTTCCCTCCCTCCCTCCCTCCCTCCCTCCTCCTTCCTGACCTTTGCACTTTTTTTCTCCTGCAGCAGGTGATGCAGCTGCTGCTCCCGCTTGCCCACCTCCTCCTCCACGAGCAGTGAGCAGGACAGGTGGAGGATCTGAAGCTCCTCCTGGAAACCATGAGCAATGGAGAAACAACACTGAAGCTATACCTTCCCTCCTCCCTTCCTTCCCACCCACCCACCCACCCACCCACACCACTCACCCACCCACACCCACACCCACACCCACCCAGTGAAGTATGAGTCCTGCATGCTCATGTGTATACTGTGGGAGGCTATTGTTACAGAGGATGTGCCATTTCTGAGAATGTTCCACTAGGTATATGACTAAGATATGAAACTGGGGATTGTGCCATGGTGGTAAGCATAAAATGAGCTTTCAAGTGATGTCCTTTAAATGATTTTCAATGTCGGTCACATTTTTGGAAAAAATCGCACTCGACCAAAGGCTATAATCCATGGTTTTTCATGATTTTGGGTCAAAATTCAACTGACAGCAAAATGGACATCATCGGAATGCTCTATTCATGCTGATCACAATGGTGCAAATCCCAGCTTCATATCTCCTTCCTAGCCCAAGATAGTGCTTATCTTATAGTAATGGAAAATGCAACAGAGGGTGGTTATAGTCAAATGCATGAGATTAACTTAACCCTTTAAACCCAAATGACAATTATAGACGTTGTTTAGGTCCTATGCACATGTAGGGCTCTCATCACACCAGAAAGGCTTCAGAGGGCTTGGCCTAGCTCAAATATTTGGTCAGTTTTCAGCGTGCACTCCACACTAGATGCAAGTGGGGAGTAGGCACAGCCCGAGGGCCTCAGATGGGCCTTCAAGAATCCAATTGCTGGGCTTGTGGGTGGTCATGAACAGTATTGGAGGGGGCTCTTCATGTGTGCTAGCCCCACCAAGTCTGGCCCCTGAGGAGCAAATGCTCTGGGAGGAGAGGAGCACCTACGAAGGTGGTGTGCACTGAATGCAGGAAAATGTCTACTGTTGGGGGA
Source organism: Axinella damicornis (assembly GCA_963931865.1). NCBI lineage: Eukaryota > Metazoa > Porifera > Demospongiae > Axinellida > Axinellidae > Axinella > Axinella damicornis. The sequence goes on from OZ007509.1 coordinate 2,092,903, forward strand.
AGAAGGAAGGGCCTCAAAAGCCACAGACCGTCTCTAACCTGGTGCACAGCCATCTCTGTCTTGATCTTGAGCTGGAAGAGTTTGCCCAGACGTTCATCAAACTGCTCCATGGCCTGCACGATGGATCCCTGCAGCTTCCTCAGCTCAGCCTCCAGCGCCCGCTTCAGCTTCTCCCTCTCCTCCAGGAACTCCTCCTCCTTCCTCTCAATCTCCCTCGCCTGTCGGAGTTCTTCCTCGGACATCTCACTGGCATCCTTCTGCATGAACTCAGGACGAGCAAAGTCCTGAGGAACGGCACTCATTTTAACTCTGAATCTCTCACAGTATAGAGTTCTCACAGTTCAGAGTGAGAATAAACCCCAGTAAAACCCCGTAAACCCCAGTAAACCCCAGTAAAACCCTGTAAACGTAAACCCCAGTAAAAACCAGTGAATGTAATGCAGTGTGGTGTTACCTTGTGCCCTGTCATTACTACCCACCTTGAAGAGGTCTTCCTCCACGTTGGCCTCTAGCCTTCCCCCCATCATCATATCCAGGGCCCTCTCTCTCGGATTGTCACCCTGTGAGGTAGAGAGTGTGTGTTCGTTTGTGTGGATTGTGTGGGTACTGGGTACTGCGACTCACAAAAGCTCTCACTCTCCCCTATCCCCCCTCCCCCTCTCCCAACACACACACACACACACACACACATACACACACACACAAACACACAGAACCTTCAACAAGGCATGAAGCTGTTGCCTACCATTTCTGCCAGCCTCCTTTGCTCCTCCTGTTTCTCCGTCTCCTCCATCCGCTTCCTCTCCTCGGGAGAGATGTACTTCTCCACCGTGATCTCGTCATCCTGTGGGCACATGGAAAAGCAATCACCACCAAGCTTGCAACGAGTAGGTTTATATGACAATGTGCAGATCTCCATAATGACGTAATTAACTTCGACTTCAATCAACACTGGTCTTACCTCTACAGTGAAGATTCTCTCATCACAGGACTTACCTCTACAGTGAGGAGTCTCTCTGGTTCCTCATCTGCATCCAGCGAGGGTTGAACAGTTGTCTCCTCAAGCTTCAGCTGGGAAATGATCTTGCCGATGCGGATGTTCTTCTCCTGGACACGGGCTATCTCTGCCTTCTTCAGCCGAAACACCTCCTCAAACTCCTTGTTGAATGACTCCTTGATGCAGTACACACAGTCCTGTGGGAGACATGATATGGAAATTGCTCAAAACCTCTGTGCGGTTATGTGTTGCACGTGTGGGGTGTACAGAGTGATATACTGCAGTGCATTTCAATTCTGGGTCCCTGTTTGCCATGCAGTAAGCAGTGTGGTGCACTGATTTGAAACAGTGCAGTGGAATCCATACGTCAAAGGACCATGGTGGATTGCCCAACTTCCCCCAGTAAAATTGTGGGTGAAAATACTGCAAACTCAAATAAGAATGGATGCCTCATGTGTAGATTGCAAACAGCTGTGATCAAGCCCACGGTGAAAGTGGACGAGCTATTACGGCTGCTAACAGGGCTTGCTCACCTCAAGCAGCTGAATTTGGTTCTTCTTTGTGATGGGCGAGTGGAGCTCAAACTGGCTGTACAGCAGCTCTGACTCCCCCCCGTATTGGGCCCCATGGCTGCCCCGGAGAGCGTCGGGGTCGCCTGGGCCCTCCTCCTGGGAGGCCTGCTCTCTCCCCTCTCCCAGCAGATCCTCCTCGTCCTCCTGCTGCATGGAACATAGACACTGTCACGAGGATAACCCTATAATCAAGCAGTAAAGTGTGAGACTACTCACGACTTACCTCCGACCGGTAACTCTGCAAGGTCTGCTTCAAGGTAGCATCTACATTCTTATGGACCTGTGAAGGACAACCATGGGCTAACAATCCCTTCCCCACCTGAGAACGAGACCAGGCCTGGCTACGTATGAGAATCTTAGCTTGCCCACCACTGTCTCGGCCATCTCAATCCTCCGAAGGGTTTTGACTCTCTCCAGCTCCTGCAGCTTGGCTGTGCTGCGATCCCTCAGAGGGTAGTTGCTCACCTCCAGGTGGCTCTGGAAGGACTGCAGGGAGGAGCACCACACCAGACCCTAATCTCAACACACATCAGAGCAGAGGTCTGACATAGGAGTAGACTCAGCCCCAGACCCAAACCAATCCCAGTGTGGATTGCTCGCAGGAGTGATACTGGAAGCGATCTATGCCGGGGTTGGTTTGGGTCTGGGGCCGAGACTATCATAGGAGTGAACAACATATGTGCATCAAAATGCAAGCAACCAGACTCCGTACTGAAATAATGATGTAAAATTTTGTATTGGCTGTAGACTGTATTTGGCTAAGGTTTGGCCAGCCTGAGGGTCAAAGTTTGATATCTAAGAGGTCAAATGCTGGTTAATTATAGTAGTCATTTATGGCTTACTTTGATCACCTTCCCTTTGACTGTCATATTGCTCCAGCATTCCTTCTTGACCTGCTCCCGAATGAACATCTTGGCAAGGTTGGAGAGCTCCAGTTCCTCTTGAACCTACCACACCATGGACATGGGACGGAAAGGAATCGACCCATGAATGTCACGATATGGTGCAATACAGACGAATACATCACACAACACAATAAATAGCTGGCCAACCCGGATGTAGCTGGCCAACCCGGATGTAGCTGGCCAACCCGGATGAAGCTGGCCAACCCGGATGTAGCTGGCCAACCCGGATGTAGCTGGCCAACCCGGATGTAGCTGGCCAACCAGGATGTAGCTGGCCAATCCGGATGTAGCTGGCCAACCCGGATGTAGCTGGCCAACCCGGATGTAGCTGGCCAACCCGGATGTAGCTGGCCAACCCGGATGTAGCTGGCCAACCCGGATGTAGCTGGCCAACCCGGATGTAGCTGGCCAACCCGGATGTAGCTGGCCAACCCGGATGTAGCTGGCCAACCCGGATGTAGCCATCACGGTTCATAGTCCAACCTTCTTTCATCCATTCCTCCCTCCTTCTTTCCTTCCTTCCTTCCTTTCTCCCTCCCTCGATCCCTCCCACCTTCCGTCTCTTCCCCTCCCTCTTCTATCTTCTCTCTCTCTCTCTCTCTCTCTCCTTCCCTCACCCCTTCTCCCCTCATTCCCTCCCTTCTCCCCTCATTCCCTCCCTTCTCACCTTCTCTATGAGTTGGTCTTCTTCGGCCTGCAGTCTCTGGAACTCCTCTGTGTCTAGAATGAAGTTATGCCGCTCTAGCCGCTCAATGTCTGGTAGTTGCTCATTTGCCGCAATCATTGCGACTACCTTCTCTCTCAGCTCACTGATCTCTTGCCTTAGCTGAGCTTTGATCTCAGCATACTTCTCATCCTCTGTCTTGTGGGCCTGCACGTGTGTGTGTGTGAGTGTGTGTATGTGTGTATTATTTGTGTGGAGGGAGTGTGGTGTGTGTGTGTGTGTGTGTGTGTGTGTGTGTGTGTGTGTGTGTGTGGGTTTGGTCTGTGCATCACCTCCTCCTCTGCCAGTTCCAGCCAGGTCTTCTCGCTGTCCCCTTCTTTCCCCCAGCTGCACTCAGCTGCCGACATACCATCCAAGGTGGCATTCTCCCTGCTATGTAGTGCCTCCAGTGACCGCATGTACCGCTGGGCATACTCCATTGCAGAGGAACCCTTTGCACTGCCATGTCCTGTGAACCTGAGGCAAATAACAACAACAACAAAAACAACAAATAGATTTGCCTTCAGGCTTACAAAATGTTGTCACAAGCTTGTAACCAATACTTGCTCATTGCTACTGATGCAAGTGTAAATCTCCTCCTTTGTGAGAGCACAACTATTGATACTGAACACTGGACTCACTGCCACTCCCAGCAGGTAAGAGTGCCACTGTCTCCTGCAGTGAGAAGGTATTGGGAGTTTGTGGAGAAGACCACGTTAGAGCACCCTCCTTTTTGGTAGTGGTGAGGAGTGCAGGACACTGCCCTTTCCTGCAAAGATAATTTTTTCCTTTAGGGGGGCTCAATTAAAAGGGGGAAAAAAAATACTGGCAGGTAGGAAGAAAGAAAAAAAAAAAGAAAACGTTGGGCCAGTCCGGGAATCGAACCCGGGACCTCTCGCACCCTAAGCGAGAATCATGCCTCTAGACCAACTGGCCGTCTGATAGGAACCGTTCAAATATTCATTTTTAAAGAACTTCCGCTCGGTCTTGCATGCAGTGCTTACTGGGTTTTCAACCAATCTGACAAGCAGTTTTCCGTCTGGAGCACCTGATGTCATCCATTTTTGATGGAACGAGAGTATTGCCTCTCCACCATTCAGTTCATGGCCAGGGTAGCATGCATTGGGTGACAGCTCCCAGTCCACATCCTAGTAAATAACAACAACATAAAAATGGTGAATTTTATGTAATTTTACTGTGTAACTCTCATTGCTGCACCTTTTCATTGGCTGGGGGAAGGTTGAACTTTGCCAGCTGCAGGGTGGAGCCCAGTATAGCAAATGCACAGTTGTTGGGAGCGAGGATGAAGGTTGTGACAGGTGCGGTGATTACTGCCTCCTGTCTCAAAATGAAGTCACTTGAGAACTGTTTAGTGGCATCGATGTAGAGCTCAGGTGGGACTACCATTACAACAGAATAACAGAAAATGGTGAAGTCTTGTTCCAAAAATCTCCACATTAATTTTTGTTACCGTCTTCAAGTATGGAGTTATGCAGCTGCATCAGAATGACCATCATCTTCTCCTTGTGGAGGGTAAGAACAGCAGCTTGCGTTGAGCCCTCCTTGCCTTGTCCCAGAGGCAGCAGAGACAAGTCCAATACCTCCCCCTGCGTGACTGTAGGTTTAACATTGTGTGCATCCGAGTAATTACCATTTGAGGCAACTAGCAGACACAAGTCCAGTACCTCGACTGCAGTGCAGGTAATACATGTGAGTACATGTAATAGAATTGAGCCTGCAGTGCTACTAAAGGAGCAGAAAGATGGCTTCGCAATTATGCATTGCCAGAGCCCCACCCATTTTAGCAAAGCGCTGAATGCCGCTGATCGATGCGCTCCGGGGCCGCGCGCCGCTAGACAGTTTCTGCGACACAAAGGTTGCACAAACAAAAGACCCTTACACTGCACTATCGCTATCGCGAAGGCAGGTTACTCCCAACCATGGCGAACGCGTTGCTGTTCGCTGCCGTTTTACTGGCCGCTACGGCAGGAATCTACGCCACGGTCGGGGGCTATGGGAAAAAAACGATACGACCTCCGCCACGTCAGGGTGGTCCGCCAAGTGAGTTCATATTGAGTCTGGGAATTACATTAGCTCTCTGAGAAAGACAACACTAAAAACCCGAGGCTACATAGGTCACACGCGCACGGTACATATAACTGCAAACACTATAAACCCAAGTATATTTTTCATAAAATTCTGTACCCAGAGTATATTTGCGTGTGATATTCTGCACCATAATAAATCTCATGACTGCATCTTTCTTTTCATTTACTGCGTGGACATTCCTAGGGTGGGTTGGGATCTCCTGCTCTGCGACTGCTTATTTTGATATGGGAGGGGTGAGGGGGTCGATCCAATTCTACCAAGCAAATCCCGATGAACCAGTTCGAGTCCATGTCCAGCTAGATGGTCTTGATCAGTTCAACGACAGATATCCGTGGCACGTTCATGACTTTCCAGTTCGTTTCGGGTTACTCCGTGACTTTCCTTGCAGCGAAGCGGAAGTGGGTGATCACTACGACCCAACTGGTGTTGGTAATAGTCCAAATTATACTGAAATGTGTGCAGCTGACCCAGACAATTGTGAAGTTGGTGATTTAGGTGGCAAGCTTGGATTATTGGTGAACAACGAGCCATGGCAGAACTTTGACGACCCGAGATTGAGTCTGTTCGGTCCACAGTCCATTGTTGGCCGTTCAATCGTCATACACCGACAAGCTCAACCTGGTGAAGCTGCACCAAGGTGGATATGTGCGAACATTGAATACAACGGTGTTAGTCTGTCTACAGAGAGGGCCCCTTTCCAGAATGGCCCACTGCAGGGAGACATCATCTTCCGCAGAGTCAAGGGGAGAGCAGAGACCACAATAAGTGTGGATCTCTACCGGATTGATAATGGGAGCCTGGATTCCGCAAATCATGATTGGAACCTCAGGGTCGGTGCACCTGGTGACAATGGAAACTGCGGCACACTGGGTCAGGTAAGCATTTGATGTAAAATCTCGAGCCCGTTTCACAAGAACTTGCAATTTGTCAAAAGGATAGTGGGGTATATGTACATCATTAAAATGTCACTCCTTTAGCGTCATGTTACCGTACTCCACAATAGTCTATAGAAATTGGTTCTTGGACTTTGACGGTAGTTCAGTATGCATGAAGAAGATCACAAGACGGTGATCGAAACGTTGCGAACTACCATCAAAGTCCAAGAACCAATTTCTATAGAATATCAAAATGTCACTGTTGTCGAAGTTGACACAAGTAATTCAATGTCCCAATAGGTGTACGGAAGTAACACATGGCATGATGAACTGGACGCATTTGAAAGGTGCAGCCCACAATTTCAGAGGGAATGCTTTATCGGCAACCTTTCTGCCAAGTGTGGTCCACTGAATCTAATAGGCGGAAGGATGAGGGCGTTCTGCACTGACGAACAGCTTGGAGTGGTTCCTAGATCCTACCTCAGAAGAACCAGTGTTGCCATTAAAGATGCGAATTCTGCACAAAACATCATAGCTTGTGCTGGCTTTCAGACAATCGAACCAGAGTGTGCCATTGTTGAATTCCGAACCAGAGGAAGGAGGGGGATCTATGGGAATCTCCTCTTCTACCAAAACGATCCGAATGATCGTACGTTTGTACGCACATATGTGACCGGTCTACGCAAAATAAGTGGCTCGTTTGAGATCCGCGAAAATCCAGTTCCAGAAGATGGTAACTGCTCAAACGTTGGGGCTATTGTTATCAGGCCAGGAGCAGCCCCGGTCATTGGTGTACCCGTTTCGAGTGGTGCTAGTCAAACTGGGGACACCGTAGTTCTCGGTAACCTTGGACCGAAGCTGACAATTCCAGAGGGTGCACAGAACTACCGTGAAACAGCAGCCAGCAGTTACCTGCCGCTCTTTGGGCCATACAACATCACCGGGAATTCTCTAGTTCTTGTGCGAGATGACAATGGACAGCCGTGGGCTTGTGGAACAATCAGACGCTGGCATCCCTTCCCGGAAACGTTGATAGCATCCATCAGTGGCTACCAGGAGTCGACCAAAAAATAGACTGCCTCCTCCATACCACACTATCCGACTTTGTGTGTAAATTTGAATAGTCTAGTGTGTAGTGATGTAGCCCAAACCCAGTTCAAGAATCTTAGAATGGAACATACACTGTAGACTAGGTTAAGTACTGTATGTTGTTTAAGTCAATCTCGTATTTGCACTGACACACCTGTGTATCCAATGACAGCAAAGTTTGAGGAAGGTCTAGTATCGTAGAAGAATGCTGGCCCTTTGGAGGATATGGTTGCCATAAATCGTCCAGAGTGGTCATGCCTACACATTAAAATCAAAGCAGTGGTAAGAGCATGCATAAACATATTGAGCTAATATTCAACCAATCAGAGAGCTGCATTTGGCCCATAGACAGGAAGTAGTTAGCCGCTTGTGTATTAGCTACTTATCTGTGCTGCAATCCTATACTGTACACAGTAGATTTGACCAGTGCCTCATGCATGGGAATAAAGTTAACATTCCAAGCCAACCAAACCTTATTGTCTTGACAGGGGAGTGGTAGACCTTTCTCATGACCACCATCCGTGGAGAGGCTAGGTCAGTGAGACTGATGGCACACAGGTGGCCTGAGCTGGTACCCACTACTGCCACGTGGGAGCTGAGGGGACAGGCCATACTGCAGCACTGTGACAAACACAGGGTGAAGAAAACAGACCATGAAGTACTGTAGTTGGTTAGACTAGCAGAGCAAGGTGTCGGTTGGTAAAAACAACCTCAATCCATTAGTGTTGACGTATGCATCTCCAGTGACTGGTAACACATTTATTCACTGCGCTACTATATACTGCTGCAGTGACATATACATGTAGGTCACATCACATTGTACCTCCGTCTTGAGGTTGAAACTTGATACATGTGCTGCTTTTTCAATGTCCCAGACCTGGACATGTCCATCTGATCTGCAACTCTGCATGAAGTGCACAGCATGCAGAAATGGTGGATGGATGGGAGAAGGTGTGGTGAGAAAGGGGGCAGAGAGGGAGGCATGGTGAGAGAAGGACAGTGTGGGAAAGAGGGCAGGGAGGAAGATGTGGTGGGAGAGGGGGCAGAGGGAGGTGTATCAGGGAAGGAGGCTCACCACACAGTGGTTGAATCCTGGAGTGAGGACATCAATCCCCACGATCTGTGAGTGGCGGTGATCGGACACCAAAGTGGCACTTCTAAGATTGAGGGGATCTGCCACGAAAATGGACCCCTGCAGGAGAGGATGTGATTAAAAACAACACAGGGTGCTTACATGTACTAACCCTAACCCCATAACCACGCCCCTAATCTGATCGATTAATGAGGTACATACCGATACGTGTGAAATCCAAACTGGAGGCCTGGGAATGAGGCTAAGTTAAAGGAGTGTACTCCTGTTACCTCAGAACGAGGCAGAAACAACGTTCAGTGGTGTGAGTCATTTGTTTGGATTCTCACATGTGCTCATTTCGCAGTACCAAGAGCGCATAAGTAGGCGCGACCTACTTATGCGCTCTTAGCAGTACACAGTTACTAGAGCTGGTGTTCCATGTCTGCACATCGACCGTACCTGCTGAGTGCCAATGGCAACTTTGTCGCAGCTGGTGGACCAGGCAAGGCAGGTGATGGGATGGGGGAGGGCACAGGAGTCCACCAGGGGGAGCTCGGAGGTTTGCTCAAAACAGCACATGACACCACTCTGAGAGGAAGGAGAGATGTGCTCTTAGAAGAATGTTCACCTTGTTAGACAGTTTTCCTTTGACGCCAACCACCACTGCCTCGCTACAATGCTGGATTAGGCCAATCATGCTCTGTACTTATAAATGGAAGCACAACCCGGAGGCTGTCATCAGCCTCAATGTGTACACACAGGAGCTTATGAGCGGCGAAGCCGCGCTCATAAGCTCCTGGTACACATAGCCTTTCTGTTTGTTTAGATACATGTACAGAGACCAAGGTTGACTTCTGATGGCAAACGACTCTTGCATAATTATATGCCATACACATCCATGAGCGAATAATGGAGGTGGGAGTGGCCTCCGGGTGGAGCAGCAGTCCATGTTTGTGGCATAGGGAAGGCACGTGCATGTACCTACAGTCAAACTTGGAGGGGTACACTACAAGCCAGGTCTGATGGCAGCCAGACAGTGAACCAAGATGTGTTAGTGATGAAGGCATCACTATAACCTACCTTTCCTGCGGTGTAGACTCCCCTTCTGCTGAGGGCAAGGCAGTTGACCAGACCCTCTCCCAACACAGCGTGCCCCGTCCGAGGTGCCTCCCCCTCTTCCCCCCCACTACCAGAGCTCTCCGTCGTCAGCTGCTGGTCGTCACCCAACCCTGGACTGCCTGGGTGGGATCCCAGTGACTGAAAACTTCGGTCCTTGGTTTGTGTGGAAGAGTGTGAGCAAGAAACGAATACAGGGTCTTTAGGAAACTCAGTAACAAACTACAACAAAACTACAAGTCATGTAACTATCATTTTAGCAAAACTATAACCAAACTAAGCCGTCCAAGAAGCAATTGAGTCAACTGAATTTACCTGGGCTACCCGTGGGTTGGCGACCACCTTGATAGTGCCGGTCTCGGGATCGGCCAAGAGCACCTGTCCCCCTTCGCACCCCACGTAGATGCTCTGGTGGGGGGTCCAGCAGTGGGAGGTGAACACAACAGGGTTCTTCTTCGTCATGAACTTGTTGTACGACTCCTTGTAGAGTACGTGGGACAGGTTGGGAGGGGAGGAGAGGGCAGCGACCAAGGGGTGATCAGATTTTGTCTCTGCTCTCTCCAAGGTTGAGGTTTTGGTGGGGAGAGAGGGGGGTGGCTTCATCGGCTGTACCAGGGTGCCAACTGGGGTGGCCTTGTCCGGCACTTCAACCACTCTGCAGAACGAATGATTATATGATGTGGAGTACTGTAGTATGCAATGTAGTATACTGTGGTGTACTGTGATACACTTTAGGACAGTTGTGCTACAACAACAGGGCTATTACGGCATCCTAACCATGTATACACATTTAGGATGGCCATTATAATATATTATAGTTTGTGACTTAGCCTCGTCCCAAGGCCCCCGCCCAGCTTCTCATCACTTGCAGTACCTCCGCGTTCTTTCGTGCAACCGAATGCAGCACGAGGGCCTGGGAACGAGGCTAGTTTGTGACTAGCAAGAAGGTATGAGGGATGAGTCAAAATGCCATTACCAATGCTCCAGAAATTCAGTGCATATAGTCACACTGCACATCCTACATAAATATGAGGTCTATCACATGCTATCCATCCTATCGCATGACCATCTCACATTGGGGAGAGCAGTTCCTGCATGTCACACTGCTCCAGGGTCCAGAGGACGACTCTGCTCGGACCGACAAGACACAGCTGCCTCCAGTTGAGGGGGTTGAAGGACACCTGGGCACCCCCAGGCCCGGCAGCTACTTCGCACACTTCCTCCCCAGTTCGGCAGTCCCTACAGCATGCAGGATTGCACAGCAATATGTACATGTACAGTCTTATCACTCTGCGAAAGGAGTCACATGTTCACAATACAGCCAGAAGTAGAATGTTTCTGCCAAATTCTAGCTATTGACACTAGCAGGTGTTACGGCACTTTTGCTACTAACAGATGAAGCTGAGGTCGTACCTGGCGTGAGAGAGGCCTGGGTACGAGGATCAGGGTTGCTATGGAAACTGCTGGCCGAACCCAGGCCCCGCCAAGCGGCATGGCCTGGGTACGAGGCTATGCCGGAATTGGCTCACCATATGGTTAGCAGGAAGTCTGGGATTCCAGAGAGGGTGGCAAGTTTCTTGCCGTCAGCAGTGAAGGCCAGACACGTGTACTCCAACCGTGCCTTGCCTGCAAACAGGTGCAACACACAAAACATACTCAACACTGGTAGATATTGGCATGGGGGAGGGGAAATATATTGTACAAGTACATGGATTAATGTACAGAAATGACCATTCCCCATCTTGCTGCGCCTAGTTTTTGAGCAAACTTCTTCTGTTCTGCTACCGGGGCTGTAATTTTTCTCATGCACCACAGAAAAATAACTTATCATCTTCTGAGCACCAGAGAAATATTCTGCTCTCCTGGTACCGCAATTAACTGCAGAATTGTTCATTACTAAATATACCGCTACTGTGCAGCAGCAGGTGCAGCAGAGCAGAATCAGAGAATGGCCGCCTTGTCTACCTTCCAGGGAGAAAGACTCACACTTCAGTATCTGGGCACACAACAGACTATGCACACACACCTCTCAGAGTGTTCACGAGGGAGCAGTCTGGATACTTCAGAACGAACAGCTTTGGCTGCAGGGTGGACTCAGCATAGGCAACGAGCCCCATCTTGGGGGAGACTGCTATTGGCCCCACTCCTCTTCCCTCACTGGGCAGGCTGCGAACGTGAGTCCCATCGGAAAGCATAAAGGTGAGCGTGTTGCCACAGCCGTAGACAAGCGTTGTGTTGTTGATGAAGTGCAGCTGGGACCCCTTGTAGCCCAGAGACCATCTGCATGGTTAATGGATTGTATTTCAGCTTAAACATAATTTACGCAAAACAAAGGCACTTCATGGATGTTTCTTTCCTGTGTCTCTTACTGTTTTGCGCTGTTGTCACTTACATTAACATCCTTATGCTTACAGTATATAGCCTCGTTCCCAGTCCTACGCCCAGCTTTTCGTCGCTTGCAGTACGGTACTGTACTGCAAGCGACGAAAAGCTGGGCGTGGGACTGGGACGAGGCTATACAGTATATATACTGACGCTAACCCAACCCTAACGTACAGAACTTCTGCATAGCTCTTTTACCCACTAATTTGCATTTATATTATGCAGGACTCGTCATTGGCTGGGACATTAATTATCTATCTATCATCGATCGATCTATCTATCTATCTATCTATCTATCTATCTATCCATCTATTTATCTATCTACTTCGTGAGTTTTGGGGGGAAATGCACTGCAACATGCATACCCAATTATTAGTCACTGTCTTACCCCAGCTGCAGCTTTCCATAAAGATCCATCTCGTAAACCAAATCGACAGCTACAGCGCAATTTTCTTTTTAGCGCGCTCCTTTTCTGCAAATCTTAGGGTTGCTAAGCAACACCGGCACGTGTATATCACATGACACCACATGCGCGAGGCGCAGGCAGGACGGGAGGATGTCTTTCCAGAGATTTCTGAACATCCAGAGGCTGTCTGTTGCCAACAGGAGGATCTTTGCCAAGGTGATTGACTGAAGAACGTGATGAACTACTTCTAACGCAATCCACACTTGTGTAGTTGGACATTTAGTGCACTCTAGGTCATACCATAAAACCTTTCCTTTACTTCATTGATCTTTACAGACCGGCGTTAAGCCTGCTCGTCTGCAGAGATGGCAATCTTCAGATGTGTAAGTTATGCTAAGTGTGGACGATGTCCAGCGGCAGACTCACTTTAGTGAAACGAACTGTAAGGGAGACTCCAGGTGCTAGCGCAAATGATTGTTAAAAGTTTGCAAGCTCACCAAATATGAGAGGCATCTGTAAAGGTGCTTGAGATTCCCATAGCATGTAGAGGGGACCTTATACACTGGGCAGAGGGGACCTGTCCAATTCATGGGGTTAAACATCCCAGTTAGTCCGTCAGCAGTCTTGTTCCCAGGCCGTAGGAGAAACAGCCTGGCAACTTGCATGAGTTCAAACTGTATACAGATGCCATGTCACGGCAATTGCATACCTCATTCAGGCAGTGAAGTGATGTAATACTTCCATCTACTGACTGAGAACGGTCCTTTCCTGCTCGTGGGAGCAACTATTTGCTGGAGGTTTCTGCAACGGAAGACAAGCAGAAGTCGAACAAACAAAAATCGTCATGCAATAACGTGATTGAGGGATTGACTATTGGGCGTGACTTGCAAAGCATGACACCACTGGGTTTACTATTGTCATGTGACAACGTTATAAAATCTGATTGGTACTGCCAACTCTCTGGCAGCGGAACAGTTTGAACTCAATTAAGTTGCCAGGCCGTTTCTCCTACGGCTGGGAGCGAGGCTAGTCAGTCAGTAGAACATTGGAGCTGCTAACCAAACCGGTTGACAGACATACTATGCTGTTCATATCTTTGTGCAGTGTACGGAAATCGGGAGGTGTGAGATGGGGTCGACTTGCCATGTATGGACTCACCACGACTGGGCTTGCACTGGGAGGAACTCTAGCCTACGCCAACTATGACCCCGGGTTCAAGGACAAGGTGAACTCGTATGTCCCTGGGTTTGCATCGCTGGCCGATTTCTCTGCTGACAAGTGGGTGGCTCTGATGGACTCTGTCAACCCTAAACAAAGCCCGAATGTTGGCCTGAAAGGAGAGAAGGATAAGGTGAAAATGGGACCGATCAAAGTGAAGAGGGAAGCTACAGCCCCAGAAGATGCTGAGCCAGTTGCAGTGCAGCCTCAAAGAAAAGAGAAAGAAAAGTTAGTTGTTACACAGGACAAGACCGTTCCGGCAGTACCAGAGAAACAGGAATCCTCTTTCAAAGAGACTGTTACGACTGAAGTAAGTGGCAAGGAACAACAGCAACATGGGGGTGGAGAGGGATCTGTCCCTAGCCCTCCTCTTGAGCTCCAAACAGCTGACACACCTGAGAGAGTAGCCGAGTCAAAGAAGCCGACTCCAGAAGACCCAAAGAAGCTAGCTGTGGAAGAGCCAAAGAAGCCAGTGGAGGGAGGGACTAAAAATGTGAATGAGCCAGAAGAGAAGGAGCCTGGTCTGGAGGTGAGGGCCTCTGATCAGCCAAGAGAGAGCGTCGAAGAGAAAGAGGTACGAACTTCTTATCCTGGATTCTTCCATTTCCTAGAAGCATTCTTGTGAGTTTGTAGCCCCTCCCCTCCCTTGCAGCTCCTGGGTGCCACGGTGGAGAGCGTGATGAAAGAAGAGACGGCCAAGGCAGCACAGGAGACCATGTCAGAGCAGAGCAAGGATCCCCAGGCTAAGCAGGTGGCTGACGAGCACCTCCAATGGGTGAAGGATTCTGCAGAGGTGGGTGGCGTCCAGTACCACAACTGCAGTATATAGTACACCGGAGGACCACCAGACAGGAAGAGAAGGACTAGTTATTTACTAATTAACCAGTGGACCACTAGACAGGAAGAGAAGTGCTTTTAATTGAAATGCACACACAATGCGTTGAACTGGAATGTGTTTATTCCAGATGGTTTCGCTGTTAGGGTCACAGCTATGAACTTTGATGGGTTTTTATTTTGTACACCTGTGTCATTCTACATTTCATGCAGGTTGAGGACAAGCTGCAGGAAGAGTACGAGGTGTTCATGTACCTCTCACTGAAAGTTCTCGAGGCCCAGAAGAGAGTCACCCAGGCCATCAAGGCCCACCACCAGAGCCACAAGGAAGCCTCACCTGATGAGACAGCTAGTACGTGCATGGAAAGGAGGAGGGAAGGGACCACTGAGGATGGGGGGAGGGAGGGAAAAAGTGGCCTAGTGTCTGATTGGATGCTATAGTAGCCATGTATAGACATTCTCACCCCAGAGTTTATCGCTTGCAGTACTAACCTGTGTTAGTAGTGCTGCAAATGACAAAACGCTGGGGTGAGAAATTACTTCCCCCCCCCCCCCCCCCCCCCCCCTCCTCCTCTCCACTACCCAGACGACATTGCTAACTCAGAGGATGAGGTACAAGCAGCAACAAAGGAGCTTGAGGTAGCCCAGGAGCAGCACAAGGACACAACTGCCACACTGAAGTCCCTTCTTGACAGTGCCATGGGCCTCGGCCTGCGGTCCAAGGTGGAACAGATAGAGGGGAAGATAGCAGAGGTGGCGACCAAGCTGCTAGCTGGAGCTGCAGCCACTGTGGCGGCAGAGACGGTACCAGAGGAGTACCAGCGGGAGGCGCAGAGGAGCAGAGAGGAACTGCAGAGGTAAGAGCATGCTAGGCAGGAGGTGTTTTGTTCCAGAGTTGAAGTAACTCTGCTGTGGACCGGTGTGTGGACTCTTGTGCTCATGTTGGCACCGTTGATCTCTCCTGTCTGTACCTCGATTCTCGTTTCTTCATCCCCCTCCTCTCCCCTCCACCACCAGGGAGCTGGAAACGCTGCTGCCAGAAGCCAACTCCCAAGAGGAGGTTCTGATCTCGATGTTGCAGAGGAAGGTGGGCACCCTCAAACACAAACTGGAGGAGGTAGAAGGAGAGTACAGACAACAGCTGGCAGCTGGTAAGGATTCCTCTCTCTCTCTCTTGTTTGGCACTCCTCTTCATACGCTCCTTCCCTCTGCTCCGGCAAACCTCCCTCCCTTCACTCCTCCCTCCCCTCACTCTTCTCTCCCTACACTCCTCCCTCCCTGCATATCTGTAGCTCTGGAGGAGCAGAAAGAGAAACTTGAGCAGGTAGACGAAGAGAGAATGAAGTTGAAGCTCCAGGCGTTGGAGCATGAATTCCAGCAGGAGCTGCACCAAAAGGTATTTCAGTTGCAAGGTACACCACATCATTGGTGCCAACTGGATTGTACCAGTTTTGAGAACCTTTGTGTACTTGTCAGTTTTTGCTGAAGGAGCATACTCGGTAAGTCAGAACATGGACATCATCTCTCTCCCATAGCTGGATGAAGTGGGTAGGGATTATGAGAGGGAACTTCGGGAGCAGCTGAGGATTCAGATGGACGCCCACACACATCACCTGGCTGAAGCCATGCAGACGCAGGTCAGTGTGCATCTAGAAAGAGATTATGATCGAGTAATAGAGCCCTGGTGTTGTATGTGTGTTTATGAGTGGCCATTTGCTGTCTTCCTGCAGGCTACCCAGCTGGGTGAAAAGTGGTCCAGTGAGCTGGATGCCAAACTGGCGGACCAGGAGCACCTCTACCAGAGGGAGTTGGCGGGAGCCCTTGCCAGGCTGAAGGGAATCGAGTCCATGGTCAGCACTGTGGCCGATGCAGGTACGCAGTGCTACCACTGGACTGCTTGTTGTTACCCCACGTGTGCAAAGCAGGTTAAGGAATCTCTTCTGTCCGTCAGTCTGTCCCAAAAATGATTCAAGCAGGTTATCTAAATTCATGAACATACTGTGGGTTTTCGCCATGATTTTCTGCTACTGCCTATTATTGGTTCATTGGCTCTACCCTTTTGAATTTGCACATTATAGCTAGCACATCACCAACTGCACTGAGGTGCGACAGGAGTGTGGGTAAGCATTCCATGAATACACTACAGTTTCTCTCCCTCACTGCGCACACACATGTACGCAGGTGAAACAACTCAGAGGCAGCAGGGATTGAGGACTGCGTGCGATGCCCTCAACACGGCTCTGCAGCGTGCCAACTCTAATCCTGACCCCACAGAATATTATTCGTTTGCGAGTGAAATTGCAGCAGTGCGTGAGGCATCCAAGGGCGACCACTTCATTCTCAGCATGCTCGACTCCATCCCACGAGCAGCTCTCAGTGGAATCCAGTCAGAAGCTGGCCTGAAAGAACGGTTTAGGAAAGTAAAACGAATCTGCAGGAGGGTAGCACTTGTTCCTGAAACTGGCGGTGGTGTTGGCACGTACATTCTCTCGTTCATCCAGTCTCTGCTGACAATCAGTGCCTGGACGTCCACTGCTGTAGAGGGAGTAACACCCTCAGATAAAATGGACACTTTCGATCTCCTTAGCCAGGCCGGTGTACAGCTCCGCCGCAGCAATCTGGAAGGAGCTGTTCGAGCTGCAAATTGTCTGCAGGGGGAGCCCCGTAGAGTGGCCCAGGACTGGCTGAAGGATGCTAGGTTGTATTTAGAAACCAGACAGGCTGTTGAACTCATTTCGCAGTACATAGCTGCCACTAGTATATCAATAGTACTATGAAGTACGAGCTGTTATGTTGGAGCACCCACACAACAGTTTGTTGTTGTGTTTGTTTTTGTTGTTTTTTTTGCTAGAGAATGTGATGGTCATCCACAAAGCATGATCTGAAAGTGGAGGGTAATTTACAATAATGAGAGGGAATATCTGTGTTTGTTGGATGAAGACATTCTGTAGCACAGACGTGGAGTGTTTAGTCATAGATAATATAGCGGTTTAGTCAATGTTCTGGGGTGGATGCACGTAGGGTTGCGTTCCTTGCAGACTTGATGCTCATGCTACCCAGAGGTTTCCGGGGACTCTTGGGGGTCGAGGGCTGGCTGCCACCCTGTGAGGTGTCCATCTCTTTCTCTCTAGTCTTCTTGACCTGTTCGTACTCCTCAAAGTCCGACATTTTCAGTGTGATGCGGGACAGCTTCTGGCTCAGCATCTTCCACGCTGCGTGTTCCAAATTCAGTTCCTGCAACACCGGAAAAGGCGTGTTTGGTGACGTCATTGTACATTCCGAGGGAACCAAAGTCGAAGCACAGTTTGTTTTCCCCTGTCGGAGCCTTTCACTCCTCCCAGACACAGCATGACGGAGGTGTTTGCCTGCCAGGTGGAGGTCCTGGACGGATCCACTGTCGCTATTGACGTGAACGTGAGTTTTGATGTGTAGCCCGTAGCAGAGTACTTGTTCAAGGCGCACACACTCCCGGCCCCACCCAGTGACCAAACAAACAGTGCATCTTTTGCACCTTGCAGCTTATGTCCGCGTACAAAAATTGAAAAGTGGACATGTCAGTTTTGAATGGTCATGTTCCCAATGTGTGTAGCTACTTGTATGCAGGAGGTGGGATATCATAGTGAAGAGTTGTGACATTCCTAACGATCTCCAGCAGGCCCATTCTCTGGACTTCCTTCAGCCATGAACTAGCAACTCACATTGTAGTGTGTCCCAGTGGTTTCAGTTCATCCGATATCCTGTATCGTGCGTATCCGCACAAGCCTAGCACTTTTGAAAATTGGAAAGTAGGTGTAACTTCTCAACTCACAACTACCAACTGTCACCGTTCGATAGAGCTCACTGAAACCTTTCATTTTTGGTGCATAGATACTGAAGTTTGGTGATGGGTAGTGCCAGCACTATAATATTGAATCGCTACAATACCCCACACTCTTTGCATCTCCAGAAACGAGCTGCTGGAGATGTTCTTCTGACCGAGGTATTCAAGCACCTGGGTCTGGACGAGTCGGATTACTTCGGACTGCAGTACCTCGACAAAAAGGAGCAAGTGGTGAGTGCGTTGTGAGCTGCCCGGAACTTGTGTTGAGCCTGAAGTATGAATTCATGCTGCAAGCGGTTGCGCATCTAGTTACTCCACAAGCCATCATCGCTAGCACACATCTATAGAATGTCACATTCATAATTGTACCATGAAAGAGAAACAGAGGTGTATTCATGTGAATGGGTGGTTCCTAGAATAGGAGGCTATTCTACAAGTACGTTGGGTGCTACTATACAGTCATTGTATACCTACATGTACTTGTCATTATTTTATTGAACATGAAAAGTTTATATCTGATTTGGAACAGTATAAACGTTTACTGTTGTATGTGTAGGATGCCAAAAGCTTTGTAGAAAGAAAGTGCTTGAACCACTTAGTGCGTACTTACAGGTTGGAGCACACCGCACACAGAAGCCTGTCAGTTGAATCTGGCAGGTTGGCAGCAGGTCTGCTTGTACCTACTTGTGCTACAGGTGCCTTGTTCACTATCCTCCCTTCTTGTGGTTTAGCGTAGGAGTAAGTAACTTGCTGCTACAAATGTTAGACCTACTGTCTTTGGTAGTAGGTATCGTGTGCAAGAATGATACAAGAGAGCCTCGTCGGTGAAGCGTAGCATCCTGAACTGCCCAGCAGCTCAGCACTGTGATAGAATTACCTAGACAGATACAAGAGGTGACTTTCAGAACAGAGATACAACAAAAAACAGTGAAACCCACATTCAATCAAAGGCTGTGCCGACACGCCATACAGTAGGAATAGGGCGGTGTGCACGTTTCCAATCCAGTTCCCGTGTGCATGTATGGTTTACACCTGATGCAAATCACCTTGCTCTGATTGGTGTCACGAGACCAGTCCACTCTCAGCCACAGTGGTCTGTTTACACACACCATACAGCACTAGTGTCCCCCGTATCCTCGGAGCGATGGCTTATGCTGCCACTGAGTTAAGCCTACTTTGGTGGTAAATCTCGGGACAAACATATCCCTAACACACTGTGCAATATCCCTGCATGTAGTGGAACCTCTCTATGAAGGACACATTGGGACCTAGTCTGGTTCCCAGATCCCCTCTGAGAGGGTCTGGGAACGAGACTAATTGGGACCTTGAGCTTTATAGGGAGGTCCAATAACACCCTAAAGTGGGACATTATTGGTGCCCTTCATTGGAGGTACCACTGTACTCTCTTGTGATCATTATGTCATTGTTCTGCAGCACTGGCTCGACCCGTACAAGCCGATACGCAAGCAGGTGGTGAAACGTAAGTCAGTATACAACAGGCACAGTGTAGCATACGTACGTGCATGTCGAAAATGCAGGTGGGTGATCTTCAGAATTGCACTGACAGTACGTGTGTCATGATAATGGAAGTTAGTGTGCTAGGGGATTTGGGATCCTTGTTCTGCCAATATTATATTCCAGCTCACTGCTCCTGTTGACAGACTAGAATAGGCACACGAAGGCTGTGAAGACAGATGACTGTCAGCATAAATGTTGGCATCACGATATCTCAATATCATAAGTGTCCATTATCATGGCCCACCAAGAAATGCAATAAAATGACGACTGCCCCAATCCAATAATGTATACTGCTCACAGCCTTAGGATGTATACCTCAGACAGACGTTTTCTTGTTTTCCAGGTGGCCCCCACAACTTCCGTTTCAGGGTGAAACTCTACCCTATCTCTCCGACATACGTTTTTGATGAGGCTACCAGGTCAGTGGCAATGGAGGGTAGCTTCTATCGCACGAACATCCCATGCATCTGATGTCGGAGGTGTGATCTGGATTCACCGTCATTTCCGTCTGTTCCTTGTCTAGGTACTTCTTGGCCCTCCAGCTCAAGGAAGACATGCTGAATCAGAAGTGAGTTGCCAGATGGGCACACTCCTGGTGGAAGCCCAGAGTGTTTGGTCAGGAAGCTTGACACTGCACTGTTTACATTCCTTACTAAGGTTGTATTGCTCTGACGAAACTCACGCACTCTTGAGCAGCTATGTCGTGCAAGGCAAGTTGGAAACAGTGTGGATCTGTGTATCATGTACCGTGGTCACATGTTATTAAATGCAGCTCGCTTATAAGTGTCCGCTCACTGTTAGAGGCTGGGTTCAACTACTATTTTTTTAAGTGCTGAAACTTTCTCCCGGAAACTCTGCCATTTTCAGATCCTACGGAGATAAGCTATAACTCCAAATGAAGGAAGTTTTTTAGTGATGTTATGACCAGCTCACTTGGCCTCGTTCCCAGGGCACATGGGATGATGGGAGTAGGGCTCCCGTGTGGCCTGGGAACGAGGCTATAGCTCACTGAGCTACATGTACTGGGGTCTGCTGTACCATTGTTGTTCCATGGTCAGTTTGAAAATAAAAGAAAAGAAGGTAATACAGTCGGGACAAGATAGTTATCGTTTCTTTTGTGTTCGTAGGTGAATTTGGCGACTTTGATCCTTCGGACCATGAGCCTGGCTATCTGGACGAGTTTCCTTATTTGGAAGACAAAGTGAGAATGATGACTGTAGCTAAGAGTGAGTTCTTTGGAGAGATGGCTGTAAGTGAATCCGCTTTGTCTTCCTCTGCAGTCATCAGATTTCAGGCAGAAGGTGATTGATCTCCACCAAAGGAACCAGTGAGTTCTGCAATCCACACCCATACCCAGGTAGTCTCGTGCCCAGACCCCACCCCTCGCGGGAAAGAGGGTCTAGCGACTTTGCGCAGAAGCCTCGGTCTTCATTAAAAATTCATACTTTCTAGGCAGGAATTTCAGACTGCCAATGAAATCGTAGAGAATTCAAATTTATCTTTATTAGGAGGAGAAGTTGTAGAAAATTCAAATTTCTCTTGCAATTACGTGTATCATTTCATGCGTAAGACTTCCGGTTCTGTCCGGTTTCAGGCGGTTAGCTGAGCTATGAATATTCGATGAAGACCGAGAATGTTGCTGAAAGTCACCAGACGGATATTCCGTACACGTTTCCGGCTGGGCACGAGACTAATACCCAGGCCGCGGCTTTATCAGCAAACATCTTGTTACCATGATGAATGCAGCTGTGTTGAATTACATTGCTCTAGGAACACAAACTAAATTATTATTCTCAGATTTAACGTGGCCCTTTCTTCTCTGGATGGCGGTGGTTGTATGAGAGTATTGATGTATTGGCTGTTCTCTGTTCCCTCCCAAATTCCAAAGTGGGTTACTGCCTGCCGAGTGTGACAAGAAATTCTTAGATCTGGCGTGTCGGCTCGATCGCTATGGGATGGACTTCCACCCTGTGATCGTGAGTGTGTACCCATAATGTAATCATGTATGTGCACAGTTTGCTTGCAGTGTTAATTAACATTACCTGTAGACTATACTTGATGATTGTTCATGTGCACGAAACCTTGACCCCTAAACCAATTGTGATGTGTGTTGATTGGTACATGGACCCATGTGGGAGTCTTCAGGTGATGGTGGGGATGGGCTGGGGCTATTCAATGTGCGTGCATGTATACCATCAGGATCGAGTGGTACTCATTCCTCTGCAGGATATCTCCGGTATCCACCTGTTGCTAGGAGTGTCCTCTCGAGGGGTGACGGTGTTCTGTGGGGAACAGCCTTACCTCACTCCCCTCAATAACTTCCCTTGGTGAGCTGACAATAATGATGTGGGTCACTGTTCCAATTAGAGCCCATCTAATATGTGCCGAACAGCAGCTGACTGCTTGATCAGTAACCTACTGAAGCTGGTTGATGGGAGCATATACATTTTGCAAGACTCAACAACTATGTGGCTTCAAACCACTGAGTGTTTAGTCTTGGACCTGAGGCTAGCGCTCTGATTGAAGTGGTATGCCTGCTGAGCTAAGTGCCCTGTGGTCTGTTTGTGTGTACTCAATGTTCTGT
Source organism: Axinella damicornis (assembly GCA_963931865.1). NCBI lineage: Eukaryota > Metazoa > Porifera > Demospongiae > Axinellida > Axinellidae > Axinella > Axinella damicornis. The sequence goes on from OZ007509.1 coordinate 2,115,103, forward strand.
GTGGAGTTATGCCCTTCTTGATACCTGCCTGCAGATGTACTTATGAATCTCATTGTCAAGCTGTTGAATAAATCTCGTACAGTACCTACTAGGAGGGATTGTATTTTTATATAATAGCACTGCCCTGGGGTCATCTAAATGCAGTTTGTCGTCTTAGTGCTAGGACACGTGTCGGCAAGACGCATCTAGTGTTGCTATAGCACTATACCTAGCAATGCCCACCCTTAGGATATATAATACTTACATACAGCATGGCAGTCATGTGCCATATGATTGATACAGCCCCGCGGGTTCGGTACTTAAACCCCACTTAAACTGGTAAGCATCACTGGAGTGGGCCTGAGGGTGCCCCACATACTAGTAGATATGCTGTACATGCTGTATGCAGCTCGCTCAGGCCCTCCCACCCAGGCCCACCCACCCAGGCCCACCCACCCAGGCCCTCCCACCCAGGCTCACCCACCCAGGCCCACCCACCCAGGCCCACCCACCCAGGCTCACCCACCCAGGCCCACCCACCCAGGCCCACACCACGGATGATGATTACTGTGGCCTAGTTTATACTAGCAGAAGGTATGCATGATGTTCATTGGTCTTGCATACTACAGGGTGCGGATAGCTGCAGTGAACTTCAGGAACAAGCAGCTGCTGCTGGAGATGGTTTCCCCACCTGTGAGTGCGTCGTGGTTCCCCTAGTCTGCTGTGCTAGCACCTTGTTCTCACAGCTGGATAGCAAGAGAATGTCCAGCGGATGTTGTAGTTCATAGCTTTGGTTCCAGATAGTAAGTACTTCTCTTGCTTTTTGATGGTTAGCTCTATAGACTAGTATTCCATAATCCACTCTTCCCCCTTGTGTGCACTCGCACACACACATAATATTGCGTATTCCATTGTAGACATGTACATGTGATGACCTCATTCTTAAGTCAGGTAGTCTGGGTTACAGCCTGTTGTGCTTATTGTGAAGACCGAATTTTGTTGTTTATCTTCCCATGCAGTCCCAGGACTACGTTGAGGTCATCGCTTTCAACTGCCCCTCCAAGTCAGCCTGCAAGACTCTCTGGAAGTCATGTGTCGAACACCACACATTCTTTAGGTTAGCCCCAAGCCTAACTTCATTCCCATGTCATTAATGGAACCAAGTCCCTATACCCTTAAATTCTCTCATGCGTGAGTCTACCAGATGTTCTAATTGTGCCTGAGGTTCCATTCGGTTTTGAGACCCGGTGTGTGAATCATCTTATGCCCTAGTCTCAGATCCCAAGACTACTTGTGTAGATGTGGCACTACACGATTGGCCTGCTCCTTTCCTGTAGGACTGTCAAGACGGATATTGTGAGGCGGCCGTCCACCAACAGTCTCTTCAGACGGGGCTCCACTTTCAGGTTTAGCGGGAGGACACAGTTCAAACTGCTACAGGAGGGAACACAGACCAAGCGTCCCAGCAGGAGATTCGAGAGGTATTATCATGTGTATAAATGTGTGATGTAAGGATTACATCATTCGAGAGGTATTATCATGTGTATGACATTGTTACTACCATCCATCCCTTTCATGTGAAGTGTTTTGTAGCTTCAGTGATGTGTGATGTAAGAATTACAATTTTCTTCTCGTAGGTTAACAAGCCGAAATCGTTTTGCAAGGAAGACCATCTGATTCAATGCCACTTACTAAGACATTTTTAAATATGCAGATGTAGTACTATACATGGAGTACGTGTGTACATATACTTGCCGTAGTCCATTTTTAACTGCATGACCATGACCTTATGACCTTTGGTGCTGCTAGATATTATCTTTGTGCTTCAGTTGTGGTATATTATTTGATGTACCTACTTGGTTAATAAAACATTGTGCTATGGAAGTCTTGGATGAAATCAGGCTGAGCTCCTTTGATCCCAATTGCTGGGCTTGTGGGTGGTTATGAATATCATTAATGTATTTGCCAGGCCATTGCAGCTCTACTAGCTATGCTAGGTTCTAGCTCCAAGGTAACCGTACCGTTTACCAGATTGAACCTCTGAGATAGGGGTATACGATATAATAGACCTCTCTACAAAGGATGATTTTCAAGGTCCCATATAATTAGTTACCCTATAGTTGTAATATGTTTTTGAACCTCCAAGAAGACGGCAACCTCTCCACAAACGACAAAACACCTGAATGCCAACGGATTTGAGAGATTTCACTGCATGTAGTCAAGACCTGGGCCCTGACCTGACCCTAACCCATCACCCTACTTCCTGCCAGACCAATAACCACTTCCTTTCAATAATAAACTAAGGCATTGTCTTATTCGGCTGTTCTTTTCAACAACTTCAACATTCACAGATGTTGTCCTTGTTGCTGGAGAGAGGCTATCTGGAATAGCTCACTCTATTCTTTAATATTGCTGTAATTCTGCATGATTCAAATTTCAGTCATGCAGATGCCTGATGGGTAAATACCGATGGGTAAATAGCGATGAGAGAATAAATGAAGCTACACTTGCAGGATTTCTACAGCTCAAATAAGGAATGCAACTACACATCTAGCATTCCTATATCCCTAGCTTGGGTATATAGCCAGTTAGTTGCTTAATTGAAATTCAAGACCTAGCTATTTACTGAACAATAATTATTGATCTGCTTGTATGCCAACTGTTTGCTGCTGAATTGAATACAACCCGGGTTAAAGCAAGCCTTCTGTGCACCAGCAGCTATGGCCCAGCAAACTCCACCCAAGAAGCAGTTCCAGTACCAAAACTTCCAACTCTTACCTCACGAATCCCTCGGTATCGGGTCCTACGGGAAGGTCTGCAAGGCCATACTTGACCAGCTCCCCTGTGCGGCAAAACTCCTCCATCCTGTCCTCTTCCAGTTCAATGATCCTGCCAGCCAGACCATCGTACGACGGTTTGAGCAGGAGTGTGAATTCCTCAGTGAGATAAGGCACCCCCACGTGGTGCAGTACCTCGGTGTGGCTCGTGACCCAGAGTCCGGCCTACTTGTCCTGCTGATGGAGATGATGGACGAGTCTCTTACAGCATTTCTCGAGCGATCAAACGAACCACTCCCCTACCACCTCCAGGTGAATCTGTGCCACGATGTGGCCCTGGCCCTCGCCTACCTCCACTTGAACGGCATCATTCATAGGGACCTCTCGAGCAACAATGTCCTCCTCATAGCTGGCAGCAGGGCAAAAGTGACCGACTTCGGAATGTCGAAGCTGTCTGAAATGCACCTTCGCGTAACCCCCCTCACCCAGTGCCCGGGCACGTTAGCCTACATGCCTCCAGAGGCCTTGAAGGTACCACCAGTGTACAGCAAGAAATTGGATATCTTCTCCAATGGTGTGGTTTCTGTCCAGATCATGACTCGCAACTTCCCCGACCCAGGTCCTCCCACGATGGAAATGGAAATACAAGACCCACGATTTCCCTCTGGAACTGCACTAGTACCTGTGCTTGAAGTTGATCGTCGCAAGAACCACATAGATCTCATTAACCCCGCCCACCGCCTCCTTCCTGTTGCTCTAGACTGCCTGAAGAACAGGGAGAAGGAACGCCCCTCCACACAGGAGCTCTGCGATTGCATAGCTGCACTGAAGGTGGAGCCCCAGTACTCCCAGAGTGTACAGGAGGGAGAGAGGGAGGGGGGTAGAGGATGTAGTGGGGCAGCTGAGGTGTTGGCAGCCAAAGACAGAGATATCCAAGAGAGGGATAATCGACTTCAAGAAAAGGAAAATCGGATTCAAAATCTTGAAGAAGAAGTTGGTGTTCTCGGTCGTCAGCTACAAATGGCAGGTGTGCAGGTTCGCCAACTGCAAGATAAAAAGTTTGAAGAACTTCAAGAAAAAGACCAAGAGCTGCAACGAAAGGATGAAGAGCTACAACAAAAGGATGAAGTGGTACGAGAAAAGAATACGCAGTTACAGCTGCAGAGCCAGGAACTGTATCAGAAGAATCAAGAGTTGGACCAAAAGAATCACAAGTTGCAAGAGAAAGATCATGAGCTGCAGCAGCTGTGGTTACAGTTGGCCAGTCAGGACTCACCTAACCCCCTCAGGCAGACCACACACACCTCTTTTACATGCAGCATTAGTGGAGCTGGATTAGAGACAGCTACTGTCAGAGTTCGTTCTCAAATCTCAATTGAGATTTTGTATTCCCAAGGTGGGCCATGCTCTAGCAGCCAGCGTGTCACAGCCGAGCTGAACTCCACAACCTCCAGGTCAGTCACAAAGGCCATAGTGGTACAGAAATCCCCTTCCACCTATGAAGTGACGTACACTCCCACCACTCGAGGGAGGCACGAGCTGTGTGTGAGGGTGAATGGTGACGAGATCCAGGGCAGCCCATTCTCGGTGGTTGTGTACCCTGACCCAACTCAGCTGTGCCAGCCAGTGAGGGTGATTGAAGGGGTCCAGCGTCCATATGGAGCAGCATTGAATAGCCATGGTGAGATGTATGTAACAGAGTCCTCATTCAGCAAGGTCCATGCGCAGGTTACAGTGCTTGACAGCAGTGGCAGGAAGATTAGTACCTTTGGGTCCACAGGGGATATACCAGGACAGTTTAGGTGGCCATTTTACATTGCTGTTGACGAAAGCATTTATGTAACCAGTGGACACAAACTGCAGAAGTTTGACAGGAATGGCAAGTTTGTCAAGAGTGTTGGGAGTGGCCGTTGTGGAAGCAAACCAGGAGAGTTCAACGACCCCCGAGGGATCAAAGTTCACCAGAACCGAGTGTATGTGTGTGACTTACGTAACAATCGAATTCAGGTGTTTGACTTGGAGTTAATGTTCATCACATCTTTTGGCACTAAAGGCTCTGGACAGGGACAGTATGATGAGCCTAATGACCTAGCCTTCGACAGCCAGGGGAATATCTACGTTAGTGAACGCGGCAACCACCGAGTTCAGGTCCTGGACCATAACAGCCACTACCTCCGGCAGTTTGGTGACAATAGTGGGCCAGGGAAACTGAACCAACCTAACGGAATACACATTGCACACGAGTGTGTGTATGTATCGGACTATGGAAACGATCGTATTGCTGTATTCCAGTTGTCTGGTGCATTCCTCACCTCCTTTGGCAAGCATGGGAAGGGAAGAGGTGAATTCTACCGTCCATGTGGCATTACATTTGATTGTGATGGCTTACTTTGTGTGTGTGACTGGTTGAACGATCGTATCCAGGTGTTCTAAACATCATACTAATGTTCATTTTTTTGTAACTTTTCAATGCTGTAGCTACATAATTATAATTGTACATTGTTATAATATTATGCTACCTGATACTAAACTCAGATTATAGTAGCTAGCTACGTATTTACTGGGTAACGTAAAGGACTGGTACAAATTCTTTTGACGTGTAATAACTATGATGAATGGAGGTTGGATAGGCTGGATGGGCAGGGACTCCAAACAGTAGATTCTTATTGTGCATATAACATCTTGCATATTTAAAAATGTCTTAGTAGTGGCATTGAATCAGATGGTCTTCCTTGCAAAACGATTTCGGCTTGTTAACCTACGAGAAGAATGACTAGGAAATAAACGATGTAATCCTTACATCACACATCACTGTTCAAACTGACCATAGAATAAATTGGTACATCAGACCGGTACCCCAGTAGCTCAGTGAGCTATAGCCTCATTCCCAGGCCACACGGGAGCCCTACCCCCATCATGACGTGGCCTGGGAATGAGCTACATGTAGTACTGAGGGGTCACAAAATCAAAAGAGAAACGAACAAGTAGAGCAAAGTCACAAAACTGGGAACACGACCAGCAGAATGCATGACACTGTAGTCGGATGTTAGTGGATGCCCCTATATCTCCACAGGAAGGATATAGGCACTTAGTAATGAGGTGCGAACAGTGTTCAAAGTGTGCTTTAAGCTACAGTTTATCCACTCTGTAGTATCTGGAAATGGCAGAGCTTCTGGACGAAGGTTTCAGTGCTTCAGAGTAGTTTGGGGCAAGAGCTGAAATAGCCCCTAACAGTGAGTGGACACATACTGACATACATGTATAAGCTGGTTGCGGTTACCCCGGTAATAGTGTGTGACTGCGGTACATGATATTACACATACACACGATACACAGATCCACGCACACTGTTTCCAACTTGCCTTGCACGACGTAGCTGCTCAGGAGTGTGTGAGTTTCGTCAGAGCCTTTGTAAGGAATGTAAACAGTGCAGTGACCAAACTTGCTGGGTTTCCACCTGCCACATCTGACAACTCACTTCTGATTCAGCATGTCTTCCTTGAGCTGGAGGGCCAAGAAGTACCTAGACAAGGAACAGACAGAAATGACAGCGAATCCAGATCATGCTTTTTACATGCATACTTGGTTATCTTCTATTGCTTTTAGCTACCTGTAGTGCTTCACAATTTGTTTTGTGAGTTCTGCACTATTCACATTCTGCATGCGTGATGTAGCTACCCTCAATCCCAGCAGATTGATGCTGTATGATGGAGCCACCATTCAGATATGGAAGTCTTGGATGAAAATCAGGCTGACCTCCTCCTTTGACCCCCAATTGCTGGGCTTGTGGGTAGTCATGAATATCATTAACATATTTGCCAGGCCATACCTCTACTAGCTATGCTAGGTTCTAGCTCCAAGGTAACCGTACCGTTTACCAGATTGAACCTCTGAGATAGGGGTATACGATATAATAGACCTCTCTACAAAGGATGATTTTCAAGGTCCCAAATAGCTAATTGGTTACCCTATAGTTGTAATACATTTTTGAACCTCCAAGAAGACGGCAACCTCTCCACAAATGACAAAACACCTGAATGCATTGTAGCCAATGAATTTGAGAGGTTTCACTGCATGTAGTCAAGACCTGGGCCCTGACCAGACCCTAATGTACCCTAACCCGTCGCCCTACTTCCTGCCAGACCAATAATCGCTTCCTTTCAATAATCAACTATATGGCATTGCCTTATTCGATTGTTGTTTTCAACACATTCACAGACGTTGTCCTTGTTGCTGGAGAGAGTTTCTCCACCCATGAGTGCATCATGTTTCCCTGTAGTCCAAGGGCATTGGATGTAAAGCTGAACAATTCGATTCACTCTAAAGCATAGCTCACTCTATTCTAGGTCACATTCCAATTCCATTTGTTTACTTCCAGCCAATAGCTATATTGCTGTGTCAAATCAACTCCGCAGCATTCCACTTAAAACTAATTTCAGACATGCTGAATCTGCAGGCATCTGATGCCTGATCCAATGAGAGAATCGCTAGAAATGAAGCCACACTTGCAGGATTTCTACAGCTCAAATAAGGAATGCAGCTATACTTAGCATTCCTATATCCCTAGGTTGGGTATATAGCTATAGCTATTAAATTTGTTATACTGAAATTCGAGACCTATTTACCGAGCAATATTGATCTGCTTGTATGCCAGCTGTTTGCTGCTGAATTGAAGCTGCAACTGATACCTGGGATAAAGCAACCCTTCTGTGCACCAGCAGCCATGGCCCAGCAAACTCCACCCAAGAAGCAGTTCCAGTATCAAAACTTCCAACTCTTACCTCAAGAATCCCTCGGTATTGGGTCCTACGGGAAGGTCTGCAAGGCCATACTCGACCAGCTCCCCTGTGCAGCCAAGCTCCTCCATCCTGTCCTCTTCCAGTTCAATGATCCTGCCAGCCAGACCATCGTACGACGGTTCGAGCAGGAGTGTGAATTCCTCAGTGAGATAAGGCACCCCCACGTGGTGCAGTACCTTGGTGTGGCTCATGACCCAGAGTCCGGCCTACTGGTCCTGCTGATGGAGCTGATGGACGAGTCTCTTACAGCATTTCTTGAGCGATCAAACGAACCACTCCCCTACCACCTCCAGGTGAATCTGTGCCATGATGTAGCCCTGGCCCTCGCCTACCTCCACTTGAACGGCATCATCCACAGGGACCTCTCAAGCAACAATGTCCTCCTCATAGCTGGCAGCAGAGCAAAAGTGACCGACTTTGGAATGTCGAAGCTGTCTGAAATGCACCCTCGCATAACCCCCCTCACCCAGTGCCCGGGCACATTAGCCTACATGCCTCCAGAGGCCTTGAAGGTACCACCAGTGTACAGCAAGAAACTGGATATCTTCTCCAATGGTGTGGTTTCTGTCCAGATCATGACTCGCAACTTCCCTGACCCAGGTCCTCCCACGATGGAAATGGAAATACAAGACCCACGATTTCCCTCTGGAACTGTGCTAGTACCTGTGATTGAAGTTGATCGTCGCAAGAACCACATAGATCTCATTAACCCCGCCCACCCCCTCCTTCCTGTGGCTCTGGACTGCCTGAAGAACAGGGAGAAGGAACGCCCCTCTGCACAGGACCTCTGCTGCCGCATAGCTGTACTGAAGGTGGAACCCCAGTACTCCCAGAGTGTACAGGAGGGAGAGGGAAAGGGGAGAATGGGAGATAGTGGGTTAGCTGATGTTTTAGCAGCCAAAGACAGAGATATCCGAGAGAGGGATAATCGGCTTCAAGAAAAGGAAAATCGGATTCAAAATCTTGAAGAAGAAGTTGGTGTTCTTGGTCGACGGCTGCAAATGGCAGGTGTCACCGTGCAGCAGGTTCGCCGACTACAAGATAAAAGGCTTGAAGAAGTTCAAGAAAAAGACCAAGAACAACAACGGAAGGATGAAGAGCTACAAGAAAAGAATACACAGCTGGAGCTGCAGAGCCAGGAGCTGTACCAGAAGAATCAAGAACTGGACCAAAAGAATCGTGAGCTGCACAAGAAAGAACATGAGCTACAAGAGAAAGATTGTGAGCTGCAAGAGAAAGATCGTGAACTGCAAGAGAAAGATCATCTACTGCAGCAGCTGCAGTTACAGTTGGTCAATCAGGCTCCACCCACCTCCCTGAGGCAGGCCACACCCACTTCCTTTACGTACAACATCAGTGGAGGTGGATTAGAGACAGCTACTGTCAGAACATGTTCTCAATTCTCAATTGAGGTTTTGTATTCCCATGGTGGGCCGTGCTCTAGCAGCCAGCGTGTCACAGCCGAGCTGAACTCCACAACCACCTGGTCAGTCACAAAGGCCACAGTGGAACAGAAATCCCCATCCACCTATGAAGTGACGTACACTCCCATCACCCGAGGGAGGCACGAGCTGTGTTTGAGGGTGAACGGTGATGAGATCCACGGCAGCCCATTCACAGTGGTCGTGTACCCCGACCCGACTCAGCTGCGCCAGCCGGTGAGTGTGATTGAAGGGGTCAAGCGTCCATATGGAGTGGCATTCAATAGCCATGGTGAGATGTATACAGCAGAGTCCTGCAGTAGGCAGGTTGCAGTGTTTGACAGCAGTGGCAAGAGGATTAGTAGCATTCGGTCCAGAGAGCAGTTTCTGTGTCCCTACTTCATTGCCATTGACAGTAACAATAATGTTTATGTAACCAGTAAGAACAAGCTGCAGAAGTTTGACAGGAATGGCGAGTTTGTCAAGAATGTTGGGAGTGGCAGTAGGGGAAGCAAACCAGGAGAGTTCCATGAACCACAAGGGGTCAAAGTTCATCAGAACCAAGTGTATGTGTGTGACTCAGGCAACCATCGAATTCAGGTATTTGACTTGGAGTTTTTGTTCATCACATCTTTTGGCACTCCAGGCTCTGGACAAGGACGGTTTGATCAGCCTAATGACCTAGCCTTTGACAGCCAGGGGAATATCTATGTGACTGACCATGGCAACAAGCGAGTTCAGGTCCTGGACCCCAACGGTCGCTACCTCCGGCAGTTTGGTAACGAGAGTGGGCCAGGGAAACTGAAGGGACCTGAGGGAATACACATTGCATACGACCGTGTGTATGTATCAGATCGTTATAACCATCATATTGCTGTATTCCAGTTGTCTGGTGCATTCATCACCACGTTTGGCAAGTGTGGGAAGGGAAGAGGTGAATTCTACACTCCATGTGGCATTGCATTTGATTGTGATGGCTTTCTTTATGTTTGTGACTGGTTGAATGATCGTATCCAGGTGTTCTAAACATACGTATTGCTGATTGTTTTGTAACTTTTCAGTGCTGTATATACGTAGTTGTACATCTAAATATAAATTGATATCTAAACTCGGATTATTCTCAGTGATGCTTTAGCCCAACACTTTGAATCAACAGCTCCTGGCTATCGAACCAGGAGTACTGTAGGGGCCTATATTCTATCCATTAGTGATATCACTGCATGATTGACAAGATTGAAGTAGGACCTTCAAGATTGTTCTTCAGGAGGGAGGGAGGGAGGGAGGAGCCAGTATTTGTAGCTACCACTATAGATATGTCTGAAATTAATGCTAAGTGTGGCGCCCTGCAGCAAAATTCCCCTCGCTCTCACATAACCCTAGCTGTTTATACTGCTGAGATGGGGCCTACGGTAATTCCAGCACTACCAAGTTGTTGTTATTTTACCTGAACAAACAAGGTGTATAGCCTCATTCCCAGGCTCTCGTTCTCGGAACGAGAGCCTGGGAATGAGGCTACAAGGTGTAGGGGTGCAATTGATTTAACTTAGTGAAAGGTGTAATCACTCACTTGATTGCAAGAGAGATTTAAAGCTTTGCACAGGTCACTACCATTAAGGTCACTACCACCCTTCATATATGAGTGCATAGGATGGCAAACAGACTAAAGATTGATTGTACAATTCCATATTTCGGAACTCAGAACTGTACACACCGTCGATCATACACAAGTTTCCTCACTGCTGAACCAGCAGGGCTCACAATAGTGACAATACCAGCCAGACAAAGAACAAAGAACAAATTCTGAGGTTGCTTCTTCAATGACTTGTCCTGAGATCACAGCGGATTGATGCAGAATTAGTTGCCGAACAGAATGATTGCACAGTCGGGTGAAAACTAGTGAATATGTCTGCTTATAGTGTGCCCCACAGCCAAAGTTAGGTAATACATGTATATCCAATATAGTGCTGAGATCGGGCTTCTGCTATAACCTGAAATTCCAGCACAACACGTTTAGCAAGTTTGATACTGAATGCAGATGAGGTGCAGGGGGTACCAGGTGCCCGCAAATGCTCTACAGCAGGTCTGCATGTATTGACATACTCAAGAGGGAAAGCTTTGCGGGTACAGTACCACTAAATTGCTGCTTGGTGGATCAAGGGCTTTCGACTCCTCTGCTAGTCATGTACTTGTGAATCCAGCAACAAGCTTATTGGTTTGCAAATGATTATTATACAATTAATTAGTGCAAGTGCAAAAAACATTTAAATAGAATAAACAAATTATTATCTGATGTACATACTTGGCTAATAAAAGTGTTTTGCTAATGTTTCGGGTGTTTCTTTGCAATTCGTTCCGTGAGTTCTGCTCTGTTCACATTCGGATGTGTAAGGGCCTTACCAAGCACTTGCCAACTGGGTAGGCCATTCTTGGTAACATAATCTCGTCTCTTCAGCCATGAAACAAGCATTTCTCTCGCGCACTCTCCAATGATTCCACGGTTTTCAATTTCCATTTGCTTCAGAGTGTCATAGTGCAAGCCAAGAGCGAGGCCCAAGTCGAACCACTCCGTCACTGCTGCCGTCTCCAGCCTCACAGTAACAAGTGCTTCAATGCCTGAAATGAGAAAGAGAGTGTCACTAGCTCCAGAGGCACTCACAGGATACCAATCTAATAACCTGTTTGGTATCAGAGGGGAAATGGGAGTGAGCTAATGGCATGATTATTTATCCTGTGTGATACTATATCAGGAGTAATGCCTACCAAGTGGAGAGTCATCAATGGTCAGTGTGGTTATCTGGTGATGTGTTGATGGAACAGCAAGGGGCTGCACCGGTACACCTGGACCTCTATCACTGACTTCCTGTAATATGAACAATGAGAATATACCGTAAACTCGGGAGTGGTAAATTATACCATGGACCTGAATAAATGACAGCCTCGTTCCCAGGCCCCTCCCAGCTTTCTGTCGCTTGCAGTACAGTTAAGCAGGAATGCAAGCGATGAAAAGCTGGGCGGGGGCCTGGGAACACGTCTACATGAACGATTCTACTATAGCTGAAGGCTTCAGTATAAGTACCTGGCCAAACCACACAAAGTGTGGGGCAAGCATGGACACCGGACCTGAAGCCTTGCACCTCATCATCGTAGGGTTGTCACCCTCACAGATGGCTATGTGTGGGCTGGTTGGACAATCTTCTCCTGGGCAATTGAAAGCGAGGTGGGGAGTTGTCTTGCAGGAATAGCTACGAGACTTAATGACGGTGTTCAGCCCCTCAAGAATGGCAGTGCGAATGCTTGAGCAAGCCTCATAAGTAGGGAGACGCTGGTGACCTTCTGGACGATAGAACCATACCTCGAAATGTGTTGGGTGTGCTACCATCGTCACCTTGTCCACATCTTGACCGACTAGAAAGCGGATCTTGTTTCTGTAGACATCAACTCTTTCCATTAGACTCCACTTTAAAGTGCAGCATGGGTCATTTGATTGGCTAATGAGATACACTGCAAGAGCTGAGAATATCCCGACCGGGCAGTAGCCACACTCAAACGTTACCAAGAGTGGAGGGCAGTGTGCTTGGAGATCACTAGCAGTTGGACATTCCAACTCATCTGTTGGCAAAATGCAGGGCATGAAATAGTTCTGCTGCGAACCAGCGAGAGCGGCAATAGGCACCAAGATGTGGAGATATTCCAGAAGCTTCAGGAGCTTTTCTGCTGGTAGAAGATCTGAAGTTTCTTTAAGCGTTGCTGACCGTTTGTGAATCTCCTGGAACTCCTCTACCGAAAACATTCCTGTTTTCTTGAAACGCCGGCAACCTGCCTCTCCCACTTTTCGAAATGTGAAAGTACGGGCTATCAGGTTGTTGATGCTGTCGACGATAAGCTGCTGGTCACAGATCACCAACTCTTTCATCTCCTTCACTTCAGGATAGTATCGGATCATGCCTGACCTGTGGAGATACAAGAGTGTGTCATTCAGCTCTTCTTTCCGGATTCCACAGCGTTTGGCGACCTTGCGACAGTACTTCATTTCGAGGATGCGGACCCCCGATTTTCGTAAACTGGTCTCAAAGAGGAGTTGTGGAGCAGGGATTTCAACTGGTGGAAATTTCTTCTCGATTATATCAGATAGCACTGCACGTAAGTGTTGAATATCCATGCCATTCTCTTGGGTGTTATCTATTGGCAGAACCACCTGGCCGGGATTGGGATACTGAATCATATTGCTGTCAAAGTGCTTCGTATTCTCAATTTTCTCTCTCAACAATTCGTCGGCAGTCGTAATATCATCATGAGAGGCTTTGTCTTTGTGAGTGCCTACGAACAATGCAACAGACTGTGAGGAACTGCTGGAATTGGGTGATGACGCTTGAGACCCATAGCATGCTGTGGCTGCAAGGCTCTGAAAAATAACATCTTCGGTGGTGTAGCTAGTATCGTACTCTTCCATCATTCTCCCATCAGCACTGATGTAACGAACCGGACATTTCTCCCTGAGGTTCTCATTGACCTTGAAGACGAGGAGCGTGATCACCGGTCCACTTATGAGGGCTGGTAATATCTCGTGGAATTCAGGCTGTCCCCCTGTGTCAGTAAGGTGTACCGTGGTGGACCCTTCCAGAGATCGGTGGAGTATTCCCCAATGCCTGTTCAAAGATTCCTCCAAAATCTGCTCGGGTTTTTTCAAATATTTGCTGCTGTGGTAATCGATCTGTCCCCCTTGAGCAGCTGCTTCTTGTCTCCCTGATTTTGCTCCTTGAATGGATGGCTGTTTCCTAAACAACTGTCCCATAGCAGCTGCCACTTTGGATTTGGACTTTTGGTGCGGTTGTAAGTGTAGATTTTCAGCTGCAATCATCAACATCTCCACCAGACGCAGCACTTGATCATCTAGCGTCAGCAGGGTCCACTGTACGCCACTCGCAATGGCAGCACTGGACCTTGGCAGTTTCGTGATAGTGACTTTCAGGGGTACTTCAACAACACCTGTGCTCGGAACGAGGCCTCGGATTCGAGCTGGAACAAGATTGAGGATGCGCATCTTTGTGGTCGTCTTTCCAGCACCAGGGGGACCTACAAATATGATGTTCGCAATGCTCTGCCTGATTGGGCCTCTCTTTTCAATAACTTGTCTGCACAAATGTAGTAGTCCTGCATGAAAGTTATTAAATATTGAATGAATGGCTGCACACTGCATGAGGCTACCTACATCTAGCAGCTACACTTGCTCAGATTCAGATAGAGCTAGCCAGTGCACCTCACTTTCTATACACACTGCAAAAACGGTGTAGTTGTTTTGATTGCTTGGTGGTTACTACAGTTGCACCATGTTTGAACATGCAGGAACCCAGTTGTCTGCATTTCAGTAGCATCCTACATGGAGTGGCCATTCCAGTAGTATCCTACACAAACATGGTTTATGTAGCGTACTACTGGAATGCTCAGTTTATGTAGGATGCTATCGTCCTCCACATTCTAATAGAAAGTATTGCCTCGATCCTGCTTGTCCAAACATGGTGCAGTTATAGTAACCACCAAGCAGTCAAAGTAACTACTTCGTTTTTGCAGTGCAGGGATAGTGCACCTGTTATCTTCCATAGGGAGCGACTTCAGCCAGACAATAATCTCCACCTCCTTAACTTACTGTCTGACTTGTGGGCTTCCTCAGTGGCTGAAGCTGGCAATAATTAATTATTCTGCTTACGCATGTGAGAAGTGGGGTTAAGCAATCAGTTTTGTACGCCTGTCCAATGAATCTTGCGACATAAACATAAAGTACTTAAACAAAAGCAAATAACAAGGAACTGTTCTATATGTGTACCTGACAAGATGCTTTGTTTCGCTGTTATTGAAGCTATTTCCTATTATTATTGGTCCCACCTCTTTAGGATCACAGAGTCCTTTTCAAAAAACTTACTGCAGTTGGAAACTTCATGTTTCGAGATGACCGCTAGAAAATGCACTTATATACTTCTCAGATGTCGTTACTATTGTTTCGGCTGTTTTTTTTCAGCTTTAATTGTAAAATTTGGCTCCACCTCTTCATGTCGGTGTATATACGGCAGTTGGTCACTCCCACACCTCGGATACGAGCACACACGAACACTGTATACGCAATAGCATGTGTTCGCCCCCACATAATCATGCATCCATGCATCGGTAGTACTGGAAACGGACAGAGAGATGCCTCGGTGATTGTAGCTGCACACTATCCTTCCACATGGGGTATGTGTTCTATGAACATCTCTAGTTTTACAAGTAGCTTTGCTCACTTTGTTTGCTCAGCTATGCCCCCTCATTCGCCTATGTGAGGCAGTCCAACATTTGTGCAGAGGTCTAACGAACTCTTGCTTCCGCTCCCCGATCACTTCTGCTTCAGCTACTACTGCTCTTCGGTTGTGTCTGCTTGCAGCTCCAGCCACTCTGAAAGGTTCCAGCCCCTGCCCAACGTTATTGAGCATTCTTCATGGAGGTTGCGAGGTTTGGAGGTTGTAGTGAAGTACCAGGGTTGTCCCTCAAACATCCCACTTCAATTACACACACACAGTTGGAATCTTAATGTACTGACTGAGGTGGAGCCAAGGTCAATTGTCTGCCAATAAGGAAGCGCACCATAGGACAAAAGAAAACTATGGTCTTCATTAGCCCCCCACTAAAACATTAGTGCATGACTGTCATTCCCGTACTAATTGAGTGGAAACCATACTCCTGACAAGCCAGTGAATCATGACCCAGGTCTTTCTCTTGCCCCTTAACAAGAGATAAATCTCTTGGATGCATCAGTAGACTGCATACATGAGCTTAATTGTATGTATTTACATTTTGTTCCGATAAACACACCACTCACATTAGCAATGGTGGTAACAACAGAATGCAGTACAGTACTAGTGGGAGTACCAACACAGGCATTGCGTTGTGAAATTCACTCATAGAATAGATACCGTACAGTATGTTTATTTTGTGGGAGAAAAGTCACATTTCTGTGGTGATTCACAGTTTTATCTGAGAAAATCATTCGTGGAGATCGGTACATATATACTTATTTATTCACATTCAACACACTGATTCTGTGTTACCAAAGCTGGATGGTCCACTGTCGGTGGTAGTACCTGTATTGAGTATTCAAACTACCATTTGCTCGTATATTGGCTGCTCAATACCGGTGTGGAGAACTGCAACTTCGTGAAAGTTTCCTTCACCAAATGTAGTTTTCTCCCACGAAAGAACCCGCTATATGGTAATCGATTCTACTATCTATGCTTATAGTGAGTACAGGCATGTCCAAACTTTTTGACTGGGAGAATGCATTGCAAGAGCACGAAAGATAAGAGTTGCAAGTGATTTATGGCACAATGTACGGATGCCAGATATAGGGAAAATTTACAGCAAACTCATCTACGTATGTGGGGCTTTCTCATACTCGCCCCAATTAGCACTACCATAAGGTGAGAACAAATGTGAAAAATGATCTGTTAGGGACAGCCCATATTTGGTGGCTTATAGGAACCCAAAGCTGTCAAAATGATGACTTTCTCTCTGACTACACTCACCACTGCAATCATCTGGCCTCACTAGCACTTCAGGATCTGAAAGTGCCATGATTCTAATCAGCTCATAGAATGCCTCGGGGATATTCTCTCCTGTAGCAGCAGAAACCACGAAAAATGGGCACCCCAATCCCTTTGCAAGTTGTTGTCCTTCCTCGTAGGCTACCCAGCAGTCAGTGTCATCACTGTAGTGCCCCACGAGAACGATTGGATAGTGGTCGCCCTTTTCTTGATACACCTTGCGACAGGTGTCCTCCATGCTACTAAATGTGTCCCGCTCTTGTGAATCATACACCAGCATGACTCCATCTGTTGTCCTCAGAAAAAGTTCTATCATGGCCTGGAAGGCCTCCTGGATTAGGAAGGAATTATCAGTGTGTATTAGGAACCACAGGCGTACCACCATACAAACATCACTGTAAGTTACCATTCCACTGAGATCCAGAACGTCCAGCAAAACACGCCTCTTGTCAGGCATTTGTACCTCTTTCTGGAAACCCACTGAAATTAAGAAAGCCGAGTAAAGCCAAGTCAGTTGCATGCATGCTTATGATGCCTGTATCCATACCATTTTCACATCCAAGAAATGCCTGACCAATTGCTGTAGACGACAGATAGACAACAATAAACTTCGCTAGCTATATTCAGTACTGCTATAACCACAGAGATTATCTATCTATCCTTACCTCCCTTGATGGGAGCACCAAGAAGTATAATCTTGTACTCCGGAATGTGGGCCATCAGCTACTACACAGACAACTGCTACATGACTAGAGGCTAGCTACGTGACCTCTGAAAGTTTATTCCAATGATATCCTAGGATATCCAAGGAACCTAATTCAGTATAATATTATACATAATAATTATTATTATATTTACAGAGCGTAGTGGGTGGGGCTCACTTGGGATTACGCAATCAGCACATGACTGTCTCTTTTAGGGCGTTGCCATTCCAGAATCGAACGAGTATTCCACTGCCATTGAACTGTGAAAGGTACTGTTAGCCTGGAGAGTTACCTTCTAGTTTGGGAGATACTGGTGCATGAGACTGGGGTGTTAGTCTGGACATAGATAATAAACTAGTTTATTATCTATGGTCTGGATCCCAGACCCTACTGGGGTTTCAGGATAGTCCAACAACTGCCAGTGTGTTTGCAGCCTCAGGTGTAGTGAGTTTGTAATGACAGTTCATGTGCAGATATATGTTGTTGTAACTCGTAAATGTCTTCTGCAAAACCTACCATAACTCTGCAGGTAGAGCAATACGAAAGCCATCCCTATAGTTATGGTTCACCAAGACCTGCCCACAGCCACAAGCTAAGGGGGTGACACTCCCATTGATGCCGTAGTCAGAGCTGCGACCGGGGTCAAGAAATCTTGACCGTCATTTTTGCTGCTTGACCGCTTGACCGCATCGCAAAAAGACACTTGACCGTTTGACTGCGCTGTATTTCAGCCGTTGACCGCTTGACCGCCGATAGTATACGGAAGAATGCGTAGCGACTGCAGCCTTTCCTTAGTATACGGGGTCAAGATTCGCTGATAAGCCTGGTCGCAGCTCTGACTACAGCGTGTATGGGAGTGTCACCCCCTTGAGCCATATTAGCACTTAATCAAGGGGGTGACACTCCCGTAGTCACAGCTGTGACCGGGGTCAGGAAATCTTGACCGCCATTTTTGCTGCTTGACCACTTTACCACATCGCAGCAAGACTCTTGACCATTTGAATACTGACTGAACAGCTGTCCCTCCTATCACAATTGCAATTACAACTGAAGTCAAGACTTTGACTGACTGCTTTCCCATTGGCTGGACCAATTTTCAGCATTCTGCACACCACTGTGTCTACTACTATCCCGTTTACACTACCTAAAAAGAACTGTGCTGGCACTGTTTAGTATGGTTCAGCATGGTTATTGATTTGCTGTGTAAACACTCAAACTACATTATTAGTTTCTCCTCATCACCCCCGCATGCACTCTGGAATACATTTGACTTTGTTGAATGCAACCATTGTTCAAATTGAGCCGTCACAGAATTACTAGAAATAACTCCGCCCACTTCTGTGTGTGCTGTGAATATGCTTAACACCCACTTGACTTGAAGCCATAGTAGGTACAAGTGTAACAGTACTGTTGTCACGGCAACAGGCTTCCCCTTCCATTATGAGATTGGGGACACTAGGAGGTCATTACTCACCACAGTTGCCATGGGAATGCATACTAAGTAGGTTCAATCTTGGTGCATAATTATATGATCCATTCCTTCTCACAACTACTGATTTCCCTTCACAGGTAGTACCTACCAGCAGCCATGGCCCAGCAAACTCCACCCAAGAAGCAGTTCCAGTACCAAAACTTCCAACTCTTACCTCAAGAATCCCTCGGTATTGGGTCCTACGGGAAGGTCTGCAAGGCCATACTCGACCAGCTCCCCTGTGCAGCCAAGCTCCTCCATCCAGTCCTCTTCCAGTTCAATGATCCTGCCAGCCAGACCATCGTACGACGGTTCGAGCAGGAGTGTGAATTCCTCAGTGAGATAAGGCACCCCCACGTGGTGCAGTACCTCGGTGTGGCTCGTGACCCAGAGTCCGGCCTACTCATCCTGCTGATGGAGCTGATGGATGAGTCTCTTACAGTATTTCTCGAGCGATCAAACGAGCCTCTCCCCTACCACCTCCAGGCGAATCTGTGCCACGATGTGGCCCTGGCCCTCGCCTACCTCCACTTCAACGGCATCATTCATAGGGACCTCTCGAGCAACAATGTCCTCCTCATAGCAGGCAGCAGAGCAAAAGTGACCGACTTTGGAATGTCGAAGCTGTCTGAAATGCACCCTCGTATGACCCCCCTCACCCAGTGCCCGGGCACGTTAGCCTACATGCCTCCAGAGGCCTTGAAGGTACCACCAGTGTACAGCAAGAAACTGGACGTCTTCTCCAGTGGTGTGGTTGCCGTCCAGATCATGACTCGCAACTTCCCCGACCCAGGTCCTCCCACTATGGAAATAGAAATACAAGACGCACGATTTCCGTCCGGAACTGCACTAGTACCTGTGCTTGAAGTTGATCGTCGCAAGAACCACATAGATCTCATTAACCCCGCCCACCCCCTCCTTCCTGTGGCTCTGGACTGCCTGAAGAACAGGGAGAGGGAACGCCCCTCTGCACAGGACCTCTGCTGTCGCATAGCTGTACTGAAGGTGGAACCCCAGTACTCCCAGAGTGTACAGGAGGGAGAGAGGGAGGGAGGGAGAGGAGATAGTGGGGCAGCTGAGGTGTTGGCAGCCAAAGACAGAGATATCCGAGACAGGGACAATCGACTTCAAGAAAAGGAAAATCGGATTCAAAATCTTGAAGATGAAGTTGGTGTTCTCGGTCGACGGCTACAGATGGCAGGTGTGCAGGTTCGCCGTCTGCAAGATGAAAAGTTCGAGGAACTTCAAGAAAAAGACCAAGAGCTACAACAAAAAGATGAAGTGGTACGAGAAAAGAATATGCAACTGGAGTTGCGGAGCCAGGAGCTGTACCAGAAGAATCAAGAGTTGGACCAAAAGAATCGTGAGCTGCACAAGAAAGATCGTGAACTGCAAGGGAAAGATCGTGAACTGCAGCAGCTGCGGTTACAGTTGGTCAGTCAGGCTCCACCCACCTCCCTTAGGCAGGCCACACCCACTTCCTTTACGTACAACATCAGTGGAGCTGGACTAGAGAGAGCTACGGTCAAAACACGTTCTCAATTCACAATTGAAGTTTTGTATTCCCATGGTGGGCCATGCTCTAGCAGCCAGCGTGTCATAGCCGAGCTGAAGTCCACAACCTCCAGGTCAGTCACAAAGGCCACTGTGGTACAGAAATCCCCCTCCACCTATGAAGTGACGTACACTCCCACCACTCGAGGGAGGCACGAGCTGTGTGTGAGGGTGAATGGTGATGAGATCCAGGGCAGCCCATTCATGGTGGTCATGTACCCTGACCCAACTCAGCTGCGCCAGTCAGTGAGGGTGATTGAAGAGGTCAAGTATCCACGTGGAATGGCATTAAATAGCCATGGTAGGATGTATGTAACAGAGTCTTTAACAACTGATAGCCAGGTTGTGGTGCTTGACAGCAGTGGCAGGAGGATTAGTATCATTGGGTCCAGAGGGGATGGACCAGGACAGTTTCAGTCCCCTCGTTACATTGTCATTGACAGTACCGATAACGTTTATGTAACCAGTTATCACAAGGTGCAAAAGTTTGACAGAAATGGCGAGTTTGTCAAGAGTGTTGGGAGTGACAGCGAGGGAAGCAAACCAGGAGAGTTCCACACCCCCCAAGGGATCAAAGTTCATCAGAACCAAGTGTATGTGTGTGACTCAGGCAACCATCGAATTCAGGTGTTTGACTTGGAGTTATTGTTCATCACATCTTTTGGCACTAAAGGCTCTGGACAAGGGCAGTATAATGGGCCCAATGGCCTAGCCTTCGACAACCAGGGGGCTATCTATGTGAGTGAATGGGGCAACAACCGAGTTCAGGTCCTGGACCCCAATGGCCGCTACCTCCGGCAGTTTGGTGACAGGAGTGGTCCAGGGAAACTGAACCGACCTAACGGAATACACATTGCACACAAGTGTGTGTATGTATCAGACTATGTAACCAGTTGTATTGCTGTATTCCAGTTGTCTGGTGCATTCCTCACCTCCTTTGGCAAGTATGGGAAGGGAAGGGGGGAATTCTATCATCCATGTGGCATTGTATTTGATTGTAATGGTTTTCTTTATGTGTGTGACTGGTTGAATGATCGTATCCAGGTGTTCTGAACATTTTGTTGATCATTTTGTAATTTTTCAATGCAGTACATAGTTGTACATGTCACATACTAGACCTTTCTTCATACAAAGAATCTAAACTCGGATTAAGTCATTGATATTGTGAATGAAAATGAAAATAAAATGCTGGATGGGCAGGAGAGACAGTTGCCCACCACTCCTTTATTGGGCCATGCAGGATGAATGAAGTCTGATTTTGAGTCATGCAGCATGCTCTGGATCCCATCTGTCCAAGACATTGGGACAAGCTAGTACATGCTGGTGTATTATACGGTCAACACTCTGGTTACACAGACATGCATATATATATTATACAGATACACAACTCATTGTATGGTTACACCATCAAAGAGTCAATGACTCAATACATCATGCAAGAGAGGAAGCTTTGCACCGGTACCAGTCCAGTTAGGTCACCTCCATATGTGTGCATAGGATTAAGATTGTGGTAGACGATTGTGTAATTCAGTCATACACTAGTTTCCACACTGCAAACCAAGAGTTGAAAGCAATGACTAGGAATACGTATCACCATGCCTTGATACTGACACGTGCTTATGAGTCTTACTATATACTAGGGCCACACCAAATAATTGATCTGGATCCGGTGGGTCTATTTTTTATGGATTGCAAAAAAGTAAATTAGCTTCTATTAGTGGGTGTGGTTCAATTACATAGCCTCGTTCCCAGGCCTTCGCACTTGTCGCCTGCAGTATACTAACATGGGGGAATGCCTGGTAAAACTCGTCACGTGCAGTGACGTAGGTGGATGCTACAATTACATGCTAGATCTACAGAAGCAGTGAAACTTTGAACTGTGGTCAAGTGCTAGTGGGAAGATAAGCCATTTCATAATGATATTCATATTTTTGGCTGCATGCCACCCTAGTCAAAATTTGAATTTGGGACTGGGCTGTCCAAGAAACAAGTCCCGTTCCCAGACAATTTTTTGAGTGTGGAGCTGAGATAAAATTTACTGTTCGACTCCATTGGTTACCTTTTGTATTTAGTGTGGTACTCCATTTTCTTTGATGCAATCATTGCCAAGCGCATTAGGGTGAGGCTCTGAATATTAATGGAGGATCTATTTCTCACGATATACACATGTACGTGTACTGGGACTGTCAGTGTCACGCTCAGGATTGATAACACTGTTGTGGGTTTCCTGCCAACCAATTGAGTTTTATTTGCCTCAAGGACTCAATGGTGTGAGACTGAACAAGTGTGCGGTGCCTCTGGAGCAGCTACATATGGAGTCGAACAGTGAGCACAGTCGGCACCAGTTTATACCGCAACTCCACAATAATTATAGTCTCATGTAGCCAGAGACTAGGGTACAAGCCCCCTTCAGGGCTTAGAGCTATAGAGCAGCTACATGTTGTGAGAGTGAGAACAGAGATTACCGCGTGTGTAGGTGCACTAGCCAAAAGCTTATGTGAAAGTAGGTAAAAGAAAGGAATGCAGTCATTGAATTTTGAGATCAGTTTACAGAGGTTTCTTCAGTCTATCAGAGGGGTTGGTAGCGGTGGGCGGGGGAGGAGGACCCTTCCTGTAGAGGTCGTGAATGTGGTCTTGCAGCATTACCTCTCGTTCGTCCGCTACACATTCTAACACCAAGAATCTTCGGTCATTCTGCACACACACAGGACAGAAAGAACACTTCATTACTGGGGATCGTGTACAAAAGATTTTAAGATGACAGTGCATCAAAATTGGAGGCTGAAATGACCTCTGGGAGCAGTTTCAAGCCCAACAGGCGGAGGGAACAGAAGCTCAAGAGGCTGAAAATGATCTCCAGAAATGCTGTGGGTGGGAAAGCTATTCAGCTTAGAACACAAATATCGTACCTTTAGAAACTCTACAATCTCTCTATAATGTTTGCCGGATTCCCTGATCAGTTCATGAGACCTGCAGTGGAGGATCACAGACAGCATACCCACAAGAATAACAGTCGTACTCCTAGACTAGCCACGTTCCCAGGCTCTCCCATTGTAAGCCCTGAAAACCTGGGTGATGTCCTGGGAACGAGGCTATTCCCAGACCACCCCCAGCAAAATAGACATGGGAATGAGACCGTGTGATGCACAATACGATGTGGCAATGGCTCTACCAACCTTAGCCTCGTACCCAGGCCTTCAATCGCGGGGGAAAGGCCTGGTATACACTGTTTGCGCATGCGTTTAATTTAAATGTGAATATTACGTCAATTTTAATTGTGACGTTTGCGAATGGGTTGGGCTTAACCGATGATGTTTGCTTAAACACACCCGCGTACTCGTGCATGAGAGCGATCAAAGGGCTCACAACCGATGACGTTTGCTTAAACACACCCGCGTACTCGGGCATGAGAGCGATCAAAGGGCTCACAACAAGGCTGAAGCACACCACAGCTCTTTCCACTGTCTACAAGTCCCTTCTTGTAGCTAGTCCATGAGGAAAGGGAGCGTGTCGTTCGTTGCGGTTCTAGGAATGTACACGTAGACGTCATTCGACGTCTTCGTTTCACGGAAGAATACCAAGATATCCTATTTTCCAAGATTTTGGGGGAAATTAAGCGCATGCGCAAACAGTGTATTACCAGGCCTTCCCCCCGTGATTGAAGGCCTGGGTACGAGGCTATACCAACCTATACGTTATCTTCTTAGTTTCTCTCAGGAGAGCTCTGAACTCGTTCTTGGCAACAACCATCTTGTCCCTCAGGTACTTGTCGTACTCGAGCTCCCTCCTCTGTACGTACGGGGGAGGATGACATGTGACACAGAGCAGACTACAACAGAGATTGCTGACTACAGCCAGCTTGGGTACATGTGCTGCATTACAGGAACTCTTAGAGAGAGAGAGACGAGAGACTGAGATGCGCTCACTTACATGGTCAGAATCACCAAAGTTTTTGTATCTTGGGTCTTCTTTGATCAACTTACGAGCCTTCTTCCACGGCATAGTGAGCGTAATCTGTCAGGGGGTACACACACACATATAATAACACATACTGCCGTGGGAGAGAATCATGTGATTACTTACACAGGAGAACAGGTACACAGTATTCTATCCTTGGCTACACAAACAAGACTGTCCACATTCTTAGTCCGGGAATGACCTTTCCTCTGCTACTGAAACCCATCAACTCCGCTTGTTCTTAGCCTGGGAATGAGACCGGCTAATCCTGTACTCATTCTTAGCCTGGGAATGAGACCGGCTAATCCTGTACTCATTCTCAGCCTGGGAATGAGACCGGCTAATCCTGTACTCATTCTTAGCCTGGGAATGAGACCGGCTAATCCTGTACTCATTCTCAGCCTGGGAATGAGACCGGCTAATCCTGTACTCATTCTTAGCCTGGGAATGAGACCGGCTAATCCTGTACTCATTCTTAGCCTGGGAATGAGACTACACAAACTCCAAGTCTGGGAACTAGATTGGTCAATCACTTGTTGCAGTTTTTGCACAAATGCAAGAGAGACAGAGATACCTCTTAATGAAATGATGGGATACTTTGGCAAGAGAAGTGGGATGGAGACAGCTAGTTCTCAATGCAAGAGGGAGGAGAAAGAGTGCCAAGAATCAGGCTTGGGTGATGACTGGGAGGACAACACCTCAGTGGTACCTTCACGACTGGCGCACAAACCAATATCACTGAAATCATTGAGGTAACCTACTTTCAACACGGGGAGAAGAGGGGGTGCAGACCTGGGGCGTTTCCTCTAGCAGCTTCCTGAATTGGAGCCTCTTCTTCTCCGCAAGGGTCTCCGCGTGCTCTCTGAAGAGGCGTTCCTTCTCTGTGGTCTCCAGGAGGTCAGCCAGCTCCCAGCGATGGTCCCGACGGAGGGAGCGCTTGGTATCATGCCAGATGGCATCTGAGTTCCGGACCTGAGAGAGAACAAGGAGAAAGTGAGATGAGCTCAGCTTACAGATACATGTTTATAGATCTGTTTCCGCATAACTCATGGTTAGTGCAGTCTCCTTTGCAATTCAGGAATATTCACTGTTCTGGCCAAACACGTAACCTCATGACATCATAGCTACATCACAACAACCAATCAAAGCTACTTACCATGTCCACGAGGAGTGCTTTGAAGTGCTGTGTGGCCTCGCTCTTCCTGAGTTGGTCCCTCTCCCTGTCCCACTCCTTCTCCTGTGCCGTCCGGCTCATCTTCACCTCTCTCTCACGCTCTTTGAGGCTAGCCTGGATCCGCTCCTGGCGCTCCTGGTCTGGGTCCAATGACTATCGATGTGTGGATGTGAGTGTGATGTGTGTGATGTGTGAATGTGAGTGTGATGTGAGTTTGACTGTGATGTGTGATGTGTGGATGTGTGTAAGTGTGATGTGTGGATGTGAGTGTGGTATAGATGTGAGTGTGATGTGTGGATGTGTGAGTGTGATGTGTGGATGTGTGAGTGTGATGTGTGGATGTGAGTGTGATGTGTGGATGTGTTTGTGATGTGTGGATGTGTGTGAGTGTGATGTGTGGATGTGTGAGTGTGATGTGTGGATGTGATGTGTGGATGTGTGTGATGTGTGGATGTGTGTGATGTGTGGATGTGTGAGTGTGATGTGTGGATGTGTGTGATGTGTGGATGTGAGTGTGATGTGTGGATGTGAGTGTGATGTGTGGATGTGAGTGTGATGTGTGGATGTGAGTGCAATTATGCCCTCTCTCTCAATCCTCCTACCTTGCTCACAAGTGTCTTCACGTGCTCCTGGAACCACTCTTCCCTCTGGGCCACACCCCCTACGGCCTTGTACCGGACATCCTTCTCGTAGAGGCCCTTCACCTTCTTCCACTGGGTCCGCTCAGTGATGGCGTCACTCTCCGAGAGCATGGCCAAGAAGTCGGACTTCACCTGGGGAAACAAACACGCACGAGTGTTTCGCCTTGCATGTTTCTACATGCCCTAACTGATACAGACAATGGTCGGCTAAAGCTAAAGGTATGACCAATCAGAGGTACATTGTACATGTATGCATTCAGCATCCAGACAGGCCCTACCATACGGCAGGACGAAGCAGTTACTTCGTCTATGGCAGCGTCCCCTCAACCAACCCAATCCTTCCTTTTTCATCCATCCTTTCTCCATCCTCCCTCACTCTTACTCTTTCCATCCCTCCCTCCATCCTTCTCTCTCTCCGTCTCCCCCTCCCTCTGTCCCTCTCCCCTCCTCTTCTCCTTCCTCTCTCCCTCCAGTCCATCCATCCATCCGTCCACCAATCTTTCCCATCCATCCATCCATCCATCCATCCATCCATCCATCCTTCCTTCTCTCCCCCTCCCTTCCCTCCCTCTCCCTTCCCTCCCCCTCCCTTGCAAACCTTTTCTGCTTTGCTCTTGGCAGCTTGCTTATGATGCTCATCCTTCATCTTGTTTGTCTTCTTCAGCTCCGAGAGGTACTCTGAGAACAACTGCTCGCGGTCTCGCATCTTCTCAATTGCCCTGAACCGTTCCTCCTTCCCATACTTCACAGCAAAATCACTGAAGTTGGACCTGGTGGGGAGGAGGACTTCATGAAGCACAGTTGACCATATAGTCGACTACATTTTGCTACGTATCTTGGGCTAGGAAGGAGATATGAAGCTGGGATTTGCACCATTGTGATCAGCATGAATAGAGCATTCCAGTGATGTCCGTTTTGCTGTAGGTTGAATTTTGAGCCAAAATCATGAAAAACCATGGATTATAGCCTTTGGTCGAGTGCGATTTTTGTCAAAAATGTGACTGACATTAAAAATCATTTTAAGGACATCATTTGAAAGCTCTTTTTATGTTGATTACAAAGGCGCAATCCCCAGCTTCATATCTCAGTCATACACCTAGTGCAGTGATCTTTTCTGAGCCTATTCCCAATATGAATTTCGGTTCATTGGTCCATTTTTGGTAGAAATTGCACAGCAGCCACACAATAGAACAGGAGCACTTGGTTTATGCCAATTTAGGTTTATTTCCAAAACTGGCATGTCAAAATGTGCCATAATTGGTAGAAAATCGTTGCCAATTTTGGCACCACGAAAGCACGATACACACACACACATGTACACCTATTAAATATGCAAATACGTTTTGCTACGCAATCCAAACCAGTTCAATGGTACAGGGGATTACGGAGATTGATCTCACCACATCCACAGGATGTCAGGATAAACATGACATAATCATGATGTAATCGACATGTGGTATCGATATCTCATGATGGTGCAACCGACCTTGGATGGAGCCTTGACTCCTCCAGGAGTGCCCGAAACTGATCCTTTTTCTCCTTCAGTTTGCTCTTCTTCTCCTTCCTCTCCTCCTCGGCACGGGAGCGGATGAACGCCTCAAAGCATGCCTTCCGCTCTTTTGTGTTCAATAGCATGTAGCGGGGATCAAAGACAAACTTGGGCAGCTCTTTATCCCAGGTGGAGAAGGCTGATACCTGAGGAGGGAGGGAGAGGGAGGGGGGTAGGGGAAGAGTGGGGAGGGAGGTTAGGGAGGGAGGGAGGGAGGGAGGAAGGGAAGGGAAGAGGGGAGGAGGGAGGAGGGAGGGAGGGAGGGAGGGAGGGAAGGAAGGAGGAGGGAGGGAGGGAGGGGAAGAGGGAGGGAGGGAGGGAGGAGGGAGGGAGGGAGGGAGGGGAAGAGGAGAGGAGGGAGGAGGAGGGAGGGAGAG
This sequence comes from Axinella damicornis, assembly GCA_963931865.1. Classification (NCBI taxonomy): domain Eukaryota; kingdom Metazoa; phylum Porifera; class Demospongiae; order Axinellida; family Axinellidae; genus Axinella; species Axinella damicornis. The sequence continues at coordinate 2,143,074 of OZ007509.1, forward strand.
GGAGGGAGAGGGAAGGGGGAGGAGGGAGCAAATGCAAGAGGGGAGACAGAAGATGAACAGTGCATAACTAAATACTTGGAGAGGTCCAGCCCTTGCTAACGGCTATTGCTCTGCTCACCCCTCTCTCCAGCAGCATCTCCTTGAACTGTCTCTGCCGTTCCTCCAGTGATTTCCCTGCTCTCAGTTGCACTGCCTTCTTCTCCGTATCTGTCGCCTCAGCCAGGTGGGCGTGCACCTCAACCACGGGAGCCCCACTCACCACGTCCTGCAGTACAGATGGCTCCACAGGCCTAGCTTCTACCTCACCCTCTCCTTCCGAGTCAGAATCTTGCCTGGGTCTCTTTGCCACAGGCTCCACCTGGACTTCACCAACACGTTCTGCAAAGAGTGAGGGCTTGACATTCATGTATCACATCTGCTCAAGACAGGAACAGTGGTCCACTGGACATCTGCAGTGGACCACTGAAATATCCATTCTACTTGTACCCAACACTACCCACTCACACACCCCATCCCCTCACACCCACCAAACCACACCCACACCCTCACTACACAACATACAACACACCACACAACACATCACACACCCCACACACATCTCATACACCCACACACTCACTCTTTCCTCCGGGAGGATCATCCAGCAGTCTCACTACTTGCGGGTTGCTGGCCAATTCTTCAGGAATGGTCCACACGGAGGTGTGGCTGGTGACGTTGAAGAAGAACCTCCTCTCGTCACTGGTCCATACTACTGACCACGGCGTTCCCGGAATAGGGAAACTTGAAATGGGGCGCGGGCCCTTGGGCTCCTCTTTGATTGGCAGCGGTTGTAACACCGGTTGTAACACTGGTTGTAGCACTGGTTGCAATACTGGCTGCACTATTGGCTGCACCAGTTGTGGAGGCTCTTGGGATACGACAGCAAAGGGTGCGGAGGTCGTAACCGCGGTAGCACTAGGGGGCTCCTCCTTTGCGTCTGATACAGGTGTCGTTGGATCAAGTTCCACCCCAGTCTGCATCAAGAAGCAAGTTACCACATGGATCAACAAGGAACAAGTCAAGGATCGCCAGTAGGTTGGGATTCAGTACATGAAGGAGCACATGAGCCACCGAAGGCCTTCAGCGGCTCATGTGCTCCTGGTACAGGTTATTGTAGGATACCAGGTAAGTGGAGTGTTGCAGGCCTTAACTTCTACACATGACATAGCCTCGTTCCCAGTCCCACGCCCAGCTTTTCATCGCTGCTTAGTACGGTAAAGCGGGGAGGGCCTGGTACATTTCCTCACGTGAGTGACGTCAAGGGTAGAAAGGGGTAGAAAGACCGGAAGCAGGCGTGGGCGTACGTGGGTCTCAGAACAGCAAGAAGAGCGAAGGTACCAGGTAACACACCACACGTATCTAGCTAGCGGGGGGCGACTGTCATACTCACCGAGCGTTGAACGTGTAGATGGCTTGGACTTGGACTTGACTACCCCTTGAGGGGTTTACCACGATGGTGGCTAACGAGGGCCTGGAGAAGGCAGAGCCTATGAACCCAGGTCCCCCGGGACCGACGGCTTTACATCCCCTCCGAAGGATGCGGTGTGAACTGTTTCAGGTGTAACACCTTCAAGAACACACCTACTCATTTTTTAGGGTGGAGCTGAGTAGACTCCGGGGAGACTCCCTATAGGCAGCAGCCATAACCCACAACCTGGCCAACATGCCTTTTCGGTTTGTGGGACCTTAAAGGAAAGAAAGTACCCTGCCACTGGTGGGACTCGAACTCATGACTTTTGGTCAATAGCCCAAGTCTTTAACCACTAGGCCACCCGTCGCCCCCATGGCTGAATAACACGCAAAAAGTAGCGTCTTCGTTCTGAAAATTTTGCGGTTTTTCAATTACGTCATGCTCACGTGAGGAAATGTACCAGGCCCTCCCCGCTTTACCGTACTAAGCAGCGACGAAAAGCTGGGCGTGGGACTGGGTACGAGGCTACACATGACATGTAATGGATATTCAACATGAGAGAGGTCACTGAAAGTGCACCAACTACTCCTAGCTATATAGACATTTCTCACTGCACTATCGTAATGGGGCAGCTGATGGAATCCAGTGGCATTGCACACGTAGCAACAATTAATTACTGATCTTACTATGGAATGTAGGTTGGATCATACATTCCACGTTCAGAAACTAACAGCAGTATGTTGTGTGTTAGTGTCTCCATGTCTGTCTGCTCAAGACCCTCATGCAATGTCACATGACATTTGGGTTCAAGCAATCACAGGGGTACATGCTTTGTGTGTAGGTAACCTTTTGAACCTGGAGCTCATATACAGCAGCAAGGAGGAATATCTTGCCATACAACTGTACTAGTGACCGATCAGAATCTTCTGGGGCTGGGAACAATGCTATCGGGTTTAGAGTACATGTAGAGGATTTCTGTGAGCAATCATTCTGGGGACCTGACGTACCTCCTGCTTCTCCTCGGTCTGCTGCTGATCCACTTCCATCGTCTCAGCTTCTTCGGTCTTCTTTTCATCCTCAACAGTGGCATTAGAACCAGTCTGACTGGTTTGACTGGCAGGCCCAGAAGGTGCAGTGGGGACAGCCGCTACTTGGGCCAGAGGTGGTTGCTGCTGCTGCACTGCTTGGGGGAGGGGCTGGGCACCGGGAGGAGTACCTACCAGAGAAGGGAGTGTACGACAGTGTTGAGATCTTCTTCTCCATCACACTACACTATTACACTTCTTCGATGATGAATGTAGTACATCATCTACTACTCAGAGATGGTTACATCACCACATGCTATAGCCTTGTTCCCAGGCCGCCTGGGAACAAGGCTACACACACTGATGCCATCAACTCTCCTCTGTGCTAAGGTTGATGAAAACCGAAGCCAACATGACCCCACAACCTAGCAACTAGCCTTGTTCCCAGGCCATGGGTGGGTGGGGGGGGGGGGGGGGGGGTTTCATGCATTGAGAACACAATGTCATTCCATATACACACACCTGCAGCGGAGTGGGATGGCATTCTCTGGGCTGACATCCCGTGAGGCAATATTCCCTGGGGTACAACTCCTTGTGCTGGCATTCCCTGGGGTACAACTCCTTGTGCTGGCATTCCCTGGGGTGCAACTCCCTGGGGTAGCCCCCCCTGGGGCGACGCTCCATTGGGCGACACTCCCTGGGGTGGGGGACCTCCCCCAAAGCCGGCAGGGAGAGGCATAACAAGTTCAAAGTCCTTTGGTTTCTCCCAGACGGACTGCCGTGTGACCTTGTTGTAGTAGTAAGTCTTGCCCTCGGGGGTGGTGTGCTCCGACCAGACCTTGGTGGGCACTAATTGGGGAGCACCGGGCATGTTGGGCAGCGGAAAGGGGAAGGGGAGGGGAAGACCACCTGGCACTGGAGCACCTCCTGGGTAGGACAAAGACATCAATTTGATACCACATCATTATTACATGTAGTTCGGTGAGCGTTTATTCTCCACAGTGAGTTACATGTAGTCATGTACTTGGTTAAAATGCATTCAGCTTGCTCACGCTTGCTCTGCAATGCTCTGCATTCACTTACAATGTAGTATACAAGTATAGATAAGATTGACTTCCAAGATTACAGGCTTTTACAGAGCTATGCACAAGACATAACCTGTTTCAATGCTGCACATTATCAGGGGGCAGCTGGGGGACAATCTGGGCAACACAAGGGGGCAGCTGGGGGATGATCTGGGCATTACTTACCAGGGGGCAGCTAGGGGATGATCTGGGCATTACCAGGGGGCAGCTGGGGGACGATCTGGGCATTAATTACCAGGGGGCAGCTGGGGGATGATCTGGGCATTACCAGGGGACAGCTGGGGGACGATCTGGGCATTAATTACCAGGGGGCAGCTGGGGGATGATCTGGGCATTACCAGGGGACAGCTGGGGGATGATCTGGGCATTAATTACCAGGGGGCAGCTGGGGGATGATCTGGGCATTTTGAGGCCTCTCCCACGTTGTCTTCTGCGTCTGAGGGTGGGAGTAGTAGGTCCTGCCGTCAGCCGTCTTGTGCTCAAACCACACCTCAGTCTGGCTGCTGGGAGGGGGGAGGGAGATACCCTGTGGCGAGAGTAAGAGAGCAAGCTGATGACATCACACGAGAGTGGGGGATCGAGATCTGCCTATAGACCTTGAGGTAGTACGCCAGGCCATGGCGCTGCAAGTGTACATGTGGCCCGACCACACCCTCGCAAGTTATAGTCTGAGTTGCAAAGATTTCGGCTATGTTCATAGGCCCCATGTCGTCCTTGTGAATTACAAAACTGGAGAAGCGAGCCAGAAGATCAACATTTCTAAGCATGACCCGATTCACAGCCTCGTCGTAATACAGGCAGCTATTGAGGAAGGGGGAGGGGCACATGGACGCAGGAGGGTGGGACCCCGGGTCTTTTCTCCATGCACTGCACATACAGTGCAACAGAGCAAGAGAGCAAAACTTTTGAAATGTCTCAGATTTTACAATAAAGCCATCCTGTCATGTTATTTAGGCATAAAATGATGTATACCACTGTTAGCTGAATGAACACTGCTTACACAGCTAGGTTCCAGTTTCTTGGTATACCTGCCATACTTAAGAAACGCCACTGCAGATTTTCGTGACGTCACAGATTTCTGCCCAGAAGCGCTCTCATGAATTCTCGAAGCCATTTTCAAGTGAATCGCGCTAACTGTAAGTGCCGTGGCTGTACTTAATTATATAAACACCGATGACATCACAGAAGGTATGCCCGCCCATGACACGTCACTAAAATGGCTGCAAGTTTACAGTTTCCACTCAGAAGCGCTTTCATACATTCCAGGAAGGTTCTTGTCCCCGAAAAAGTACTTGAAGCAAAACTATAATCTATCTCAAAGGCATTTTTGCTGTTAACTCGCTTATCTCCAAGTTATGTGGCTATCCTATGCTAAACACTTTTGCTCCTAAAATAACAGTTTTTATGGGTTTTCCTGACAGTGCTTGGGATTGAAGCCTGTTGACTACCTTCCAAATAAACTTCAATGTGAAGGCAACTTTCATATAGCATCTGCACTCTTATCTTCTAGTAACAGGCTTATGCCATGCTAAACACTTTTTCTGAATGTGGTGACTGTTGGCAGCCATATTGGTGAGGGGACATCACGTGACACTTAATTAACTTAGGGGAAGCATAACAAGTGATGTGTCTCTCCTTTTATGTACTTTGTAAACACATTTGATGTTTGTGTCAAGCACTACAGTTAAAAGTTTCTAAAATCAAAAGTTTTGCTCTCTTGCTCTGTTGCACTGTACATGTATCAAGATTAGGACCATGATTAAAAATCCACCTTCCTTTGGCGCAACTGTGCACTGAGCACGGAAGGAATACTAAAGTGGAGGTGTCAGTAATGACCACTCTGTCTCCATGGAGACAAGACGCTTCACCTGCGGTGGGCGCACTGGAGGGGGCATCCTCATCAGGGGCTGGGGGCCAGGGGGAACCTGCAGGGGGGAGAGTCGCAACTTGGGAAGTTCCAACTAGAAGACAATACGTTATTAGCTAACAACAGACAACAGGTCCATTGCAATGCAAGACGGGGTGAGGGGATGGGGAGGTGGGGTGGTCAGGCAGTCATCTGTAGACTCGCTGGTGAGGTATTACCCCACTCTATACTTGGTGCACTTTCTCTGAGGGAAGGAGAGTCTGGAAGGATTTTGCACGTGATCTATCACATGCAAAGGCAATAAATCACAGAATGCTCATCATGTTGTCAGTGTGTGACTAGTGTGTGAACTGTGAGAACAGGGAAATACAAGACCAAGAGGACAAGCTTATAATATTATGTATCCGGTGTGTGCTGTAGGTATCAGTGGTGGCTCTGTACCACATGCAAATCCAGTATTCCTTCAGGTCCTCTCCAAAGCTGCGGCACAAACTCTAGCCTGAGTAGGAGCCTACAGTACAGCCACGGTACAATTCCTGATGTGTGATGCACTTACATGCACGTGGTGCGGCATCCTTGGGCCGGGGGGAGGGAGCCTGGGGCCAGGGGGAGGGAGTCTAACAGGAGGCGGCATTCCTGGAGGATAAAGTCTCTCAGTGATCTCCAAGTAGCAACACACACATACATGTACAAGAACATGTGTACACACACATCACATGTATCAGCATGACCAGGAGCACATAGCGATCAGCGTCAACTCAACTGTAAGATTGGTACACATGCAATACCCACAGAAGTCTATACTCAGACTCAGTTCTCTCACCAAAATGCAAGGACAGTTTGTGTTATTGTGCACTCCTAAAAATAGCCCCTGAAGGGCAGCACCACAAACTCAGCAGTCATTGGTGATTTACATAATGGCTTTGGCTAGCTGGCTGGTTACAATACATCATGCACACCAGTCCATTTCATGTATATTGCATACTGCACATGTACGACATCATTGTGACATCATTGTATGACATAATGGCATGACATCACAAAATGGTGGACACCTTGGTTTCTCAGAAAATATTGCATACTAAAACTGCTTTTGCCAACCACTTCCAACACCACACTTGGCAGTTATGGAACTCCTATATTTCACTGAACGAGGGGGAAAGGAAGGTCTACTGTAGTCTCATTCCCAGGCCCTTCCTATGGTCTGGGATCTGGGATTGACCCAAGGCAGGTCTTCTTGCACAAGCATGGTGAGTGTGAATACTGGTCACAGATTTGACAACGCTGACATGAGAAGCACAAGACAAAGAGGACTAGCATCTCCTACCATGAAGGGTTCATTGTGCATGTCATTGAGAAGAGAGACTATCACATGACCCAACAGGGGCGGGAGGCAGGCACCTGGTTGCTGTGGAGGGCCACGAGGAGGAGGGATACCGGGCATACCCTGTGGGGGAAAGAGAGAGGGTGGGGTGGGGGGTGTGGCTCCAGGAGAACTGCCAGGGGGCATCAGTCTGAAGTGATAAAGAAGCCTCCAATGATAGAGATGGACAGAGAGATCAGCTGTTGACAGGAATGCTCCCATACAATGACAAGGTAGATACGAATTAGGCACAAAACAATGATCTGTTCCACAACAGACACTGTGGTACTAGATAATGACAGCACTGATGCTGGTGAGCTGTTGGTTTCGAGGTGTTTCACAGAAAATATGGAGTGGCCAATTAATTTACGTTTTGCAAGAAGTGGTTCACCATGCAGGACCAAATGTCACCCAACTGGTCCGCCCTCTGGGACCTAAACATTCTGGTACTCCCATGAATAATGACATTATACAATATTGCAAGTAACGATGCTACGCCTTGTAAGCAATGTTGCCTGCTAGACTGGAGGAAGATTGAAGAGCCACCAATCACAAAGCAGTGTGTGCAACAGCTCAGAAATCAAGTGCATATTACTGTGGGGATGAATTTACGGACGGGCAAACCTAGTCCAGGGGAAATATCAATATCTTCCATCAAAGCATAGATAAGGTAAGTCGGGGTAATTTCGGTCACGGTTTATTTCCGGTCACTTAGTAGAGAAGGGCTTCTCTATTCTAAAAGCTACGTTTTCAGCCAAAACTATGGTGCTGTGCAGATAGAGGCAACACTCAGCTATAAAATATCTGTCGGCAAAATCGAGACCTTGCATCCTTTGCGCGTATCTGCCTAAGTGACCAGAAATACCTGGTGACCGAAATTACCCGGACTTACCTTACATTTACGTTCTATTATCTATGATCAAAGTTAGTCCCCCCCCCCCCCCCCCCCCCCCCCCCCCCCCCCATGATCCATGGACCAAATCAGTCTCTCATTTCAATGACAGTTCCTTTTGAAGCACACTGATACATTTTCGAGCTGCGAATTTAACTTCATGAGCATGCTCATTCTAGTCCAAATAACTCACCTGGTAGGGCCTGGGGTCTGGAGAAGCGGCTGGTCACCGCTCTGCATGGGAGAAACACCTGGTATCTGGACCTGCGTTGACGCCATTCTGCTGCTCAACTTTAGAGCGCACGTGATTGGGAGGGGTTAATAATTAATATATAATGCTAATACAGGAAGTACCCTACCCAAGCCTAGCCCTTGTTGTACACTCTGCAGAGACTGACCTACTCCACCAGCACAAGCAGAAGAGAGCAGCCATGGGAACGACTGTGGTATGCAGTAGTAGGCTAGTCTAATGATAATTCAGTTGCAATAGTTTTGCCAATCAATCATTGAGGCCTCCTGGGATCTAGTGATGCGCTGCATGCACAACCATCTTATGCAACAATGTCATGCAGCATGTAGTTTGTGAGCTCACAGCTGTGAAGGCGAACTCAACATGCTGGCCAGCAGAAGACCGTGCCATGTTGAGACCTCGTACATTCTAGGTGGAGATAACATTGGGTTCCCAATACCAATTTTGGGGTCATGCCATCAGTTTCATGCCACTCAAGATGGCAGCACATGATATAGTACCAACTCTTGCATGAGGAGAACCTTATTCCCAAGCCATGGAGGTGGTGGGGGTGGGCACTATTCCTTCCAGGTGATATCCACTGCAGGAGCCAGATATAGCCTCGTCCTCCCACCCTCCTGGAAGGATACTATATCTGACCCTCCATTGGCTATCAAACTGAACCTGCATCGAACCATTGTGCTGCCCAGCTGCGTACTTGCTCAAATGCATGATTCACATTGCATGCTAACTGACTGACACTCAACTAGCAAGTAGCAATACGTGGTGAAGCCAGACCCAAGGTGCATAAGCACAACGATCTTGTCTGAAAGTAGCCTCGTACCCAGGCCCGACCGCCCGGGCGGTCGGGCCTGCGTACGAGGCTAGTCTGAAAGTTATAGCAGGTTTTGTGCTCAAGGAATTTATGTGACGGGCCTGGTCTGAATCCTATACCGGGTTTCGAACCTCAAAGAATTCATATCAATATGCATGGTGATCATATTCCACACATACACATCACATGTATGTCCATCACATTGTGTGGTACATCATGCCTTCTCCAGGACGAGGTTGTAAAGGCATTTGACTTAACAAAGGAGGGGATGCAGGAGGTGGAGCTCCGGATCACGGCTGACTTTCAGAAAGGTCTGGAGAGGGAAGGGGACGACGTGAAGATCAAGATGCTGGTCACGTACGTCCACTCTCTCCCGGACGGCTCTGAGCAGGGGAACTTCCTGGGACTTGATCTCGGGGGCAGCAACTTCAGGGTGCTCCTCATCAGTGAGTGGGAAGCTCTCTGTCCCTGTCAGTCATTTGCACATACACTGAGGTCCAGTGTGTAGTCTCCACAGGATACCTTACAGCTGGTGTGGCCGGAGTCATTTGAGTCTCCTCACATGTAGCAGTATCTCTTCTAGAAATTCAACAGCTTCTGAGAGATGTCTGTGAGCTTTGCCACTTGCAGCTATGAACAGGACCAACCTCACCCATCTCTCTTGTTGACTGTAATATATTTTCGGCACCTTTCCTTCCAAAAAAATCCCGAGACAGTTTAAATTTGGGAATCCCCCTTGGCGATTATTTATCCCATCTGAGTAAAGTGATGCCGAATTTTTAGAGTGGACCTTCAGTGATGCTGTCAGCTAGTGAGTTGATCTGTATACCTCTACCCTCATACTCACTCAGACTTGCAAGGCGGGAAAGTGGAGCAGAAGTTTGTAAAATGTGTGATTGACGATGAAACAAAGCAGTCTACCCAGGAGAGACTCTTTGACTTTATTGCCAAGTCTGTGGCCGACTTCATCAAGAAAGAGAACATCACTACCAAGCTTCCCCTCGGCTTCACATTTTCATTCCCTGTTCACCAGACCAGCCTCGTCTCTGGTACACTCATCCGGTGGACAAAAGACTTCTCTGCCAGTGGTGCTGTTGGGAATGATGTCATCAAAATGCTCAGAGATGCCTTCGCAAGGAGAGGGGTCAGTTTGTTTGTGGTATATGTACATGTGTGTGTGATTGGTGGGGGGCAAGGGGAGCAGAGGAGGCCCAGTAGATTTGACATGGTTAAGTCACTCACTTCATTGTATTAGGACAAAAGGCAGACAACAATATGTACACACACTGCATAACTCGTGTCATAGGTGTATTTGCACACAAGTGCTTAGCCTCGTTCTAAGTCTCCCCCTGCGCAGCAACGAAAGGTTATTTTTCATTGCAATGCAAGGGGGAACCTAGGAACGAGGTTACACAAGTGTAATTCATGCAACTGTACGTACGTGTTCAACACCTCTGACCTGCATATCATTTAACAGAAGGCATACCTCACTATGCCACAAAAGTTAACATTTGATGTATAATGCACGGTACTTCTGATTACGTTCTTCTTGTCCTGCCCCTCTTCTGGTGACTAGGATGTAGAGGTGGACCTCGTGGGGCTCCTGAACGATACCACGGCAACGCAGCTGGCAATTGGGTATGAAGACCACGACTGCCACGTCGGGCTCATCCTTGGCACTGGGACAAACGCCTGCTACATGGAGAACCTTGACGCTGTGAAGAAGTACACTGGAGACCGCTCCAAGTATTCCCGGGTCATTATCAACTGTGAGTGGGGGGCATTTGGAGATGATGGGGCTCTAGACCCCTGGCTGACCGAGTTTGATAAGGAGCTGGATAAGCATGTGCTCAACCCTAAACAACAAACGTGAGTATTGATGGTGATAAGTGTGTGTGTGTGTGTGTGTGTGCATGTGCGTGTGTGTGTGTGTGTGTGTGTGGTGTGTGTGCATGGTGTGTGTGTGTGTGTGTTTGCATGCGTGTGTGCGTGCATGTGTGTGTGTGTGTGTGTGGGGGGGGGGGGGGGGGGGGGGGGGGAAGGCTACCATTTGAGTTGTATGTAGTAGGCTTCATTTTTGTTACAGTGCCTCTTCTCTCTTGTGCATCCTCCCCTCAGCTATGAGAAGATGATATCGGGGAAGTACCTCGGAGAGATTGCTCGCCTTGCTCTGCAGAAGTTGGTCAAGGGTGGACAGCTCTTTGGGGGGAAGTCCTCGACCAAGTTTGATACATTCGAAGCCTTTGAGAGCAAATATGTCTCGATCATTGAAGGAAGGTTTGTAGAGACGACCTGTGTGTTATGGATGGAGGAGTGACCCCAGCCCTGCTGCAGCCAGGGAACAATTAAGTCATTTCTGTGGTTATGCAAACCGGAAATACACACAAGGGCATTGAGAGTTGATCTTCTTTTTGAAAGTTGGCACCGTTCATTCATCGTCTGCTGTATCATACACACATGCAATTTACACACAAACACAATCCCCCCCCCCCCCCCCCCCCCCCCCCCACACACACACACACACACACACACACGTTCACAGTGATGGAAAGGAATGTATGCGCATCCTAAAGGAAGACTTCGGCATTACTGCCTCCGACACAGACTGTGAGACAGTGAGGAGGGTGTGTGAGGCGGTCTCCACACGGGCAGCCCGACTGGCAGCAGCTGGAATTGTAGCTCTGGTCAGAAAGATCAAGAAACTGGAGAAGTGCACAGTGGCTGTCGATGGCTCTCTCTATAAGCTGCATCCAAAGTTCCGTGGAAGGTGTGGATGGATAGTTGTGAGTGTGGGAGGCTGAGAGAGTTGGGACAGTTAAACGTGGACAGCTTACTATCATTCCATGCCCACATATTACTCAAAACAACGTGCTGTCTAGCAGGTGTCCAGGTTGCTAGCTACTATAGATCTAGTCTATCGAACTAGACCAATTTTCTCTTGCTCAGGAAGTTGGGGGTGGGGCGGCCTTCCCTCCGCCCCACCCCCAACTTCCTGAGCGAGAGAAAATTCGATAGACTACAGATCAGGCTCATGCAGCAATGCTGAAGTGTCTTCCTAGTCTAGCACCACTTGCTATGATATCTTTCTGCTCCATCAGCCTATACACAGAACCTTACACTATACATCATTATGGTTCGGATTATCTCAGGTGATTCAGTGGAAATGACAGTTGTTTATTAACATACTATGAGAGTATGATACTATACCTGTTACATGAGATGCCACTAGACGGCAGAGCCATCCTTGCAGCCCTAATATGGAGGCTTGATGCAGTGTGTAGGCACAGTATGAATGCACTGAGTAGACTGCACATAGCTACCTAGCTAGCCTATAGTCGAGGCTGTTGAGCTGCAGTGATGTAGCTGTTACTATCTGCCTCCTCTAGGATGCAAGGGGCAATGGATGAACTGGCTCCTGGTAACCACATTCTGATGACTCCGTCTGAGGATGGCTCAGGGCGGGGGGCGGCCATTGTGGCAGCTGTTGCATCAAGACTGAGGGACGCGGGGGAATTCAAGTGACCACAACCACAAACTGCAGCTAGAAATTAATTTTAATTCCGAGTTTAGCCTAGCAAGAATTGTGTGATACAATGACATTGTAGTCCCTAGTTTTATTTCATTGGTATATTTTTGCCAGATTATGTTGAAGCAAATTCATGACTTTGGGGGGCAACCCCACACACCATTTGCACATCTCATGAGAAGAAAATGGCTGACAGTGGGACAAGCATGAGTGCAAGGAAGAGCAGCAGCTGGATTTTGTTCATCTGTGGAGATTTGAAGAATGTGCTTGCTGTTCAAGTCCACAATGTTGAGGTAGCTATAGCTACCTATAATTAAAGATTGTACTGAAATGGTAGGCTGCCCAGGGACATTGGTCTTTGTCTCTCACATGTGCTAGGTTGCATGATAGTATAATTTGCTTGGATAGTGCAATAGATATGTAGATTGTGTACATGCAGCGGTATAGCTGCATGTATTTTGTTCACCAGGCCAATTGCTACCTGCAGTATGGAACCCTCTGTAGGAGAGCACAGTTGGAGACCTGAAGTCACTCATCCAAGAGAGGTCAGGGATCCCAGCTGCTGAGCAGAAGTTGTCCGTTGGTGAGGTTCTGCTCAGCAGAGATGCACTCAAACTTCAAGACATTCAACCGGAGCTGAAGGATGGGTCCTCTGTTACTCTAGCGCATGTCCGAGTGTGGCATCTGACCATCCAGGACAGGAGCAGCAACAAGAGCATCAGCCTAAGAGTCCCTAATCCACAGGTGGGTGATATGGCTATGCAGTCTTATATGTAGGTCCAATTAGTGAATAATTATTCTGCTTAATTCTCATTGACCACACACATTCCCAGTGTATTACAATCCGCCAGTTGAAGTCCTTGGTCCAAGCTGCTGCAAATGTTGCTTCTTGTGAGCAGAAGCTGATCCACATGGAGGGAGGAACGTTACAGTTGCTGCATGACGAAGATGAGCTGGATGGGAGAGAGCTATATCTCCATGATTACCCAAGTGTGGATGATGATTCCACCATCGTTTTGATGCATTTGCCTACCTGGAAAATACACGTGGAGTATCCACAGGGAAAGAGCTTCACTCTCCAAATTAGCAACCCAGAGGTGATGAGTGAGTACATTTCCATCATTGTTATTAATTGTATTCGTGAGGCCTCTGCAAGTGGGAATCTATAGCTCAGTATATCTGTAGTATCCAAGAACCTACTAGCTGTTTGGTCAGTATATCTGTATTATACAAGAACAGACATACTAGCTATAACTAGCTACATACATGTGTAAGGGTGTTGGAGTTTAGTGTAAAAACTCATAAAAGGCTGAGAACTATAAATCTAACAGCATATTATAGCTAGCTATACCCTTGCTTAGAGAACAATACTGTCCATGCATGATGTTTATTGTGAACAACTGGCCTCAATCGAGTTCATTAATTCCCATGCATATGCTATTGTTGAAGTAGTCAAATGAAAGCTACATGTGGTGAATGAGGCTAGCAAGCTTAAAGTGTGTTCATATTTCTTGCAGACTACTCCTATGTCAGTACTCAAAACTCTCATCCAAGAGAGGACTTGGCTGCTACCCCGTCAACAAGTCCTGATGCAGTACAGAAATGCCCTTTGTCTGAATTATCGTGATGACCAGATGTGCCTGTATGTCACAGGTCTGGAAGATGAAGCCACTATCTGGCTTAAAAGGTCGTCTGGATGGCATATTTACATCCGGATGGTGGATGGGAGCACTACCACGATCACCTTGGATAATCCTAAGGTTTGGCTGAGGCTGCAAGCGCGTTGAATTAGTACTAAGGAAGGAGTCGAAGGACTTCTTTGGTACATAATTCAGCATGCATGTGATGTATGCATGGTGCAGGTATACAAATTGCTCCCCCCCTATGCCCACACAACTCACGTATGTACTCTGGATTCATTTATCCTCATTCCCAGTCCTATAATCTATCAGTTGTTGTTTGACAACAATCAGCTATATATTGAAGCAGAAGAAAAATATTGTAACGAGGACTGGTGTCTGGTTAATCAATACCCAATGATGATAGCTATAGTGCATAACTGGTTATGTTCCACAATTCTCTTCATGCATTGTAAATGTTGAACATGTACAGGGAATTTCAGTGCCAGACCTGAAGGTCTTGATTGAGAAGAGTACTAAGATTCCTGCTTACGAGCAACGGCTGTCCTACAACCACACCATTCTTGAGGATATCTATCTTGACAGTCAGGAGCAAGTGAAGCAGAGGTATCTGAGGCATTACCTTGGTGTTGGAGATGAGTCTGTGCTCTGCCTGGTGAGGCTGACTGGGACAAACTTCAAAGTGTCTCTGCCCAACCCCACTCTACTCAGCTGCAATAATTGCGTCTTTTACATGAATTTTGTTTCTAATGTAAGTCAGATTGAGTGTTTGTTTAAGCTGTTAACACTAAAGCATTAGCTGAATCCAATTGTTAACCCTTTCATCTCCTTCCATCATGATACTAGCTATATATTCATATATAGGCTTTCTAATGAACACTTGACAGTTTATTGATTGAGAAAGTCAACTACTAGATTTTTGTCCATGTATAAGTCAGTGTGATGGGCAGAGTTAATATCTCTCAACTGTTTGAGAATACAAATTTGTCCCTGTAGCTACCTGTGAAAGTGTTAGCTAACCCATAGCCAAGTTACAAGCAACAAAATACACATTTCTACCCACAGGACGTCTCATTGCAGGCATTCAATGATCTACTCCTGCAGAAAACACATCATCAGTATAAGAGTTTACATGCCGGTTACGGAGCTTGGAACCTGTCCATCATTAAGGAATATAATTGGTGTCGTTATGAACATAGGAATGGTACTAGTTTTAACCTTTCATGATAATGAGTAGCTACATTCTAATCCTGCTAGTGTCATAGCTACCAGTACGAACTGCATTTGTGGAGATTTTGAACGATCGTTGAATTCTTGTAGCTTATAGCATAGATAATAGAATACTCACGTGAGTATTCTATTATCTATGCTTATAGCTAGCTAGCTATAATATATCTAAAGACAATAACTTGTGGATTTCATGTATGGAGTAGTTACACAGGCTGCAAGTTTAAATTTATGGTATGCACAATGTGCTTTGATCTTTTGAACTTAGCTGATTATTCGGGTCTCTAAAATCCAATAGACACTTCATCATACCCACAGACTAAGCTGGTTATTGCACTCAAGCCGGTCTCTTAGGCTAGCTGTGCAGAGACCTTCGGGATGCAACTATAATCACCTCAGGCTTTGCCCTCGGTGACTATGTAGCTAGGTAGCTACGTAGCTAGCTACCTACATAGTCACCAAGCTATAGCTAGCACATAATTAATCCCTCAGGTTGCTAAGAGGCATACATCTACTGAGTGCAATAACCTATATAGCTGCACGTACACACAGCAGGTGAACACCCATCTGCCATATTATGGTTTCTGTGGCTGAATTCATGACTTTGGGGGCATGCAGCCCCATACCATAATCATTTATATGCCATGCATGAATGAAGAAAATGGCTGACAGTAGCTACGTAGTAGGCAGACAAGCATGAGTGCGAGGAAGAGCAGCAGCTGGATTTTGTTCATCTGTGGAGATTTGGGGAATGTGCTTGCTGTTCAAGTCGACAATGTTGAGGTCATGACGTTCATATGTAGAGCATGACTGCATGTGCATCATAGCTGCTAGCTAGCTATAGCTATAGGCATGCCATGGAAATGACCTGGAGATGACCTTATAATTGCACGTAGGTTGGAGATTAAACTACTGAATTCATAATATCACTCAACCCTTTAGGGGCTTGAGGGGGGGGGGGGGGGGGGGTTATGTATTTACCATGGAGAAGTGGTGGGCTGCTCAAGGGCATTGGGTTAGTAGATGTAGCTATACGTAGCAATTGCTACAGACATTTAGCTAACTAAATCACATGCAGTAGCTATAACAGCTGCGGTTCACCAGGCCAATAATTCCTCTGTAGGAGAGCACGGTTGGAGACTTGAAGTCACTCATCCAAGAGAGGTCAGGGATCCCAGCTGCTGAGCAGAAGTTGTCCGTTGGGGAGGTTCTGCTCAGTAGAGATGCACTCAAACTTCAAGATGTCCAACCGGAGCTGAAGGATGGGTCCTCTGTTACTCTTGTGCATGTCCAAGTGTGGCATCTGACCATCCAGGACAGGAGCAGCAACAAGAGCATCAGCCTAAAGGTTGCATACCCCCAGGTAGCTATGAAGAAACAGTTACCTTGCGTAGTTACTTATGTACCAGGATTACTGTGCTGGTGTGGTGGTATCAGTATATAACCTATCCTCATTCCCATGCAGTAGCTGCTATAGTGGAAAGGCCTGCATGATATACATGTAACATGGGGCCCGGGACAGAAAGATGGAGATGGTTTATTTGAGACCTTTGTCAGACGGTGTGCGCACAAAATTATTGTCCTTTTTGTTTGGCTTTGGATTTCACAGGATGCTACCATCACACACTTGAAGCACTTGGTCCAAGTTGCCACAAAAGTTGTCCCTTATGAGCAGAAGCTGATCCACATGGAGGAAGGCACATTACAGTTGCTGCTTGAGGAAGAAGAGCCAGGTCGGAGAGAGATTCACCTCCACGACTATCCAGGTCTTGGTGATGGCTCCACCATCATTTTGATGCACCAGCCTACTTGGAAACTATATGTAGAGTATCCACAGGGGAAGAGCTTCGCCCTCCAAGTTAGCAACCCCGAGGTGTGTACATTTCCATCAGTATTGTAGAAACCTTAATGCATAGTGGCCATAGCTCACATTACTGCACATGCATACCGTGTTGCTTGCTTGATCCAAAATCAGAATGCATGTAAAACTGCAAGATATCAAGTCACGTGATATTTTGCAGTTTTGCATTCTGATTTTGGTTCAAGCAAGTAGCTAGCTAACGTGAAAAACACAGTAGCATAATTATTCTGAACAGCTAAGCCCCACGCTCCACCTAGTCTCACAGGCCAGCCCATTTCCACACTGGCAGGGAGGGAGGGAAGTGCAGAAGTGGGCTGCAGCTAGCCCGCGAGTTATCAAGCTTTTGTTGAAGTATGCAAATGAAATGGTGGGCAAGGCTAGTAAACCTTATTCCTTTGCAGACTACCCCTGTGTCATCACTGAAAAATTTGATCCAAGAGAGAACTGGGCTGCTTCCCCGCAAGCAAGCCCTGAATCGCTACCGTAGGAAAAGGTTTGTAAAATCCAATTCCTGGCACTTCCAAGACCTCTACTTCCCACTGGATGACGACCAGATGATGTTGTGTCAGTGTCCTCTGGAAGACAAGGCCACTATCAGGCTTGAGAGGTTCTCCGGATGGCATATTTACATCCGGATGGTGGATGGGAGCACTACCATGATCACCTTAGATAATCCTGAGGTATGGTATAGTTCTAGTGTTGTTCTCAGGCTCTCCTGCGCGATGGAAAAAATTCGGGAAAAAAGGGTATTTGGCACATGAGAAATGTCACAGGTAGACAGAACTTAATTGTGTGTGGGCTCTATCTACCCTGACGTCACTCACATGATCCCAGGCCGCCCCCCACTTTTTCTGTACTGTAAGCGATGAAAAGCTGAGCGGGTGCCTGGGAATGAGGCTAGTATACAGTTCATTGGCTGCAGGGTTTGGTATAATGGCTCCCTCTAGATCAGAGTCTGTTTCAGCATATGTGCTGAAGTACTTCCTGTCCTACCTTACTAGGTTTTGTTGAACAACAATATCTCAATGAGGATCAGAACCAGGGATAGTGTTAGTGCTGTGATATTGCTCCTGGAATCAACACTGATTATTGGGGGTCGAATAATTGCCAATTATCCGATTATTGGTCAAAATTTGTGGAGGCATAATATATGTATGTAGTGATGCTTCGTTGAGTTCAAAATACGTACATACCACCAAGTATTACAAACATACACATACGGTGAGTTCCTACGATATAATAGTACACCATGAATACACAATAGTATAGTTTACTACAAGTTTATATTGCATATCACCATTTTCTGTTCCCTTTATTGTGCTCGCTAACATACTCACAAGCAGATTTCAATAATTGATATCTTAATTTTACCACCAATTATTGATCTAAGATCTTTATATTGATCAATTATTCAATTAATTGATTATTGGTCACAGCTCTAGATAGTGTTAGCTGGTAGTTAACTATGGATGTGAAGCATTATGGTAGCCAGTGCACACATCTTACTAGGTATGGAAATATCATGTTGAAAGTGTTCAAAATAGAGTATTGTACATGTACAGGAGGTTTCGGTGCCAGACTTGAAGGTCTTGATTGAGAAGACTACAAAGATTCCTGCTTACGAGCAACGGCTGTCCTACAACCACACCATTCTTGAGGATATCTATCTTGACAGTCAGGAGCAAGTGAAGCCGATGTATCTGAAGCATTACCTTGGTGTTGGAGACGAGTCTGTGCTCTGCCTGGTGAGGCTGACCGGGAAGAACTTCAAAGTAACTCTACCTGGTTGCAGTTGGGCCTTTTACATGAATTTTGTTTCTAATGTAAGTCAGATTGAGTGTTTTAAAAGCGTTAGCTGAATTTAGGAATACCGTTAAGCAGTTGAGAGATATAATGCCTCACATCACACTAACTTAGCTATACGTGGACAAAAATCTACTAGTTGACACAAACTATCAAGTGTTCATTAGAAAGCCTAGTATGAAGATGCTGAAGTGACAGCTCTGTCCCTATCCTGTGACCCTCAAGTAATATTGCTAAAACAACAATATACATTTCTACAGGACGTCTCATTAGAGGAACTCAAGGATCTACTCCTGCAGAAAATACATCATCAGTATAACAGATTTCTAATCACATACAGTATGTCAGGTGGTTACACTACATCATGTGATTACTGCTTGTCTGGACCCGGCAACTATAATCGTTGGATAGAAAGTAATTGGTCTTCTATTGCTGAGAATGGCACGGTGCTGAAACTTCTTGATTCATAAGTTAGTTCTGCATTATTGTACATGTAGTCTTGTATCATAATATGGAATCTGTTAGTAATTTTGCAGGACAGCAACTGTCAGTTGTGGGACTCTTGTATGTGAGTACGTCCAGTATGGTTATACATTTTCTACACATGTATATACACACTCATGTGTGAGCATACACACACACATCATGCACACACACATAAACACACACACACACACACACACACACACACACACACACACACACACACACACACACACACACACACAACACACACATAAACACACAAACACACACACACACACACACACACACACACACACACACAAAATTGCTTGGCATGCACACACACTCCTTGCACACACCATAAACACAAATGTGTGGTATCAGTTGGGAATTCTACAAAAGGAGGTTAGAGTAGTGATGCAGCTGTACCTTGTTAGTAAGTTGTTACATATCTGCATGGTGTCCTAATGTGTTAAGAGAGTTTCAGGCAGTCTACATAACATCGTACGTACACACTATCACTTTGGTATGTAGCTGGTGGGGGAGGTGGGCCTGTGCTGGATAACGTCCACGAGGGTAGGGGTGGAGATGCGGTTCCTGTTGAGCTTCCGGAGCCCTCTGGCTCCAAGAGGAGCTGTGATGGCCTCCATGGTGCGCTGGTGGTAGAGCTTCCTCTTCCAGCTGAGGGCCAGGGCGGCCGCCTCTGTCTGCTCACTGTCCTCGGGTGGGTTCAGACCCTGAGAGTGTGGGGTGGAAGGGGAGAAAGCTAATAGGTATGAAGTGTATTTCCTTCTAGAGGACCCCTTTACACGTATGTCTGACAATGAGGAGGCCGTGCATGTGGTTATTCACCTTCATGCAAGCAGATTCAGCGGCCTGAACAGTCTTGATGACTGGGGCAATGAATGAGCTGGCTCCCGGTAACCACATTCTCATGACTCCGTCTGAGGATGGCTCAGGGCGGGGGGCGGCCATTGTGGCAGCTGTTGCATCAAGACTGAGGGACGCGGGGGAATTCAAGTGACCACAACCACAACTGCAGCTAGAAATTTTAATTCCGAGTTTAGCCTAGCAAGAATTGTGTGATACAATGACATTGTAGTCCCTAGTTTTATTTCTTATTTTTGCCAGATTATGTTGAAGCAAATTCATGACTTTGGGGGCAACCCCACACACTCTCATGAGAAGAAAATGGCTGACAGTGGGACAAGCATGAGTGTGAGGAAGGGCAGCAGCTGGATTTTGTTCATCTGTGGAGATTTGAAGAATGTGCTTGCTGTTCAAGTCAACAATGTCGAGGTAGCTAGCTAGCTAGCCTAGTAATTTCACAAAGAACAGCTGTGTACATGCATAGAGATGACTGCCTCGAACTCTTACCCGGGCTTGGTTTGCATGCACTATAAATTGAGCCACTGAATGCTAATATTGTACAAATGGTGGGCTGCCCAGGGACATTGGTCTTTGTCTCTCACATGTGCTAGGTTACATGATTGTAGTATAATTATGCTTATAGCTATTGCTAGCCTCGTTCCCAGGCACTCAGTATAATTGAGCATGCGCCTGGGAACAAGGCTGAGCTAGATAATGCACCAGTAGCTGCTACATGTATTTTGTTCACGAGGCCAATTGCTATGGTATGAAACCCTCTGTAGGAGAGCACGGTTGGAGACCTGAAGTCACTCATCCAAGAGAGGTCAGGGATCCCAGCTGCTGAGCAGAAGTTGTTCCTCGGAAAGTTACTGATCAGCAGAGATGCACTCAAACTTCAAGATGTCCAACCGGAGCTGAAGGATGGGTCCTCTGTCACTCTTGCGCATGTCCAAGTGTGGCATCTGACCATCCAGGACAGGAGCAACAACAAGAGCATCAGCCTAAGAGTCCCAAATCCACAGGTGGGTGATATATTTGCAGTCTATACGCTTATCCAATTTGTGAATAGTTATTCTGCTTCGATTCATATACACCACACACTCTCAGTGTGTTACCATCCGCCAGTTGAAGTCCTTGGTCCAAGCTGCTGCAAATGTTGCCTCTTGTGAGCAGAAGCTGATCCTCATGGAGGGAGGAACATTGCAGTTGCTGCATGACGAAGCAGAACTGTGCGAATATTGGAAGGAGCTATACCTCCATGATTACCCAAGTCTCGGTGATGGTTCTACCATCATTTTGATGCGTTTGTGTACCTGGAAGATAGAAGTGCAGTATTCACAGGGATTGAACTTCACCCTCCAAATTAGCAACCCAGAGGTATGTAATTTCTATTCCCTGGGCCAATATAAATAAGGAAAAGTCTAAAACATAATTAGTTTTGTTTGTGAGCCTCGTGTGCATGTTTGGGGTCTGGGAATGAGACTTGGGATGCCCAAGAATCTAAGCTATTTGATTATGTAATTCAAAGTATAGATACCGTATATAGTATTCGCGTTATAACATCTATGACCCCAGTAGGGTCACATCGACCCCCCATGACTAGGGCACATGCATGCAGGTTAATGTATTTAGCAGCTGTGTGTGTGTGTGTGGGTGCTTTGTGTGTGGCAAGCAGCTGTGCTTATAATAATTTGTGTTTAAGTAGCTAGTATTCATGAAGCAAATTTAATAATAACTTTGCATGCAGTGGCATTATAAATACTGGTATCCCAGCATGTACCCTACAGCAATGTCATGCAGGCTGCCCCTGCACGATAACTGAGCTATCTCATGCTTCAAGGTGCTCCATAATTATCTGTGGAACATAATATTGCTATTTAGCTAAGACAATGCATGACGTTGTGACAGTTAGTCTCAGCCAAGGTCATTCCCATGGCATACATACATTTTGCTTTTGTTGGAGTATGCGCATGTGACAATCGAGAGTAGAAATCAGTCCTTATATTCCATATGTACATGTACCTTCAACTTGTAAAGGAAGTTGACAAGGTTTCAGCAAGTGGCTCATAGAGATCAGAGATCACTAGAGTGGCAAATTTAAGTTTGAGATTGATTAGTCTTTGTTCCCAGATCAAATCACAGTGCGTATATCACTTCCACGCTGGGTCTGGGACCGAGACTATAGGTAGACTAATAATTAGGACTGATATCTACTCTTGACTGTTGCAAATTAAAGCTATGTTGTACTGTAGTGTGTAGGAGGTTGAAAGGCACAGGCTGTGGTTTATATTCCGAAGCCATGCAGCCGTGCAACAGCTGTGGGTTTATAGAAATTTGAATTAGAGCATGATGACTCAGCGTTTATGGAAATTAGACCATGGCTCAGCGCATTCTGGATTGAGTTGTTGGAGCGTGCTAATCCAGGTAGCTATAGTACAAACCAGTTAGACTAAGCCCTTTTGTGGATTATAGGAAATCCCACTCAAGGCTGTTCATTTAGACCACTCCGCTGCGCAAGACCACTCGGCTGCGCCTCGTGCATGGTCTATATAAACAGCCTCTCGTGGTTATTTCCCATAAACCACTCAAGGCCATAGTCTAACTATAACGTGGATGAGACTGGTGATTTTGTATGTGTTCATTTTTCTTGCAGACTACTCCTATGTCAGTACTCAAAACTCTCATCCAAGAGAGGACTGGGCTTCTACCCCATCAGCAAGAACTGACTACACCTACTTCTGCAGGTTATCATGACGACCAAATGTGCCTATATCTTCTGAAAGACAAGGCCACCATCCGGCTTGTTAAGAAGATAGGGTTCTCCGGATGGCACATTTACATCCGGATGGTGGATGGGAGCACTACCACGATCACCTTAGATCATCCTAAGGTATGGTATAGTTCACAGGCTGCATGGGATTGAATTGGTATTAGCTATGGCTAGGACTCCTTTTCCGCGTTCAGCATGCATGCATGTGGTGTATGGTGCAGGCATAGCCTGCCTCCTTATGCCCCACACAGTTCAACTCATGCTTGGCGAACTTGTCCTACTTACATTTTATTGCTGAGCGTCTCAGCATGAGGCAACTAATCATGCAGTGTAGTCACATGGCATTTGTATACCCGGGTAATTATGTTGTATATGAAGCTAATTAATTATTCATGAGTTAATTAACTAATATCTCTATTATTTCCACATGATTACTCCCACAGTGCACGTAAACAGTTGCTCTCGAAATGCTACAGCAATATGCCGGTGCCCTGACTGTCCCAGACTTGCAGCACTATCCGCGTTAAGAGTATATACGCCAGCTCATGGTCAACCTAGCTCCTGTCTCTGTCATCAGATCGAATGCACACCGTATGCGGCGTGTACGTGTGTGAGGATCTAGGACTCCGGACACACGCGTCATTATTCAGAAAAGCGAGAAGGCAGCTGCCTCCTCTGCCTCAATGCTAGCTATGCCCTTGGCTTACTTTGAGCATAAGTAGGCAAATTTTGGGCATAATTTTAGGTACAATTTTGAGCATGCATAATGCAATAGCGTAATGGGTGAAAATTATCCACCCAACCCTTGTCTAAGATCCATACTGCACTCACTGACATGGACGTGCGTCGGTATGAACACGTGCCAGAGCCCGTGTACACCCGTACTTTTAGTTCCTGAACGTAACTGAAGTTGTGCACATATATGTATATTATATAATACTAGTGCATACGTGAATGCACGCAGAAGAGCCTCGCGGGAAGCGAGTTAGTAGTTGCTGTAAGACCAACTATCTGGCAATCCCAGGAATAGAGATTGTCATGTTTATGTATTCACAGCCTGGTACATGGTAAGTATATTCATGTGACTCATCTGTGGCCGGGTAAGTATATTCACGACACCCATAATCATTTTTGGAGCTACAACTCTGTATTATAAGTAGCAGCAGACACCATAATATTGTAAGGACGACATTCGCTGCGTTAGTGCCCACGCGCACTTGTGAGAGTTCACCCCGCGCACTTGCCTTGCACAGTGACAGTGCGTATGAGTGACGTCCTTATTGCATTCCTGAGCGTTACAAACATATATATATATATACATATATATATATATATATACGCTAGCTCAGATTCGACTGCCCTGCTGCACGATTAGTTGCCTCGCTTCCCGCTCGGCAATTATACATACAAAACAATGCTAGCTCAATATCAGACCGCCGTTGTCACGATTAGTTGCCTCACTACGCTCGGCAATTTAAAGGGCCATGGAATGAGTAAACCCACAGGTGACTAATTGTATTCATGACCCTAATTAGGGAGTCAATATCAAAATAATTCATTTAGTACAATATTACAGCATTACTCAAAATTGCAGTTTCTCAAAAAAAAACAACCGAAACTTCAGGACTGAGATGGAAGCTAGAAATATAGTTGCAGACATCATGACCACTGTTTTGGCTGGTTTTAGCTACTTCTGAGCTAACATTTGACTCAACCTACAAAGGCAATGACATAAGCTTCATCATGTATATGATCATACTCAGAAAAGTGTGCATGTTGGCTGCCAGTTCGGTGTGGATCCTAGGCAAGATAGAAAGCATTTGTGTGCCGGGTAAGTGTTTATATGAACACACTGTAGTAACGGATTAGGGTGAAGTGATCAATGGATATACAAGTGTATTTAGCACCTACCTATGAGGACATTAGAATGTAGCTGAAGTGGTAGGTGGGTGCTAGCTATAGATGCACAGTATAAAGTTTTTACACATCACAATGAAATAATGCCAATACAGAACATTACAGTGCCAAACTTGAAGGTCTTGATAGAGAAGAGTACTGACATTCCTGCTTACGAGCAACGACTGTCCCACAATCACACCATTCTTGAGGATATCTATTTTGATATTTGGGAGAGAATGAAGCCGAGGTATCTGTGGCACTATCTTGGTGTTGGAGACGAGTCTGTGCTCTGCCTGGTGAGGCTGACTGGGACAAACCTCGTGTCTCTGCCCAAGGCCAACTCCTCTCAATACAACTACAATTGTATCTTTTACATGAATTTTGTTTCTAATGTAAGTCAGATTGAGTGTTTGTTTAAGCTGTAAACACACTAAAGCATTAGTTGAATCCAGGCTTGCTAATTTTTACCGGTAAGAATTCCCTAGAAGTTGAGAGATATTAACATCTCTCAATTAAGCCCATTACATGACTTATACATGGCAAAAAAATACTAGTTGACCTATCAAGTGTTCACTAGAAAGCCAAGTATGAAGACACTGAAGTGACAGCTCTATCCTTATACCTGTGAAAGAGTGGACCACGATGAGCCAGAATTTCTCTATAATTCATTTTCAATAACTGCAACGTTTCGACCCAACTAGCAGTTGGGTCCAAACGTATTGAAAATTATTATTATTATTGCAAAATCCTGGCTCATTGTGGTGCACTCTTTAATTTATGCACTAGAATTCAACACTAGTGGACCCAATTGTGAAGTATGTCGTTGTAGCCGGCACTTGACTCTGTAAACATAATTTATAGCTATGTACCTGTGAAAGTGATAATCATACTAAAGTAACCAACTGGCTAGCTAATATTGAATGCACTACTAAAACAACTACTACAATACACATTCCTACCCACAGCTGCAGGACGTCTCATTGCAGACATTCAATGACCTACTCCTGCAGAAAACACACCGTCAATGCACGAGCTTACAGGCCATGGGACCGGATGCAGGATTGTGTGCTCTGATCGCTAACATTCCTATGGCAGAATATTATTGGTCTTGTTTTAAACCTAAGCTTAAGAATGGTACTTGTGTTTACCTTCATTACAAGTAGCTAATCTAATTCTGCCAGTGTCATATAGCTACCAATACAAATACTGATTTGTGGAGATTTTGAATTCTTGTAGCTAGTTAGCTAGCTACATAGCTAGCTGGCTAAGCTACCTAGCTAGCTATAGCTAAAGACAATCTATAGCTAGCTAGCTAACTTTTGTGGGCTTCGTATATGGAGTAGCTAGCCAAGTGCAACACATGTGAAAACCCATCATATAAATTCATGACCCGTTTAACTTGGGGCAGGCCCACATGTACACCATAACAAAATGGCTGCCAGTAGCTACTAGCTAGCTATATAGTATACAGACAAGCATGAGCGTGAGGAAGAGCTGCTGGATTTTGTTCATCTGTGGAGATTTGGGGAATGTGCTTGCTGTTCAAGTCAACAATGTTGAGGTCATGAAGTTCATACAGCTAGCTGGCTATAGCTATATAAAGCTAAATTGCATGCTTGTTTTGCAGAACATGACCGCATATAGCTAGCTAGCTAGGCATGCCATGGAGATGACTTTATAGAATCCTTAGCTTAGCTACGTAGGTTGGAGATAAACTATAGTACGGCTGAATTCAAGTGTAGCTATAGCTACCCTTTACTTCAGGATATGGTAACTTAGCTACATATTTTGCACATCAGGGCTCAATTGGGCTTTGTCTCCCATGTAGCTAGCTGTAGTGTACATGTACTCACAAGTTAGTAGAGGTAGCTATATAGATGTACGTGGCAATTGCTACATACAGATAGTAATCATAAGATTATTATGTAGCTGAGTACATGTATAACAGCTGTGTTGACTTCATTCACTAGGCCAATTGCTATGATAATGGAACCCTCTGTAGGAGAGCACGGTTGGAGACTTGAAGTCACTCATCCAAGAGAGGTCAGGGATCCCAGCTGCTGAGCAGAAGTTGTTGGTTGGTGAGGTTCTGCTCAGCAGAGATGCACTCAAACTTCAAGATGTCCAACCGGAGCTGAAGGATGGGTCCTCTGTCACTCTTGTGCATGTCCAAGTGTGGCATCTGACCATCCTGGACAGGAGCAGCAACAAGAGCATTAGCGTAAAGGTTGCATATCCCCAGGTAGCTATGCATGTCATTTTAAGAACAGTGACTTGCCTTGCGTAGCTAGTTACTAGCTGTACCATGCGCAGGATTACTGTGCTGGTACAACATGGGGCCCAGGACAGAAAGATATCTATGATATGGATTATCGAGACCTTTGTCAGTGTGCACACAAAATGAATGTTCTTTTTCATTGGCTTTGGATTTCACAGGATGCTACAATTACACACTTGAAGCACTTGGTCCAAGTTGCCACAAAAGTTGTCCCTTATGAGCAGAAGCTGATCCACATTTTTGGAGGCACATTGCAGTTGCTGCTTGAGGAAGGTCCAGAGCCAGTTCGGAGAGAGCTTCACCTTCACGACTATCCAGGTCTTGGTGATGGCTCCACCATCATTTTGATGCACCAGCCTACTTGGAAACTATATGTAGAGTATCCACAGGGGAAGAGCTTCGCCCTCCAAGTTAGCAACCCAGAGGTGTGTAACCTTAATGCATAGCCCACATTACTGCACATGCATGTTTGATCCAAAATCAGAATGCATATACAACTGCAAGCTATCAAGTCATCCACTTTTGCTTTCTGATTTTGGTTCAAGAAAATGCAAGCAACCTGAAAACACAGTAGCATATTCTGAACAGCTAGGCTATCCTTCCCCAGGCTCCACCTAGTTTCAGCCATGCAGCCCATTTCCACACAGGGAGGGATCCGGAGGGAAGTGCAGAAGTGGGCTGCAGCTAGCCGGCGAGTTTTCAAGCTTTTTTAAGTATGCAAGTGAAATGGTGTGCAAATGCTAGTAAACCATTAGACTTATTCCTTGCAGAGCACCCCTGTGTCATCACTGAAAAATTTGATCCAAGAGAGAACTGGGCTGCTGCCACGCAAGCAAGCCCTGAATCGATACCGTAGGAAAAGGTTCGTGAAATCCAATTCCTGGCACTTTCAAGACCTCTACTACCCACTGGATGACGACCAGATGATGTTGTGTCAGTGTCCTCTGGAAGACAAGGCCACAATCAGGCTTGAGAGGTTCCCTGGATGGCATATTTACATCCGGATGGTGGATGGGAGCACTACCACAATCACCTTAGATAATCCTGAGGTATGGTATAGTTCTAGTGTTTCAGGCTCTCCTGTGCAGTGAAAACAATTCGGATATTTGGCACGTGAGAAGTGTCACAGGTAGAGAACTTAATTGTGTGTGGGCTCTATCTACCCTGACGTCACTCACATGATCCCAGGCTAGCCCCCACTTTTTCTGTACTGTAAGCGACGAAAAGCTGAGCGGGTGCCTGGGAATGAGGCTAGTATATAGTTCACACTGGCTGCAGGGTTTGGTATACATAATGGCTCCCTCAGAGTCAGAGTCCGTTTCAGCATATGTGTGAAGTACAGTCCTCGATCCCTGTCCTATGCTACTAGGTTTTGTTGAACAACATAGATGAGGAAGAACCAGGGATAGTATTAGTTGATAGTTGATGTATAATATTTATGGACGTGAAGCATTATGGTAGCTAGTGCAAATACATCTTACTAGTTATTATTATGAATGGGTTGAAAGTGTTCACTGCAATGAAGTAGTACATTGTACATGCATGGTGCAGGAGGTTACGGTGCGAGACCTGAAGGTCTTGATAGAGAAGAGTACTGACATTCCTGCTTATGAGCAACGGCTCTCCTACAACCACACCATTCTTGAGGATATCTATCTTGACAGTCAGGAGCAAGTGAAGCCGATGTATCTGAGGCATTACCTTGGTGTTGGAGATGAGTCTGTGCTCTGCCTGGTGAGGCTGACTGGGACAAACTTCATAGTGTCTCTGCCCAACCCCACTCAACTCAGCTGCAATAAATGTGTCTTTTACATGAATTTAGTTTCTAATGTAAGTCAGATTGAGTGTTTGTTTAATAAGTTGTTAACACTAAAGCACTAATTTAGCTGACTCGATCCAGGCATGCTTATTTTAACCTTTCACCGGTAAGAATTCCCTAGCAGTTGAGAGATATTAACACCTCTCAAGTAAGCCCATTACACTACTTATACATCTACTAGCTGAACTGTTCATTAGAAAGCCTATAATATAGCTAGCTAGTATCACTGATACAAGAAACAAGGGGAAGTCATGCCAATAAGCACCACAGTCACAGCTGCGACCGCGTGTCAAAACTCTGACCTGCACGGCTTACCGTTGACCACACTGATTTTTGAGGCTTTGACCGTTGACTTTGCACTATATACGGAAGAATACGTAGTGACTCCACCCCTTCCTTAGTATACAGGTTGACCATGCGCAGACACAGCTGTGACTATGGTGCTTATTGGCGTGACCTCCCCTTGAAGAAAATGACATATCTGACCCTATCCTGTGAAAGTGTTAGCTAACCATAGATGAAGTTACAATTGTAATGCACTACTATAAATAACAACACACTTTTCTACCCACAGGATGTCTCATTGCGGGCACTCAATGACCTACTCCTGCAGAGAACACATCATCAGTATATGAGAGTTAGGATCACATACAGTGTGTCAAGTGATTACCTTATTTTCAATTTGTCTAGACCCGGCGACTATAATACTTGGAATGAAAATGTTTGGTCTTCTATTACTAAGAATGGCACCACGCTGGACCTTTTTGATTCATAATTTTAATTTGTGTATCATAATTTTGCATGACAGCAACTTTCTGTGGCTCTTCTATGTGAGTACGTCCAGTATGGATGGTTATAAATTTTCTACACAGTCATGTACACACTCATCACACACACACACACACACACACACACACACACACACACACACACACAGTTAGTTGCTTGGTATGCACACACACACAAAGTTGCTTGGCATGCACACACACAACAATGCACGCACCATAAACACAAATGTGTGGTATCAGTTGGGGAGTCTACAAAAGGAGGTTAGAGTCGAAAACTGGTATACCTTGTTAGTAAGTTGTTACACCTGGTGTCAAGAGAGTTTCAGGCAGTCTACATAACATCGTACACACTATCACTTTGGTACGTAGCTGGTGGGGGAGGTGGGCCTGGGCTGGATGACGTCCACGAGGGAAGGGGTGGAGATGCGGTTCCTGTTGAGCTTCCGGAGCCCTCTGGCTCCAAGAGGAGCTGTTATGGCCTCCATGGTGCGCTGGTGGTAGAGCTTCCTCTTCCAGCTGAGGGCCAGGGCGGCCGCCTCTGTCTGCTCACTGTCTTCTGGTGGGTTCAGACCCTGGTGTGTGTGTGTGTGAGGGTGAGGGGAGGGGGGGTAGCTGATAGATATGAAGTGTCCTGTCAGAGGACTGAAGGGTCATCCTATGCTACGACTGACTATGTCTGACAATGAGTAGGCTGTCAGTGTGGTTATTCACCTTCATGCAAGCAGATTCAGCCGCCTGAACAGTCTTGATGACTGCCTGCATCAGGTTCTCAGCATTCTTCACTAGCATCACGTCAGCCTGTGCAGAGGGAAGGTGAAGGTTAGCGAAACAATAGTTACCATGCGGTACAGTGACTGGAGTACCTTCATAAGAGTATACAGGAATTTGTATAAGAACACTGCATCTAGATCTAAGAAGTCGATCTATTCTGAACAGCATTTTAGATGGAAAACAGCTGCATAAATCACTATTACCATAGCAATGTGTAGTATGCCGGACACAAGACTATACACATAAAGGCAGTGGGCTTCATTGCCATGGGGGTGGTACATATGCATGTGCTCTATACTACACGAGTTGAACTACACCACTGTCCAGTCATTCCTGTTAGTCTCATGCCCAGTCACAGGGAGACCTCCTCTGATATACTGGCAAGACTATAATGTTACTTACTGAGTAGCCCTGAACCCAGATGCCACACTCAGCCCGGATTTGAGGCTACCGACTGAGGTACGTGTTTGTACGTGTTTGTCTGGAGTGGGAAGTTTACCACTAATTTCTCTGGCTATTAAATTCTTACCGAGGTGTCGTCTGGGGTTGAGGCCTTCACGGAAGCAATGATGCGCAGCTGTGTGCTCAGCGTGGGGATCATCTCTGCACAGTACTGCAGGTTCGCCTTGATCCTGGAGAAATGATGCTGGTCATAACTTAGTGGACTGTTAATGACCAGAATGAAGGAATAGTTTTACCTCTTGTCCATGCACTGCTCACTGATGTGGTTGGCAAAACGCACAATCATCTGACCATTAGCTGCGATGGCCTTGGCAGTGTGGATCATTTCAGACTTGCTCTGAGAGGAAGGGGAAGGAGAGACAGTCAGTCACTAGAGTGTCAACGTTAATGGTTCAATTCACATTAAAAACCACACACCACACACACACACACACACACACTCACACACACACACACACACACACACACACACACACACACACACACACACTCACACCACACAACACTCCACACCTGCAGTTCTCCTCTGCCGTGAGTGAACTCTGCCATCTGGAACATCTGCTGTGACATCTTCTTTGCCACGGTGACAATCGGGTTGCCCTCCTCTAGAAACTCATCAGTAACTTCCCTCAATGACTGTGCTGCTACCTGTGGGGTGAGGAGAGGGGTGATAAACATGGGTGAACATGAAGGAGGAGAAAGTGGGAGGGGAGAGGGAATGCCAGAGGAAGGAGAGGGGAGGGCAAGGGAAGGCGGGAAGGAGGGAAGGAAGAAGGGGGAGGGAGTGGTAGGTGTGTAAAAGAGAACTCACTGCGATGGACTGTGAGGAGACATTGAAGGAGTCTTCCTCTCCCCCTGCCACCCAGGAGGGGAGGGGGACTGACATGCTCGTTGGTCGCTTGGTGCGGTGCGGAGGTCTCAGGACAAGCTGAGCAACGTCCTCCTCCTGCTCAGAGTACTTCCTGGAATGGGACTTAGCTCTGTGTGAGTGTGTGAGTGTGTGTGTGTGTATTGGGTGTGCGAGTTTGTGAATGAGTGGATGCATAATTACGCTAGCTGTGTCAGTCCTGATCAAAGTTTCACATACTCTTGACGAGTTCACAAACTGTGAAACCATCACTAACTAGCTATGATGTACACTTTGGAGAGAGGGAATGCAGTCTGCATACTATCTGTCTGGGGTCCGTCTGGGATGAATTTGAGCCTCCAAACAAGACAACTGTCTTCCACCGTACCCCACTCCTCTTGGCCTGATTGATGCACTCACTTGGGTGTGCTGGGTTGCTTCACTTCAATCATGCCTTCAAACTCGGAGGACTTCTCTCCGTTGAGCCCTTCGATGGAGTAGGACTTGCGGAGAAGAGGAGGAGACTCCAACCCATCCTTCCCTGGGGCCACCTTCGAGCTGTGCAGCAGATCGTCAAATGCAGCTGTGCATGTGTATTGTGTGTGTGTGTGTGTGTGTGTGTGTGTGTGTGTGTGTGTGTGTGTGTGTGTGTGTGTGTGTGTGTGTGTAAAGGGTACACCATAATTATGCATGGATCCAATTTTTCACCTACCAACTCAGCCTCCTCTCCCGCCCACCCAGCCTCCTCTCCCACCCACCCAGCCTCCCCCCTGCCCACTAAGCCCCCCACCCAGCCTCCCTTGCCTACCCAGCACTCTCCCCACGTCAACAGTGGTGATGCTCTTGAGGTTAGCCTGGAGAAACTGTGCTTTAGCTGCCCACTGCCTGCGAAGATGGTTGAAGTGGTCCAACATGGCTGAACCTGGGTCAGCTATGTGTGCATGTGTGTGTGTGTGTACGTGTGTGTGTGTGCGTGTGTGTGTCATTGTCACATTCGGCACAATACTCAAACTATTACAGTGTACATGTACGTACTTGCAAGTGACCTGGCAGCCCCAACAGCATGGGGTGTCAGTTTCCTCAGGAACGATATCGCCGTGGCAACATTATAAACAGCCTCCTCCCTCTGCTGCTGTGGGAGTTCCCTGGTGGCCTCATCAAAGAGGGTGCTCACTTCCTCCAGGGCGTGGTCTGTGAGGTAGGAGGCGCGGCCCTCAAACTGGGAGAGGAGGTGCTGCTTGGCAACGCCACTGGTTCGGCTCGCCTGGAGTGCGAGGTCCACCAGCCGGTCCAGGGGTGCGGCTACCCCTGCCGTGAGGTCATCGATGTGGGCAGTGAGGAGGTGCACCTGGAAGAAGGGAGAGAGAGGAAAGGAGGGAGGGAGGGTTAATTTTGATTTTCTCAAATTTCTATCTGCAGGATTTGTTGTCTTCTCTCACTTGTGAAGCCCACTGTCGGCGTAGCAGCTCTGTGTTCTCTATCGTGAGCTGGCTGGCCTCCCCTCCCTCCTCCCCCGCTCTTGCCACCACGTTGGCACAGTCAATCAGCTGCGCAGAGAGCTTCTCAGTGTTGTGTGCTGCCACCGTCACTACACGCACCCGCTCCACGTCACTGCACCTGCAGTTTACAACAATGCTCATTCAAGTATCGATCACCACCACAAGATTCACTCTTTGACCTCAAGTATAACTCACTCACACACACACACACACACACACACACACACACACACACACACATGCACACACACACACACACACACACACACACACACACACACACACACAACACACACACACACACACAACACACACACACACACAACACACACAACACACACACACACACACACACACACACAACACACACAACACACACACACACACACACACACACACACACACACACACACACACACACACACACACACACACAACACACCCCTTCACTGCATCCTGTGCAATATCTTGCAAGGAAGACGCAAGATCAGAGATGGCTTTGCTCTGCTCCTCCAGCAGGCCCGGGTCACCTGACTTTGCCGAGATGAGCAGCGTATCTGCTGGGCCCCCCATCCCTAGTGTTACATCGTCCACTCCCTTCATAAGCATCTTGGCCTGCAACAGACAAAATATTACACTAGCTATGGTGGCAGCCTTACAGTACCATATCTGAGAGTGGGGTGAAGTAAGTTCACTATGCTTACATCTCTCCTGCTTGCAGAACACCATTTCCATGGAGCTATAATGTTCGAATGGAACCGCATTTGGCAGTACACCTCCCTCCCTTCCCTCCTCTCCTCCTCCTCCTCCCTCCCTCCCTCCCTCCCTCCCTCCTTCCAGCCCCTCACCTTGGTAGCCCATTCCTGTGAGAGGAGTTTAAGGTGTTCTGCTCCTGCAGTCCCCTCCGCTCCTCCTTGTGAGGCAGACATCTCTGCTGCACTCAGTAGCTGTGGCGTGAGTTTCTGGATCTCCGACATCATCACCTTCACATGCTGCACTTGCTCCTGTGGCATGTGTGATGTGTGTGTGTGTGTGTGTATGTGTGTGTGTGTGTGTGTGTGTGTGTGTGTGTGTGTGTGTGTGTGTGTGTGTGTGTGTGTGTGTGTGTGTGTGTGTGTGTGTGTGTGTGTGTGCGCGCGCATGTAGACAAGGTATAAGATTGTCGAGCATTACGTGATTGACAGTTTTTTAAATCAAAATGGATAGTGGACTACAAACAGTAAAGTTGTTTTCAGACACACACACATGCACACGCATACACACACACACACACACACACACACACACACACGCATGCACATACATACATATACACACACACATGCACGCACACACACACACACACACGCATGCACATACATACATATACACACACACACACACACACACACACACACACACCTGGAACTCCTGGTCCTGGGAATTGGATTCATCTGTACTGCCGATGGCCTCCTCCGTTTCAGCTGCCTCTATGGTCATCGTAGCTATGTCAACCATCTTGGTGGTTTGTGTGCTCACATGTTGAGTCTGTGTGGACAGCAAGCAATGCTAGCTGTACTGTGTTGTGCACTGTAGTATACTGTAGTGTACTGTAGTATACTGTGGTATACTGTAGTGCACTGTAGTATACCATAGTGTACCATAGTATACTATAGTGCACTGTGGTATGTATTAAAGAAAGTATGTCTGGGGATCAAGCACTCACCTGTGCCTCCAGTGCCTCTCCGCTCTTGGCAGCAACTACCAACTGCTTAGCTGTCATGGACCATGGCAAGTTGGCATCCTGCGTTGCATCAATGAGCTGTCTAACATGCCCCGCCCACTGGAGGGTGGTGGCGTGGAGCTCGTCAAGCTTCTCCCTCTGTTGTGGATCGTTGGCCACCTTCTCTGCCTGTTCAATTACCTGTGGGGTCAGCCTGGACACCTCCGAGGCCTTTTCTTGAAGAACCCTGAGCGGGGAGGGAACAAGGGATAGGAGGGTAGGAAGAAAGAAGGGAGGAGAGAAGAGATGGAGGAAAGCAGGAGAAGGGAGGAGGGGAGGGAAGGAAGGAGAGGAGGAGGAGAAGGGAAGAGGGGATGAAGGAAGAAGGAGGGGAGGAGAGGCGGAAGAGGATAGGGGAGGAGGAGGGAGTTTGGGAAGGGGCAGGGCAGAGAGGAGAAAGAAGGGAGAGGAGGGTGGGGGAGGGAAGGGATTGCATCGTGTTGCCTGATATGCATGCTCCTCCATTTTGATAATCTGTCACAAGCTAATTAGCTGTTTGCTATAGCCTTCAAGTATTGACAAGCTGCATGGAGGTCTGAAAGAACAGCTTGTATGCGTCTGACTCACCTGGAAAGCTCTGCATTATGTTTCAGTGCAGCAGCTGCTGACTCGGCAATCCCCGTGAGTCGAATGGTGCGGGCATGGAGAGCAGAGGCTTGAGAGCGAAGCTGGTCTGTGTCTCCAGTTTTGGCGGCTGTGACCAACTTTTGGAGTGGTGAGGCATACGACTGGATGGTCTTGTCTGTAGAGGGGGAGGCAACATCTTCCTGTGTTGTAGGTGGTCGGGAAGTAGGTGTGGTTTTTGGGCTGGTCCAACTCGTAGCGCTGAAGGTAGGGCTCACCATGGAGGGAGGGGGGCTGCCAAACGTGACTGCAGG
Organism: Axinella damicornis; assembly: GCA_963931865.1. Taxonomy (NCBI): domain Eukaryota; kingdom Metazoa; phylum Porifera; class Demospongiae; order Axinellida; family Axinellidae; genus Axinella; species Axinella damicornis. Next base: position 2,178,985 of record OZ007509.1, read on the forward strand.
GGAGGTGATCGATTACTCAAACAAGGAATCAATCGAGTAAAAATTATCAAATCAGTCATCAATCACTCACTCAATCTATTAATTTATAATGAACCACTTGACTATCTTGTTGCTATGGTAGCAGTGTCATCCTATTGGTGCTCGTCAGAGGTTATAGTTCAGAGCTATGCAAATAGGTGAGTCTGCTATATTAGCATTGTGGGATATGTGACTTGCCTGATGGGTACTTCATGTCTGCCTGTGATGACTGATCCTTGGTTCGATGTCGTGGGGTTTGGGTCTCTGCGTCTCCACTGCTGTAGCTGTAGCTGAATCCTTCGCTGAAGGAGATGATGGAGTCTGGACGCTGGGGGCTGGCTCCAACTCGAGGCCGGATGAAGATGTCTGGCTCATCTAAACCCTGAGGGGAGGTCTGCAGAGAAGGGAAGAGCGTGAGAAGTAGGGAGGGAGGAGGGAGGGAGGTAGGGAGGGAGGGAGGCAGTAGGGGGAGGAGGGGAGAGAAAAGGGAGGAGGGAGGGAGGGGAGGACATGAGGACCACTGAAGAGCTATACATCCAGATGAAGGGAAATATTTTTGTTACCTGAACTCCTCCGTCAACCTTCCGGGGAGGGGTGGGGAGCATGCGCTGCCTTGTCGGCCTCTGAGTAGCTGCTAGTGAGCCAATGTAGCGGGACTGGGTCCTGAGTTGCTCCATCTGTCTCTTCTCCTGAGCACTAGGCAGTGGAGTGGAAGTTTTGTGCGCCTCATCTCCCATAATTTGGGCTGGTTTACCAGTCGTCGTTCTGCTGTGAAGAGCGCTTTGAATTTGGTGGATGCTTTCCAGGATCTCTCGAAGGGAGAGGACAAACTGGTTTCTCGCAGTTTGGCTGCTGGGATTGTTGATGAGATCGTTGGCTAGTGTGATCATCTTGGGGATAGCTGTGCATTTGTGTGTGTGTGTGTGTGTGTGTGTGTGTGTGTGCATGTGCGTGTGTGCGTGTGGTGCAGTGTGTGTATGCATGTGTGCATGATAAACGATAGAGTCACAGTACCAACGGCATCAGAGAAGACCCATCTCACCTCTCTCCAGCCTCTTCACGGCGCCATCCAAAGACCGCTTGCAGTTGGGATCGCTTGTGTTTCCTGCGGCCATCCTCCCCACCTCCACCACTCTGCGTGCCTTGGCTGCAATCCCATGCACAATCTCCACCAGCTCCGCCCAGTTCTCGCTCTGCACTGCATCCCGACACTTCGCCATGTCCTTGTGGATGTTGGACTCTGGGGAGACGAAGATGGGAGGAGCAGGAGGAAGAGGGATGAGCAGGAGGACAAGGAGGAGGAGGAAGAGGGGGGAGGAGGAAGGGGGGGGGGGGGGGACAGAGGGAAAGGGTGATAGTTATGGAATGCAATTGCTGTAGATAAATGACTGGGCTGAGGTATATTTAATGCTTGCAGTTCTAACTCACACTCTCACACCCTCACACCCAGCTGCACCAGTCACACCCTCACCACACATCCTCACACCCTCACCACACACACACACCATCACACCCTCACCTGAGACAGCCATGAAGTCCTCAGGATCAATGACATCATCAATGGCTCCAGTCAGCTCCTGCACTTTGCCTGCCCACTCCCTGCGGAGGGAGTCCAGGTGTTGGCGAGTGCCCCTGTTGCTGGGGGTCTTCCTCACATCCAGAGCAGCAGCCACCACTCGAGGAGTGAGCTGGTCTACCTCATCAGCCAGGTCCTTTATCTTCTGAACACCTAAGATTATTCATGACCTGGTTATTGATATTCATGAAGTTAAAACCCATAATCACTACGACCACAGCGGCAGTATATAAAGCAGGAGCGAGAGAGCGCCGGCAGATCCTTCTATTCGGTTCAGAGTGGAGGTGATGATTGGTCTCGGTCTCTGACCAGGATGAGAGAGGTGTGCGGCCACCAAACGTTACGACAACCTGCACAGAGAACCTTCTGATCCACTCTGAACCACTGCACACTAAGCTTTCGTTAGCATTCTTCCCACTGCAGTTGAGTCTGACAGGACTGGATGGTAGTTTCAGGTCTGCTACAAATGGAAGTTCGAGTGGACTCTTGAAGCATGTGCATGCATTCAGTAATTTCACTCACTGACTATACCAGTAAATGGCAGTAATTACCCCATGCGCATGCATGCAGCAGGGGTAAGAGTGATCGGTTTGTCTGTCTGTCCATGGAGTTTCAGCAATGAAGGCTTAGTTCAGGATATAAGCGCCCGCATTCAGAGCATCTACATAACTCACAGACCAGAGATGCTGAGAAACGTTGCGTGCAAGTCGACAATTTGTCCTGTTCTAATTAATACAACTACAACTTGACCACACCCTGTTACTGCCACAACTTACGGTATCTCATTCTGCATGCAAAAATCGGTAGGCGCTAACACTACTGTCTCATCGCCTGCATGCCGTGTTAATAATCGGCAGTTGGCCATAATAAAAAGTAGCACACGGGGTACGTGCTCTGCTGAGCACCTCTAGTTGTGATCATGAAATTAGTTACAGTGGGACCCGTTCTACAGTGGTCGCTATTCTATTGCGGTCGCTTGCTGCCCAGTTGTACCATTGCACAAAATGATGTGCACTTGTCTACAGTGGCCGAAAATACTGGCCCCATGGGTGACCACTGTCGACAGGTCTACATGGGTGACCACTGTAGACGGGTCTACATGGGTGACCACTGTGGACAGGTCTACATGGGTGACCACTGTGGACAGGTCTACATGGGTGACCACTGTGGACAGGTCTACATGGGTGACCACTGTAGACAGGTCTACATGGGTGACCACTGTCGACAGGTTCCACTGACTGCATGATAATTGTGGCACTGAGGCCATGCAACACACTCCTCCACTCACGCTTTGAATCGGTGGAGCTCTGGGCAGCATAGGCGGCCACCTGACTGAGTTTCCTGGAGTGGCGTCGGAACAGCTCCACCTGTTTCGTGAGCCCCTTGAGGGACTCGTCCAGCTGGGAGGAGGAGGGGGAGCTGCTGGACTGTGAGAGAGAAAGCCAGGGAGAGAGAGGGGAAGAAGTTTGTCGTAACAGACCCCGGACTCTGAGAGGCACACGCTGGGTATATCTTGGGCTAGGAATGAGATATGAAGCTGGGATTTGCATCATTGCGATCAGCATGAATAGAGCATTCCAACGATGTCCATTTTGCTGTCAGTTGAATTTTGACCCAAAAATCATCAAAAACCATGGATTATAGCCTTTGGTTGAGTGCAATTTTTGACAAAAATGTGACCGACATTAAAAATCATACTAAGGACATCATTTGAAAGCTCTTTTAATGCTGACCAAAATGGCACAATTCCCAGCTTCATATCTCAGTCCTATACATGTACCTAGTGCAACGTTCTCGTTCAAGTCTACTCCCAATACCAATTTTAGTTCATTGGTCCATTTTTGGCAGAAATGGCACATCAGTCACGCTATAGAACAAGAGTGCTGTTTCTGCCAATTATGTCCAAAATTGGCATGTCAAAATGTGCCATAATTGGTAGCATGCAAAATAGAGTAGCACCTGCAGTTCTATCCTGAATGAATGACATCATAATAATCTGATGATGTCATCTGCATGCCAATGGCCTTGCTATATACTCACAGGGCCAGGGCTGCTAGAAGTGGGTGTGGCAGTGGGTGTGGCAGTGGCTGCCTGCACGAGGTGGTTGATGGGGGCAGAGGTCTCCACAAACGTGTCTGTGACCTGATCCACTACAGCATCGGCCACCCAGCGGTCCACCTCACACAGCTTCTCACACAGCTGCTCCGCACTGCGATCAAATGCAGCTCTGTGTGTGTGTTATGAGAGGTGCATGTGTTGTGTTTATGCACATGAGGGGGTAGATCGTCCCCATGCCATTCCCAAGTGGCCTGGAATGAGGCTTAGTCTTGGCTGTCTCCTTATTGCACAGTCATTATCACCAACAGTACTGGTACCAACAAAGTTTAACCTCCGCCCACCTGGCCTCCTCTGATTCCGGGTTGGCATGTACGGCAGTGAGGTTGTCTCCTAGCTCCTTCCGCAGTGTGAGAGTCTGTGTGTGTGTGTGTGTGTGTGTGTGTGTTGTGTGCGATGTGTGTGTGTGTGCGAGTGTGAGTACAAGTGCCAGCAGTGATGCAGAATTGCGGCCACACCCTCACATCTGGTCACATGATTCTGCCACACCTACCTCACTGCAGAGCCTGAGAATGACCTCCCGATACTTGTCCCGGCTCACATGGGCAACCGCCATGGAGTTCTGCACAACAGCATCGATATGCTGGTCCAACTTCGGTCCTATGAAGTATCGGCTGGTGGGGGCAAGCTGTCTGTGAACCTGGAAGTAGGGAGGGGGAAGAGAGGGGGAGGAGAGGGGGAAGAGAGGGGGAGGAGAGGGGGAGGAGAGGGGGGGGGAGAGGGGGAGGTGTATGTCTGAGCTACTGAGCAGGGTACGTACCCACTGGCTTGGAAAATGCTCACTCATTACTTGTGTGTATGTGGGGACATAATACCTTCACGATATTGGCAGCCATGTTTTCAGTCTCCTCCTTTTCTTCTTCCTCCTCTGACTCTTCCTCCTCTGATTCTTCCTCCTCTTCCTCCCTGACGTAGACATCGTCAAATGTCTTCACTGCGTTCATGAGGTCGTGGACTGCGTCTGATATCTCACCAGCTAGAGCATCCTTTGACTCCTGCAATGGAAGCGACATCAGAAATCCTGCTCACTTTCAATTTCCCAGTCACATTCATATAAACATACTCAGTGTGAATGAGAAATGATCCCCAGGCCATCCTGTTTGGGGGTTGGGGCGCTTGGAACGCAAGGCCGGGATGGTCTGCGAATGAAGCTCGGATGGACAGATCAGGAATGAAGTTAGGGTGATCTGGGAATGAGGCTCGGATGGTCTGGGGATGAGGCTGGGAATGATGCTTGAGAATGGGTCTAGCTAGTTAAGTTGGTCTCACCTTTGCAATGTTGCTGGTTGGCTGCTTAACATAGTTCTGCATGGCGGTGGAGAATTTGGGGAGGGCCTCCTTCAGCCGGTCCAGGGATGAGATGACCTCCCGCTTCCGCTCCACACTTGTCAGCTCCTGCACACACAGAGAGAGAACTTACATGACTTGCACTACACCTGTGCCACTCAATGTTTGGTATTAGGATAACCTACTCACCTTCTGCCTATTATCAGCCAGACTCAGTAGTAGCTTCAGTGACTCGGATAGACCCTGAAATAAGATGGAATAGAAGGCTTCATGTTGGCTGTTCAATCAATGTATGCATCAACTGTAGTTGTAGCCTTGTTCCCAGGCCTTCTCACCTCAGCGTTTGTCGCTTGCAGTACTAACGTGGGGGAAGGCCTGGTAAAACTCATCACGTGCAGTGACGTACATGGACGTTGGGTGGACGTGTGGAGGAGTGGCATATTCCCGAGTAAACTGCCAGGCTGTTTTCAAGCTTTGTACGCCAAGCGACAAATGCTGGGGTGAGAAGGCCTGGGAATGAGGCTACTGTAGTTGCACCTGTGGTCAGCGATCATAATAAACATCAGAGCATACCGGTATACTGAATAACTACTTCGAAAAATCACTTGCTTCCTGTCTAGACCAAATGAGGCCACACCCTCAACTGTTCCTACCCCAAAGCAGATGACGAGTCCCCTCATTGACTTGGCTCCCTGCACAAGACTCAGCCTGTCCAGCACCCAGTCGGCTGTCCGGAGGATCTTGCGTACCTCTCCATCATCCCAAACCAGCAGCACCTGTGTGTGTGTGTGTGTGTGTTTGTGTGTGTGTGTGTGTGTTTGTGTGTGTGTGTGTGTGTGTGTGTGTGTGTGTGTGTGTGTGTGTGTGTGTGGGTGTGGGTATGCATGTATGTGCGTGCATGTTTGTGTGTGTGTGTGTGCATGTGTGGCATGTGTGGATGTGTGTGTGTGTGTGTGTGGGTGGAGGATACTAATCGTATGCGTACCTTCATAGTTCCCTCCAGCACCCGCTGTCCTGCTGCCATGAGGAGGGGACGAGCTTCCAAGGAGGTTGAGTCTTCAGAGAGTCTCCCAGCGGCCTCCAACAGCGTCTGGCCCGCAGCCAGCACCTGGCTGTATGCCACTGGCATATCCACTTGGAATAGCTGGGGGAGGAGAGAAGAAGACAAACATCCCAACTCAGACATCACCTCTTGCCTGCACACGAACATATCGCGGAGCAGATGATTCTGCCACTGCACTCCGCACACACTAACTTTGGAGGGAGGGGACCGTTAAACTGTCTATCAAGTGAACATGTAGCTACAACTGTGATCAGCCTTTCTCATGCATAGCCACATGGGATTAAATTGCAGTCAAGTTTCAGTACAACACGAAAAATCTGAAGCGGAATGGCTCTACCTCGTCTGCAGTTTCCATGGCACATTTTTGTGCGACACTGGCGAGGTTCTGCACCGCCTCCATCACGGCGCAGGCGGAGGGCATCAGGTCGGGAAACGGGGTGCTTCCACGCGTCTCTGTGAGGATCATCAGCTGCGAGACCTGCAAGAGGAAGCGATCATGAATCCGTAGCCAAGGTCTGTGGTTGGGAATATTTTTATCGCTCACCTGGGAAGCGATTGGTGCCAAAACGAGCTCCATGGAGCGCGTGTGCACGAGCGAGGAGAGGAGCATAGTGGGACGCAGTTCAGGATTCATGTTGTCGGCTTGTTTCTCCAGAGCTCCGTGGAGACTAGACCCGCCCCTAGAGTACGCGCATCGAGGTAGACCCGCCCCCTAGAGTACGCGCATCCAGGTAGACCCGCCCCCTTTCACACATGCATACGCATATGAATTTGTGCGAGATCAATTATGTCATGAGCCCCCCCCCCCCCCCCCCCCCCCCGAGATGTACTCTATGCCTGATCCTGTACAATAATTGAAGAACCAGCACACAAGGGACGACACCCAGTACCAATACACACACGTTCAGCTTGTCTTGAATGATCGAATCATGTAAACGTGCATAAATCATGCTGCAGTTCATGGCAACAATTAGGGTGGACAGTATTGGTTATCAACACTTGCAGCTGCTATTCAACATTACAGTCAGTAAGAAAAGTGTATTGTATGATTGTGTAACTGTGAATGGTCTGTCACAGCAATATCAATAAATTTATGTGTTGTGATATTGACGCTAGTAGCACAATAATATACCACTAAGAAGTCAATTCACCTTGAGTCGCTAGCTTGGTGTGCAGTAGCAATCAACAAACAACAGACAACATGAAACCCAATAACCAGTCTTGCATGTTGACAAACCAACATTCAGTGCCATCTCCACCCTCTGCTGGGTGTGACCAGGCACTGCTTAGCGGGGTCAGATGGAGTGACAGTGCTGAGGTAAGCAGAGAAAGTCTTGTAGTCACAGAGGGACGATCCAGAACAAAATGGTAGGCTTGACACCTGTCCGTTATATACAACTCGAATAGAGTAGCCACTGCTTGAGGCCGTCTTGTACAGTTCGATTAGCATCATGGAAGCATAACTGGGCCAGATGCCATTGTCGATTTGCAGGGCCACAAGAAGCGGAATCACTGGGTTGGATGAAAACAGATAAAGCCTTTTCTGCTACCATGGAACGTTTGTGTATTGGTCCTAACCTTATTGACAACCAAGTATGTAACTTACAAGTTGTATCATGACCAGAAAAGAGAAGGAATTTTGCGACTTCAGACTTGCCATCCACCATTGCATTCATGGGCTTGAAGGAAGAGAGCAAGTGACAGTATACATGCAACATGGCACCAACAGAGAGATACCAGTCCGGGAATGAACCGAGGTTTAGCCTCGTTCCCAGTCCCACGCCCAGCTTTTTGTCACTTGCAGTACGATTTATTGTACTGCAAGTGACGAAAAGCTGGGCGTGGGACTGGGAACGTGGCTACAAAGCTACTTTTGAAGGTTTGTTGAATTTGTACGGAATAGAGGTTCCAGAAGGTTACATGCCCAATCATTCAGTGAAAACATCATAGAAATATTTCTACATCACTGTAGTCGCTTGTTATTAGGTGCATGTGCCTACAAGCGAGATGCGCTTAATTTCGAATTACAGTAAAAAATGAAGGCGAATGAACCTTCGAAGGTTGAACCATTGTTTGTGCCCCAGTTTGCAGTATTACCTGCCATATGCCCCAGTTGCATGCAGTATTACCTGCCATATGCCCCAGTTGCATGCAGTATTACCTGCCATATGCCCCAGTTGCATGCAGTATTACCTGCCATATGCCCCAGTTGCATGCAGTATTACCTGCCATATATGCCCCAGTTGCATGCAGTATTACCTGCCATATGCCCCAGTTGCATGCAGTATTACCTGCCATATGCCCCGATTGCATGCAGTATTACCTGCCATATGCCCCAGTTGCATGCAGTATTACCTGCCATATGTCGTTCAGAAGAAACCCAATGCCCACTTGTGCATTCTCCGGTAAGGAGGGATACTTGAATGAGTTATAGAACTGCCAGGAAAACTCCATCCATGACTGTTCATATAAATCCTCCGTCATGCCCTTGGGCCACGACAGCCCATGGCACTTGTGCGTCCTCAAGCAGTCACAGAAGTGATCCAGGTCCGGCTGATCTGCAAGTGGAAGTACGGAGGGGATAGCCTCGTTCCCAGGCCCCATACTTTTCGGACAGGGCCTGGGAACAAGGCTATAGAGGAGAGTGACAACAAATGCATTGCAGGTGCGGACTACAACAGCATTACCAAACAAGAAAGTATAAACATTTCCCAGACAAATGAAGTGATGGCCTGTCCTACTCCACCTCTCAAAAAAGCAAGGGGAAATGCCATTATCCATCCTCAGTCCCATCTCATGTAAGGATGGGATGGGTCTGATGATGGGTATTGGCTAGCCTCGTTCCCAGGCCCCTGCCCAGCTTTTCATCGCTTGCAGTATGGAAAAGCGGGGAGGGCCTGGTACATTTCCTCACGTGAGCATGACATAATTGACCTTAATGGCAAACATTTTCAGAACGAGAATGTACATGACAATTTGCATGTTGTTCAACCATCTACACGTTCAACACTTGGTGTGTATGACAGTTGTCCCTTGCTAGCTCCCATGGTATGTTACTTGGTATTCTGAGCCCCAGTACGCCCACGTTAATTTCAAGTCTTTCTACCCTGACATCACTCATGTGAGGAAATGTACCAGGCCCTCTCCCGCTTTAACCATACTGCTAGCAAAGGAAAGTTGAGAGGGGCCTGAGAACGAGGCTAGCATTTTCCCTTGTTCTATGCTTTCTGGAGACATGGAGTAGCTAGGATTAGGGCATCACAAATCCCTTTTATTCTACCTTCTAGTGTATACAGCAGTGGTACATTATGACACTAGTTGGTTGGTGTTAACTTACCAACTGTGAAGTTGATGGCAGAGCTAATTTTGTCAAGAAGAGGCTTAGTTGTAGTGTTGAAGTGTTTCTGCCACGTATCACTCATCTTGAAGTTATTCGAGTATTCGGCAAACTTGGGACAAAGCCTAGACACAAAGAATTAAGGTTGCATGACTGTAAATTACCTAGCTAAGTTGTGTTATTTCTGGTCAGAAGATGAAAGTGATTAATTCAAAAATCTTGATTTGCAAGAGGAAGGACATACGTGGGGTTAGCAGTCATATCATCGTAGGTTTCATCCATTGTGTGGAGCTCCACGGTCTCAGTGAAGGAACCATTAGAAGGGAACATTGCCAGCATCAATGCCTCTGCAGACTGATCAGGTCATGGCATGCACATTTTATGCCATAGCACAAAATTGGTTGTTTCATATGAAACTCTTCACCCCTTAGTGATTTCTTCCTAATACGGTAGCCTCATTCCCAGGCCTACCCAGTTTTTCTGTTTTTCGGTATGCGTTGACAATAATACTAGCTGCTCTTCCACATCCGTGTATTATGCAAACCGAAGAACAGAAAACGGGGTTGACCTGGGAACAAGGCTACTAGTACGGTACATCCAATAGCATACCGGTAACCTCGTTTGCTTATGCGAGAAATTTCACAGAAATCAGTCTATGTTACATGCTATTCGTCCACTTACTTGCTGGGTTCTACTGGTAGCTGCAAAGGGATAACTTATCATAAATATCACAAAGAGAAGATCAGGTTATGCAATGAACACAGACTGTTTCGATATTTAGATTTACAATCTCACCATCACTCCTGATGTAGATCTCACTCCTGTTGATCTGCCCACTCAGGAAGCCACTGTCAACATAGGCTTTCTTGAGCATCATGCCGTTGGTCATTTGCTGTTTAAGCCCAATGGTCGTCAGCTGTCCCAGAGAACAGTTCCCATTCAAAGCCTCATCACCAAATTTGAAAACTACAGAATGCATGAGATTAACAGTGCATTACTAGCCAAATTAACCAATCAGGTTGCAGTATTCGCGGGCGACCTTACACTATGACATACAGACCCATTGCAGCTGACGATGTCAGCCTGACGTCATCATTTTGAGAACGCAATGATTCGCTAACAATGCTGCTAGTATGTGGTGAATATGTAGGCTGATAAGCTAAACACTCACCAGTGATGCAGGACATATTTTGATCGATACTGCATATGAGGCCAATGTACTATGGTACACTAAGATGGCGGCACAAGTATAGTATACGGAAATGCCACGGAGAAAATGATGTAAGTGCAATCTCACTTTTCCTGTACACTCTTGGGACAATCCTTCCATACTGTGAGTCGCTGGACATTGGGATCTCGGCTGCGCTCAGGTCACATTTCCACACCGTGGTGTCATTGGGCCAGCAGGACTGCCCAGTCCATGGGGTACGGTCACCATGCCTACAGTGCATGGGTGGGGCTCAATAATCATTGCACTCCTGGTTGGAAAAACTTGCAAAACGGCACAACTCAGAGGAAAGGTGTACTGTCGTGGTTGTAATATTTTTACATATACTAGTTCAGAGACTACTTATCCATGCACTGTTTGCCGTTTTCTCTGCGTGGCCTGGGACTGAAGCTACCCATGCAGTTAACATCACACGGCCGCGGGTTAACCTCTAAGTGGGCCATGCAGCGATAGGTGAACTTCTGAGAGCTAATTAAGATGCCGACTTGCACAGGCCTGATAAGCCCTAGTGGCACACTATAATACGGACCGTCACAGCAGGCAGTGGGTGTTCATGTTTGCTCATTACATTTTCGGTCCACAAAAAAACCCAATCACTTTACCCATTACCTGCGCATGCGCGCACGGGGTAATGAAAGGGGCATTAGATTAATACCCACCCATGATAAATACCTGATGATTGCTTGGACCTGCACCAGAGTAGCGCCGGCTGGAGGGCTGGGCACTGACCACCCGGGCGCCCCACAATCATCACCAGCGCTCCCCCACCTCGCTGCATCAATCCCCACGTCCACGCTTAAGCTTATGGCCAGTAAGGCAGCTACCAATCTGAATTCTTGCATCTCTGACTTCGTATACTCGCGTAGTCAATACAGGGAATTCCCCCCACAAATCACGTGTTCGTACGATCGTTCTGATCTCGCGATCGCGAGTGACCGATCTACGAGACTTCGGGTAGACACGTAGGAGACGACGTCCTAGCACGAAACCCCCAAATATACGTTGTTTTGACTGATAGTTTACACACACAATAGATATTCAACACACACACACAACACAATGCTGTATGACACAATAGAACAGTGATAAACACAAAGTCACTCTCAAAGCCACAAACTATTTACGTTTCAATTTGGCGTCTCAGTTTCTCATATGCATACGACTTTGTGCTTTTGCCGAGTCTGGAGTTAACATAGATGACAACACACGGCACTACAACGCCCAAAACTTGGGCAACACTCATCACAACGATAGTTACAGCAATAGTGACAAGGTTCTGTCTCAATACGTCAAGAACAGCATCTGGGCATCCTCTAGAATAGATATATTCATCTGCGTCACCTGTGACATTTAGCCGTACAGTATCGCATTTTGTTTCACTAATTCTGGTCATGTTACAGCATGAAGATGGCACTTCGTTGCTTCTGAACACATATCGATATGAAGTATAATTTTCACTGCCACAACACTCCTGGTTTCTCTGAAACGCGTTCCACACTTTTGAAGTATTGGTTCCATTTGCATTGAACAGCATCAACGAATTGGTGGCACTCTGGATAAACTTTTCCCTAATCTCGTTCCGAAATCGGATAGCAGCACCTGCACCTCCTAGCTCGCTCACAATCACGAAGGCAAGAACGAAGGCGTACATCCCAAGCAGGATGCGCCCACAAAAGTTTCGAACTAAAATACCCCCAAGGACTCCCATCGCTGACAAGAGACTGACAAATGTACCCACAACTACCAGTGAAATTGGAAGCCTAGTGAGTTCTGGATCCCCGTCAGAAATGACATAGTAGTGTTGTTCGGAGAGCAGGGCCCAAAGACCCACGGCCAATACGGATAATCCAAACAGTAGCACAACAACATTTGCAATCAGTAGGAAAACTTGCAGGCAGTACTTCCAGAACTGGTTGACGGGAACGTTCGCCATCTTTTCTCTCTCCACTGGGGAAAGATGTGCAACTCACCCTCACCGGCTTCACAATCGGACCTAGTACCTAGACGTGTCCTGGACAGAAAAGGTGAGCACAGCTGGCTTTCTGAAATATTCAACATTGCCGATAATTTAGAGCTGATGCATGCAGGCCCCTCCCCCGGGCGGAAATAAACAGGAAGTATCAACGGAAGTAGGCCAACAGGACTGGTACGCGGTACAGACTTAGATGCGAAGTTCAAGTAGGAGTTGAAGCTGCATATGTAAGTAGATCGTGTACATGTCATCGTGTAGTAAATACTGCAGTTACCACCATGCCTATTAATATTTTGTGATGAGCATGGGATAAAATAGTTTATCCTGTGCTTGGTTTCTATTATCCATGGTTTCATAGATAGAGGAGGTGAGGAGCAATGCAAGTGCCTGGCCGAATTGGATACTCTCTGCTGGGGGACGAATCCATTGAGTTTGCAAGGACTCCCCGGGAATATGTGGAGAAGAGAAGAATGAGCTATGGGGACGTGTTCATCGGACGGATACTAAACAAACCCACGGTGTTCTTCACCAGCAACAGTGCAGTGCAAGACCTGCTGAAAGGTATGAATGAGGTGGTACACTTCTTCCGAGCCTGTGCTGTTTTTTGGGGGGCAAGCATTCAATGATGGGTCTGTTCTGCAGTGGAAGTGCATGGGGCCTTCAATTTACACGGATCAGGTTTCTCCCCCAGCAGTAGTGAAGGCCGTCCTAGATCTCTCTAAATCAATGATCATGGGTTCCATGGTTGTGAGTACACGTTCAAGCAAACTCACCCTGTTAACCAGCTACAAACTAGGAGCATATCTGCAGCTCTTCACATTAACACTAACCTCGTTCCCATGCCACATGGCCTGGGAATGAGGCTAAATTAATATGTTCTCTTTCTATTGGAGACACTGTAATACTGTGCTTGTATATTGTCAATCAGTGTACCAGCATTCCAAGCATTCCAACCATTAATTGACATGCCAAGATGTGTTCAAGGTGTTCCCAGCAGCAATGGTATGTCCTGACCACACTTCCTGTGACTTGTGGAGTTGCTTTCTAGGGTAACTGCTTGGCTGGCTCCCTCACCACTGGGGTTCAGCAACTGAACCTGTTGGTAGCATGCACAAGAGGTAGCCATAGCCTCACTCCCAGGCCGTTCCCACCGCCGCCAGTATTTGATCGCTTCCAGTATGAAATACGGTGGGGGCAATCGAATACTGGTGGTGAGAACGGCCTGGGAGCTAGGTGAGCAGCTGCCCGTAGCCAGCCACTACATGTAGTCTAAGGGGTTACTGCCTAATATTGACTCCATATATATGAGCGAAACTGTGGTAGTCACTCCCACTACTTCTATTCAAGCTGCCAGAATCTAAGGGGGGGTTCATCAACCCCCTGACCCCCCCTGGCTACTGGATTTATCACTGACGTATTGTGTGCTCTTCTCTGTAGACAAATGGAGATTTTTCTCCATGGGTTATCGAGAGTACATGTTTCAACTATTTGGTGAAAATCTGGTCTTTTTGGAAGGTAATTGCATTGCATGTCAGTATGCTTAGCCTCGTTCCCAGGCCTTCTCACCCCAGTCTTTGCAGGCGACAAACGCTGCATGGATATCAAGAAGGCCTTGGAACGAGGCTAAGTATGTTAGGGTTGGGCGATAACATAAAGGATTATTGTAGGATGAGTGTATTGCATGCTTGTTTAGCATTAGGTATTAGCCCAGCAGGGATGGTGTGTACAAGAGCCACTTTGTGTGTTCTGTGCATGTGAAGTGGTCGAACAGAATAGAATCTTGTTTTGTGTAGAATAGAGTCTTGTTTGCAATATTCCAAATGAGGTACTACTGTAGCGATATGATGATGACATTGTGATGTAGCAATAATATTGCCCATCCGGCAATGATATTGCCCATCCGGCAATGATATTGCCCATCCGGCAATGATATTGCCCATCCGGCAATAATATTGCCCATCAGGCAATAATATTGCCCATCAGGCAATGATATTGCCCATCCGGCACTATTATTGACTGCCCATCCGGCAATGATATTGCCCATCCATCCGTAAGGTCCCATGGTGCTCACAGCTCACTTCCTCTTGCAGGAGACGCCTGGCAAGACATGAGGAAGACATTGGAGCATGTGTTTACTCATGAATCAGTGGCGCAGTCCTTGGAGCAAACCACACAGTACGCCTTGCATACTCTTGCATTCTCTTGCGTACTCTTGAATACTCTCTTGGCATATTCTGGCATACTCTTGCATACTCTTGCATACTCTTGCATTCTCTTGCATACTCTTGCATACTTTGTACATGCACTTAGACTAATACCAGGAAACTATGGTACCTTTGCTTGGGACAGCTAACCTGTTTTATAATTCTATCCTGCTCATACAGCATCATCAGAGATCACTTCAGTCATCTACCCACCAGGTATGTAAACAGTAAGTATTTCTTGCTGGTACAATGCTTTCTGTTTTAATATGTCTGGCTAGAATTAATATTCTTCTCTTTCCTGGCCAGTGAGCCTGTGGTAATCTATGAGGAGTTCAAGACACTAGCGACACGGCTGTCGATTGCACTCTTCCTGAGTCAGACGCTTGGAGCAGAGGATGCGAGGGAGATCTCGGAGCTGATGACAACGCATTGGCGGGGGATCATCTCCGTCCCCCTGAGCATGAGAGTGCCCTGGTATGGCTGGAAGTCGGGATACGGCAAGGCTCTGGCTGCAAAGGTGGGGAGGGAGGGAGGGAGGGAGGGAGGGAGGGAGGGAGGGAGGGAGGGAGGATGGGAGGGTGGGAGGGGGGAGGGAGGGAGGGAGGGGGAGGGAGGGAGGGGGGAGGGAGGGAGGGAGGGAGGGGGAGGGAGGGAGGAGGGAGGGAGGGAGGGAGGATGGGAGGGAGGGAGGGGGGAGGGGGGAGGGGGAGGGAGGGAGGGAGGGAGGGACGGGGGAGGGAGGGAGGGAGGGAGGGGGAGGGAGGGAGGAGGGAGGGAGGGAGGGAGGATGGGAGGGAGGGTGGGAGGGAGGGAGGGGGAGGGAGGGAGGGGGGAGGGAGGGGGAGGGAGGGAGGGAGGGGGGAGGGAGGGAGGGGGAGGGAGGAGGGAGGGAGGGAGGGAGGATGGGAGGGAGGGTGGGAGGGGGGAGGGGGGAGGGGGAGGGAGGGAGGGGGAGGGAGGGAGGGAGGGGGAGGGAGGGAGGGAGGGAGGGAGGGAGGGAGGGAGAGAGGGAGGGAGGGGGGAGGGAGGGAGGGGGGAGGGAGGGAGGGGGAGGGAGGGAGGGGGGAGGGGGGAGGGAGGGAGGGAGGGGGGAGGGAGGGAGGGGGGAGGGGGGAGGGAGGGAGGGAGGGAGTAAGTGAGCGAGCAAACAAGGGCGTGTATTTACCTCTGTACAGTACAATACTTACAATCACTGGATCAATTTCAGGAGAGACTGTTGAAGCTCATTGTTGCAAAACTGAAGTCAAACCCTTCAAAGTGAGTTGCCATGTTGTCACTCTACTCCTCCACTCCTTGAGCCCCTCCCCTCTTTCCTCTCCTCCCTTGCTCACCAGCATAGCCTCTGGTGTGCAGGAGCAGTGCTCAGAGGAGGAACTGGGGGCACACCATCTCCTCCTCTTTATCTCTGCCCTCATCCCAAAAGCCATGGGCTCCCTCCTCACATCTGTCATAATCGAACTCTCCAATCCCCACAATGTAAGATGGCGAGAGTGTTGCAGCGATGACTCCCTCCTGGAAGATGTGCTGCTAGAGGTTCAGAGACTATGGCCTCCATTCTTTGGTGGAAGAAGAGTCAGCACACAAGTAGGTGGTGGTATTTTTAGTTAGGGGGATTATAATATAGTAATGAATTCAAATGCATGTAAGTACGGCCAGCTCTTCATCTCTTGTACTGTGTGTTATGACAGTTTGGGATGGGAATGAGACTTCAGAGAGTCTTTGGAGTATAGGGAATGGGGGCGAACAGAGTTGTGTGTAGGACTGTAGTGCACATTGCACTCAGCCACCAGGTGTGTGCAATGAAGTGACCTCTGTCGACCTCATGCAACATGCAATGTGAGATCTGTTTTAACTTGCATAAGAGGTCATGGGTCAAAATTGATAACTACATACTGAGTCTACTGTGCGGTAGGTTTCATGTGTTCTCAAAGCATGTCTTGCACTCCCTGGTCTCTAAATTAACAGCAAGCCTCATTTCCAGGACGTCGTCACCTCACTAATCATTCTGTGGGGGACACCCTGTGATAAAGGCTAATGATTACCTACCAGCCTCGCATTTTAAAAGATCACCTCTGATATGCTGCCAGTGTTCATCATCTGATCTTCCCTCCATAGCCGTGTACAGTGGGAGGGTACAACATTGCTGAGGGTCAGTCCGTGGTCTACATCTCCCGCACTGCCAACAGGGACAAAGCCGTGTTCTCAGACCCCGACTCCTTCAAGCCAGAGAGATGGAAAAATGAGTGAGCATGATTTGGATCATACATACTCTACCAAGACCCTGGTGGAATTAACACTCAGAAATCCGAAGGACCTTGTATACACCTCCACATCAAAACGTGCTGCCTCATCTTTAGTTTAGACCATACCAAGGAACAGTTTTTGGCACAATTCGTACCATTTTTAATTCTTCCCGGGTCCTACACAAGCCCACTTCAGTACTTCGACTTCATGTGTATATATGGACCCAAACCTTGCTACATGTGTGTCATCATCATAGATATAGCTGCGGAAGGTTATCATCCACTTTGTGGGCATGTACGTGTTTATATGCTACTTGTCGTATCTCAGGAATGTCGGTGATAGGGATAGAGTATGGACGTTTGGAGGTGGTCCGAGACTGTGCATCGGGAAGCACCTCTCCAACACACTGCTCAAGGTGGAGAACTGCCACAGCAGTGACACTATCTTTGTTGCATGAATGACATAATCTGCCTGAGTGGTGAAGGGGATTGCTCCTTACCTGTTCTCCCTCTTCTCTCTACCCTTCCTCCTCTGCCCTGCCAGGAATGTATAAAGGAACTCTTGAGGCACTATACTTGGGAGCTGGTCCCTGGACAGGACCTGACCTACAAGACCCTCCCGGTTGCAAGACCCAAGAACGACATTCAAGCTGTTTTCACCAAGTTGACTCCTCCAGCAACAGCATAGCTATAATCTGTATATCAGTGTTTTTAACTTTTTATGGAATTTACAAAGTCATTATTTATGTTCATTTGCGGTTTGAAAATCGAGAGGTAAAAAATGTTTATTGATGTGCACGTGGATATTGGTCTGGCTGGAAACGCATGTGCATATTTAGAACCGGCTCTGCATGGCCATACGTAATATACCCTAACCCATTGCCCTATATATACATGTACTTCCTCCCGGACCAATATTAAGCTATATAACCACTGCATACTCCCTATAACTATCTCAGAGGGAGGTATTATATGATTCCGATAATTTTATCAGATCGAGGTGTAGTCTCACTGCACCCACTGAAGGATAATTATATTATAGAAGACACTCATTAATAATTATTATTGGTTACTTGTGCGAGTACGTATAATAGTAGTTGCAGGGTCTTATAGCTCGGCCCTGGAAGCATAATCCTCTGCATGCTCACTATAAGAAGCATTTTATTATTTTATTGAGACATGGGATGAAGGTTCAATATTACTTTGCTGTTGTCTGCTTTTTGAACAAATTGAATCAAAAACATGAATTTGACCTCAGCACACCCACACATGAGAAATTATAAATATTGCAATTTACTCATTCACAATGTTTAAGGTAAGGAATGGATTAGCTTGGAGGCTGATCGGTAGAAGCGTTACACTGTTCCTTGCCCTTCAATCTGAGCGTGTGCTTGAAGAACTCGTACACCGACCAACATATTGCAGTAGAGGGCACTTGGTACACCACGCGTGCAGTCACACCCTTGAAGTACCCCTGCACACCATTGATCTTATAAATCTTTACTAAAGCGTTGGCCATCCCTTGTATTCTTTGCTCTTGGCTTAGACTCTTCCTCTGCTCTTGTGTGTTGAGCAGCGTCTTTGCCACGTCCAGTGGAGTGGTGATAGCAGCAGCTCCGGCCCCGGCTCCCGCGCCAGAGACCATGTGAGAGAGAGGGTCATACTCTCGAGAGTAGTTCATAACGTCCTGAAGGAGCTCGTAGGTGATAAAATGTGATACTTGGAAGGGAATGTTCATGCTAAGCTGAGTTGTGTAGCTGCGATAGAAGGCCTTTACACCCTCAGTGCGGTAGACGGTCTTAATGCAGTGCACTGCTCCCCTGTAGGGAGAATTGTACATCTGGAGACGCTGCTTAACCACTGGGGAGGAGGAGGAGGAGGGAGGGGAAGGGGGAGGAAGGGGAATCATTTTCAGGCATGCTTTCCACTGTTCATATAGCTGAATGCTAGCCACTGTACCCCAAGAGGTGTATTATATCGCACACATGTGCTCACCATCAACAGGGTTCATGAAGCCATCATGAACAAGAGTGGCTATTGCACCTGCTCCTCCTGAGAGAGAGAGAGAGAGAGAGAAAAGAGGGGGAGACAGGGAGTTGAGAGAGAATGTATTAGAAACATGACACTTGGTTTCCTGTACATGTACCCTTTACTGATGCGAGTGTTGCACCTTGCCCTCGTTCCCAACCCCACCAACAGGACAGCTAGGACCAGAGCCTGGGAATGGAACTATACACTGCAGCTGTACACAAGCATAGCCTCATGTCAGTGTTAGCAACTTGTCATTTCTCTCTCAAGATGTGAAGGAGGTGGGTGGGTACACACTGCATGAAGTTGACTGGTAGCCTGGACTACTCTGCTATACAAGGCAGATTCTAAAGTAGCCTCGTTCCCAGTCCCACGCCCAGCTTTTCGTCGCTTGCAGTATGATAAAGTGTACTGCAAGCGATGAAAAGCTGGGCGTGGGACTGGGAACGAGCTAAAGTACAATCAGGAAATCGGGACCAGTCTGCAGCTGCTCTTTGAGCTGATCAACTGTTACAAAGGAAACACTGAGGAAATTAAGATTAGTTTCACTGTACACATTGAAATTGAAATGAATTGTGAAATACAATTTTCTTCCAGATCTTCTACTACTATTCGGGGGATATGGTATCAACTGCCTCATAGCGTCCATTGTAAGCTATCTTTCTCCATATTGATATTTAGTTGTTTCGACAGGTACATGTAAATTTACTAGTATTTTGGGTAATTTATGTACTTGCCAAATAATCATTTGTCAGGACTAGGATTGTATCTACCATCTACCTTCGTATTAGAGTAAGTACACCAGATCTGTATGTGCTACAACCTCGAGATTCTTCCTCCGTACCTTGTGAGAGAACGTTGCTCCTGTTGCCTGTACTGAGCGACTTCTTTGCAAACTCATAAAAGGAGAAGTACAGTGCATGTGCAGGACCCGCCCCCGTTGCTACCACGCCAATCCCTCTGAAGAGGGCCCGCGGATTCTCTTGGGTCACTATCTTGTAGAACGCTTGGAATAGGTTTCTGTAATTTGCCTTTGGGTCAGGGACCAGGGCCATCATGCGGGTCTGGTGTGCGTATTGATGTGTGTGTGTGTGTGTGTGTGTGTGTGTGTGTGTGTGTGTGTGTGTGTGTGTGTGTGTGTGTGTGTGTGTGTGTGTGTGTGTGTGTGTGTATGTGTGTACATGTGTGTGTGTGTGTGTGTGTGCATGTGTGCGTGTGCGTGTGTACATGCATGTGTGTGCGTGTGTGTATTGATGTGTGTGTGCATGTGTGTATGTGTGTGTGTGTGTATGTGTGTGTGTGTGCATGTGTGTGTGTGTGCATGTGTGTGTGTGTATGAGGGGGGAGGGGGTTGATGAATAGTTGTGATAAAACAGACCGAGAGACAGACCAGTATACCCAGGTGCAAACATGGCATGGCGTTTGCAAGCACTGCTGGCCGGTGCATGACTTGAAGGTTTATTCAGCACACCACAAAGGGATGAAGTGGATACCACTTGGCAACACAGCACACACCATGTCCCAACACTTGGCCACCTCTGCATGCAGCAGGAAACCAGAGAGGTGACAAGCACAACAGCCCTTCCTAATGCACATCCTGTACTCTACCCCAGGAGGACTTTCAATGTGTCACCATAGCAACTGCATGCGTTTGGTTAGAACCACAGCAAGTGGTCACTATTAGCCAATGCACGTTCATTGGTGAGTAAAACAACAAGTGGTTACCACAGATCGACATTGCATGTTCAATGGTTAGTATCTGAGTAAGTCTACACTGATATGTGACCAGGATTCGTGAAAACCCAGCACTGTCAGAGTAAAATGTATCCATGAAACACGACAGTATTTGGCAATCAGATTGTATTCATGTACACAGTATTTAACAATTCCTGCTTTAAGAAGTTAGAACACCTCTATGATGTTTATATACAGTGCCGTTCAGTCTGCAATTGTCCATTTTTGAGGAAATGTAATACACATAAGGGTGATAAGCTTAATTCCTAAAGGGTAACCTATATCCCATAATTCAACCTTCAGTGCTCAGCAACACACACTAATGACGCACCTTCACACAGTCTACCGGGTACATCGCACAGTGTTCCATCATCCCGGCCGCTCCTCCTGCCAACAAGTGTGCTGATAATTTATCCGTGGGTAGACTCTCATAATCCACTTCATCCATTTCATTTGGGCTAGCGTCATGGGTACTGTCGAACGATGCAGACTCTTGCAAATCCAGGGTAGCACTTTCCACACTAAGGGCCATGCTAGCCCAAATATGCTTATAGTGTTGACGGGGAGTTCAGACACACTGTACAATTATACTATCTACCACTAGTAATACTCGTATTCAAAGTTCAGTTCGATATGTCATCATCTGATCAGAATGCAACGGCCACTTCAAGTTGCATCACAATCGGCAGGTACACTTGCAGCACGGCTGTGGTAGGGTACTTTGCAGATCAGTGAACACAGAGGTACTCAGGTCTGTACTGTAGCCCTGGTTGTCCGTCCAAACAAACACTAATGGGCGTTAATTAGAACGACGTTGCACGCAATGCTGCGACTTTCCACATTCACTTCCAACTGGCGGTCTTGTAGCTCTGTCCAGCGAGATGTCTTCTCCTGTTCTTGTGGACTGGCGATTAGGCTTGCCTTCGACCTCGCAGGGCCAGATCAAGGATGGAAGCCATGGAAGCCAGCACAGGAAGTAGAGACTGCTCTAACTTCCGGCCGTAAACTACCACATGCTCTTCTCCGCGTAACTCCGTGTGATGAGGTGGTGAGTGCTTAGTCGGCAGTCGCGGGTTGAAAATCTCTCTCACTCTTCAACCTCTTGCTCCCACTCCACCCCATCCACAAGATGTATGAGCCCGAAGAAGGTGACTGCCTGGGTCAAGGTCTTAACTCGACCTAACCATAGCTTTTTTACCCCAATGTCTCACCTCGAGTGGCATATCATGGCGCCTCTCGCTCCCCCCAGGCATGGCCTACGAGGAGGAGGAGGAGGAGATCTCTCCAGACCTCTGGCAGGAGGCGTGCTGGATTGTCATTAGGTTGGATAGATCCTTCGGGGGGGAGGGGAGTTCATCCCGTAGATACGATCCATGTGGGCATGCCATGGCCTGGATTTAGAGCTTGATTGGTTTTGTGGACCTTGGATTTTTTGCCATTTGACCATTGACCATTGAGCTAGGGCACAAAAGATGCAATGAGACCCCCTCGTTAGATTCCTGTTACTACATGCAGAGGGTTTTGGAGGGCTGGGCTCCCTGTTGGCTTTGGGTTGTCTCACCTTGTTAGAAGTCTATCACAGTACTCTCCCTAGAGGAGTGTTCATTCCCTATGGCCATGACTGCAGTTTTGATACTGTGACTTGGTGCACTGTAGAGATGGGCGTAGCTTATGCATGTGGGATTACATTAGGTGTTTGAGGACGAGAAGTTTAATCTAATGCTATAGCCACAGAATTTGACAACACTGATAATCAGATACTATAAATAGCATGCATGTTCCTTCGGTCACAAGTACTATAGGTTGTGACCCCAGTCAGTTATAGCGATAAGTGCAGTGCTGACGCATGTATCAGTGCAACCTATGTTGATGTTGTGCTGTTCCGTTCTCTGATTAGCTCCTACTTTGATGAGAAGGGGTTGGTGCGACAGCAGTTGGACTCGTTTGACGAGTTTATCCAGATGTCAGTCCAGCGCATCGTGGAGGACACACCCCCCATTGAGCTACAGGCGGAGAGCCAGTACGATGACAGTGAAACACCTGTGAGTACCAAGTGAATAGTGTTCCAATTGATGCTCACCAATTATAATCTAATGCTATAGCCACAGAATTTGACAACACTGATAATCAGATACTATAAATAGCATGCATGTTCCTTCGGTCACAAGTACTATAGGTTGTGACCCCAGTCAGTTATAGCGATAAGTGCAGTGCTGTGTTCACTGGGGGCATGGTAACCTTGGAAACCTATGAATATCATTAGTTGGTGGCAGATGATGATGTATATCTCGTTAGTCTGACTATCGTTACCTATGTAACCCAGAGTGACGACTACCATTCCATTCACCACAACTGATGCCACTGCACCACCTAATAACGAGCTATTACTGTGGCTCAATTTGCAAAGCATCTGGGTTCAAAGTCCAAGTTCGTAGTTAGAAAAATCTTCCCCACACTTGCATGTATGCACATGTAACTGTAAGGTGTGTGATGAGGTGAGTGCTCAAAGAACTGGCATGTTCTCTTTCTTGATTTTGCAGCCTAAGTACTCCCTCAAGTTTGAGCAAATCTACCTGTCCAAGCCGACCCACTGGGAGAAGGATGGAGCCCCTGTGCCCCTCATGCCCAACGAGGCCAGAATCAGAAACCTCACGTAAGGAGATGTACACATACAGTTGATCGGATCAGCTATTGGTTAACGAATATTGGCTAATTCCATATCGGTGCATCTTAAATACAGTTATGCTACGTTTGACTGTTGTCATTGCAAGGTCCAATTGCACACAGGTACTCGGCCCCTCTGTACGTTGATATCACCAAGACCGTTCAGCATGATGAAGACGACGACCCGCAGGAGAACCAGCATCCTAAAACTTTCATCGGAAAGATCCCCATCATGTTGCGATCCACATACTGCCTCTTGAACGGACTGACGGATCGTGATCTCTCCGAGCTGAATGAATGCCCCCTGGATCCCGGGGGCTATTTTGTCATAAATGGCTCAGAAAAGGTACTCATTGCCCAAGAAAAGATGGCAACAAATACGGTTTATGTTTTCTCGAAGAAGGAATCCAAGTATGCACACACGGCTGAGATTCGGTCCTACATTGAGAACTCTTCGAGGCCCGTGAGTAGCCTCTGGGTCAGCCAGCTCGCAAGCGGTGGTGGGGCGGGGGCACGGAAGAGTGCCATTGGTCGCAGGATCATCGTCACGCTGCCCTACATCAAGCAGGAGATCCCGATCATGATCGTGTTCCGGGCGCTGGGGTTTGTGTCGGACAGAGACATTCTGGAGCACATCATCTATGACTTCAGTGACATGGAGATGATGGAGGCGGTAGGTGGATTTGAAATCTCTTTTTTGAAGTTTGGGTCATGTGGGTACTCAGTCAGAACCCCACGTGGTCATGAAGGGAGTTTTGAACTATATATGTCTATCCAGCCCTGAGACCTGCATGATACCAATTGCATGTACATTCACTACTGGCAGATCGTTACTGGCCAAACTCACACTCCAACCAATGCAGCATAGACGTTGTGTGTATCAGAATCTGTACATGCTGAAAGCCTATAATTATGTGGCCTATGAATATCATTAGTTGGTGGCAGATGATGATGTATATCTCGTTAGTCTGACTATCGTTACCTATGTAACTCAGTTTGACGACTACCATTCCATTCACCACAACTGATGCCACTGCAGCCAAGTCGCTCATTAACCATGCATGTTACTAGGTCCTGTGAGAGCTGCCGGCTCTACATTTATTATTTTGTTTGATCTGATTGCCGACATAGTTTTCAAATTGACCGCATCATGAATTTGACTGCATTTGCCGGAACTTCATAACAGTTATGAAAGCAACGAAAAGATTCCCCTCCTCCCTCCCCAATCCCTCCACCCTCTATTCTCCGTCCTCCCCCTTCTCCTCTTCCCACTCCCTCCCTCCTGCCCTTTCACTCCCTTCCCTCAGCTGAAACCTTCCCTGGACGAGGCCTTCGTCATCCAGGAGCAGCAGGTGGCCCAAAACTTCATTGGAGTGAGGGGAGCTAAGCCGGGCGTCACCAGGGACAAAAGGATCAAGTACGCCAAGGACATTCTCCAGAAGGAGCTCCTGCCTCACGTCGGTATCAGCAGCTTCTGTGAGACCAAGAAGGCCTACTTCCTTGGGTAGGATACTCTCCAGTAATCTCCAGTAAACTCCAGTATTCTCCTATTAGCCAGGGACTCTCTGCCACACACATGCCTGCACTCACATGCACCACCCCAGCTACATGGTCCACAGACTGCTTCAGGCTGCCCTCGGTCGGAGAGAGTTGGATGACAGGGATCACTATGGCAACAAGAGGCTGGACCTTGCGGGTCCCTTGCTGGCCCTCCTGTTCAGGGGGTGAGTCCTTTCTCACTCCTGTGTGTGTGTGTGTGTGTGTGTGTGTGTGTGTGTGTGTGTGTGTGTGTGTGTGTGTGTGTGGTGTGTGCATCTGTGACTTGCTGATAACAGAGTATACAATGACATCATCTTCATTGTGGCTCCACAAGGAAGATGATGTCATCGTACACTCTTGCATGACTGCACGGTTCTCGCCTGCACAGACTGTTCCGCAACCTGACAAAGGAGGTCAGACTGTATGCCCAGAAGTTCATTGACAAAGGCAGAGTGAGTTCCATTTTAGCAGCTGTTTATGTTGCTAGAAGTTGCATTGATGCATGACATTTCTGTGATAATTCCACAATATTTCTGTGACATCTCCGTTGGTTTTCTAGTGTTAGGGCACATACATGTTCACTGTGTGAGGCTCCGCCCACTGACAGACATAATGGTAAACTGGACTGACTGTCTGGTCTCCTCCCAGGACTTTAACCTGGAGTTGGCCATCAAGACGAAGACTATCACGGACGGACTCAAGTACTCCCTGGCCACAGGGAACTGGGGAGACCAGAGGAAGGCTCACCAAACGAGGGCCGGTGTCTCCCAGGTGCTCAACCGTCTCACCTTTGCCTCGACACTCTCCCACCTTCGGAGACTGAACTCTCCCATTGGCCGGGACGGGAAGCTGGCCAGGCCCCGACAGCTGCATAACACACACTGGGGGATGATCTGCCCCGCCGAAACACCAGAGGTACACCACAGTTTAGTATTGGCTGAATGTAGCCTAATGTACTACCATTGTTTGTTGGTATGGATTGACCAGTGTAAGTAGTAAATGTCTGATAGACTCTTCATGAATTTTTCTAGCCATGTGACCATGCGATCCTCGACTTGTCCTTGAGCATGTGCGTCTTTGGTAGCACAGTGGCCTCAGGGAATCAGTTCCAGTAACAGTGGCACGTTGGTATGGGATCATGGTGGAGCAGAGTGCCGAGTCTGTTCATGCGGCATCAAGCTCAAGCATGCCCGAGAATGTGGAGAGCCAGCCTTGAACCCAGGTGCCGGCTATTGTAGCTTATAGAACACTCAGCTGTGCACCACCTACTGCTTGGTGTATTCTCTCCTGTACTGGTATACTGCATGAATGTCACTGTAGATGCTTTTGAGCGCTTGCAGCTGCTAATAACAGTAATGTTTGTGATGTCTGTGACACCCCAAATGTTTGTCTGGCAATCCTGAGCTATTCACTCATTCAAGAGCAATAGAATCGCAGCTTTTGTTGCCAAGGTCCCATGGTGTAATGGTGAGCACCCTGGACTTTGAATCCAGAGATCCGAGTTCAAGTCTCGGTGGGACCTTCCTTTTGTCCTTTCTTTTTCCCCCATCTATGTACTGATCCACTGTAACTTATGTAAGCCCTGTTTACCCTAGCCTCGTTCCCAGGCCCCCACCCAGCCTTGTTCCCAGCCTTGTTCCCAGGCCCCCACCCAGCCTTGTTCCCAGGCCCCCCCCCCCACCCAGCCTTGTTCCCAGCCCCTCACCCAGCCTTGTTCCCAGCCCCTCACCCAGCCTTGTTCCCAGCCCCCCACCCAGCCTTGTTCCCAGGCCCTCACCCAGCCTTGTTCCCAGGCCCCCCACCCAGCCTTGTTCCCAGCCCCCCACCCAGCCTTGTTCCAAGGCCCTCACCCAGCCTTGTTCCCAGGCCTCCCACCCAGCCTTGTTCCCAGCCCCTCACCCAGCCTTGTTCCCAGGCCCCCACCCAGCCTCGTTCCCAGGCCCCCACCCAGCCTTTTGTCACTGGCAGAACATGAAGAACATGAGGAGCATAGAGAGACTGGCACTTCTACTTTTGATTGCTTGCAGCATGAGCTGGAAGCCATTTGTCATCCCTGCTCTCCACCGCACACGTGTACACACAACTCTACAGGGCCATGCGGTGGGTCTTGTGAAGAACCTAGCGCTGATGGCGTACATCAGCGTGGGGAGCCAGCCGAGCCCCATCCTGGAGTTTCTGGAGGAGTGGAGCATGGAGAACCTTGAGGAGATTGCACCCTCTGCCATCTCAAAGTGAGGGAGCCCCTTTCATTATCTGCTTAAAGTCATGTATCACATTGAGCTAGCTCCCACTGATCAAAAAACTTTGTTGGATCTGTTGTTGATAATCTTATTGGATTCAGTTCATTATTAACCCATTATATTAAGTTACCCACCTCCCTATCACACTATTTTAACCCATTACTAACCTGCACTCTGCCTCTCGTACCAGTTCAACAAAGATCTTTGTGAACGGGTGCTGGGTTGGGATCCACCGTGAGCCGGAGCACCTCATGAACACGCTCAGGAGGCTTCGGAGACAGATGGACATCATCGTGTCAGAGGTACATGTAACATCCTTTGTCCAGAGGTCAACACCACAGTGTACTAGCTAGAACCAGTGGTGCTGGGCCAGAGGTCAACACCACAGTGTACTAGCTAGAACCAGTGGTGCTGGGCCAGAGGTCAACACCACAGTGTACTAGCTAGAACCAGTGGTGCTGGGCCAGAGGTCAACACCACAGTGTACTAGCTAGAACCAGTGGTGCTGGGCCAGAGGTCAACACCACAGTGTACTAGCTAGAACCAGTGGTGCTGGGCCAGAGGTCAACACCACAGTGTACTAGCTAGAACCAGTGGTGCTGGGCCAGAGGTCAACACCACAGTGTACTAGCTAGAACCAGTGGTGCTGGGCCAGAGGTCAACACCACAGTGTACTAGCTAGAACCAGTGGTGCTGGGCCAGAGGTCAACACCACAGTGTACTAGCTAGAACCAGTGGTGCTGGGCCAGAGGTCAACACCACAGTGTGCTAGCTAGAACCAGTGGTGCTGGGCCAGAGGTCAACACCACGGTGTGCTAGCTAGAACCAGTGGTGCTGGGCCAGAGGTCAACACCACAGTGTACTAGCTAGAACCAGTGGTGCTGGGCCAGAGGTCAACACCACGGTGTGCTAGCTAGAACCAGTGGTGCTGGGCCAGAGGTCAACACCACGGTGTACTAGCTAGAACCAGTGGTGCTGGGCCAGAGATTGAAGCATATTTGTGGGAGATGGAGAGCAGAACACACTGGCTGGGGATATTAGCCTCGTTCCCAGGCCGTGTGGGAGGAGAGAAAGCGCTTTCTCTCCTCCCACGCGAGGCTATGGGGATGTATACTACAAGCTTCAAAAAAATCATTTAGCTGTTCCCATGTGGAATTAGCTGTCCTTGTCCTGTAGTAGTATATGCTGTGGGTTAACTGTACCACTAACTTCACTTCAGGTATGTGTACGAGTGTAGTTCTGTGATTATTAGGCTATGTGTGTGTGTGTGTGCATAGGTGTCTATGATTCGTGACATCCGCGAGCGTGAGATTAGGATCTACACTGATGCTGGTCGTATCTGTCGCCCTCTGCTGATCGTGGAGAACCAGAAGCTGCTCCTGAAGACCCACCACATCCAGATGCTCAAGGAGCGGGAGTACAACAATGCAAGGTTCGGGCAGACATTGTTTGCATGCCTGGATAGATAGATAGATAGATAGATAGATAGATAGATAGATAGGTAGATAGATAGATGCTTAGATAGATAGATAGATAGATAGGTAGGTAGATAGATAGATGCTTAGATCGATGGAGAGATACTTCAGGAGTGTCCAACAATCAGCATAGCTGCCGGTTTTCAGGCAGGAATATGCCCCTTCTTCAGCTGGCAGGATCTGGTGGCTGGAGGTGTGGTGGAGTACATTGACACTCTGGAGGAGGAGACCGTGATGATTGCCATGACACCGGATGATCTTCAGGAGAAGGGCGTTGGCTACTGCTCCACCTATACTCACTGCGAGATCCATCCTGCCATGATACTTGGTGAGCTCACATCTTTCCTTCAAGCTAGTTGCCTCTCTCTTGTGACCGTTCTGAATCTCATTTCCCTCAGGTGTATGTGCCTCCATCATCCCCTTTCCCGACCACAACCAGTCTCCGAGGAACACCTACCAGTCTGCCATGGGCAAGCAGGCCATGGGAGTCTACATCACAAACTTCCACGTCCGCATGGACACACTTGCCCACGTCCTCTACTACCCACAGAAGCCGCTGGTGACTACCAGGTCCATGGAATACCTCCGCTTCAGAGAACTTCCCGCAGGTCTGGAGGAGTTGTCACATGACTGGCACAAGGCTATATCACATTATTTACATGCCATTCCTTCCCCAACAGGCATCAATGCCATTGTAGCAATTCTCTCCTATACTGGATATAACCAGGAGGATTCGGTCATCCTGAATGCCTCAGCTGTCGACCGAGGCCTGTTCCGCTCCGTCTTCTACCGCTCGTACAAGGACGAGGAATCCAAGAGTGTGTATGACCAGGAGGAGCAGTTTGAGAAGCCGACGAGAGAGACGGTGGGGGGGATGAGAAATGCGAGCTACGACAAGCTGGACGACGATGGTATTATTGCTCCCGGAGTGAGGGTTAGTGGGTCGGATGTCATCATCGGGAAAACACTCACCCTCCCTGAGAACGAAGACGAGGTATGCTCAGTGAGACCTGGGCTTGACCCGTCTCTGTCGTGGACACATTGCAAAATCAGTTTCTATGGATTGGCTATGCATAGGTGACACAGTGACTTGTAACACCTATGCCACTGTACACAATCACATACAGTTGTAGTGAGGTGTACCTCCGTATTTCCATACCTTAGTGATCAAAGATTGGAGGGCTACCTACGCGTGCTGAGTAGTGTTAAGTCCCTCTTTCCTCTCCTTGCAGCTGGAGGGTGCACCCAGGAGGTACAAGAAGAAGGATGCCAGCACGTTCTTGCGTGCGAGTGAAACAGGCATCATCGACCAGGTCAGTGAACCTGGTATCATTGTCCAGGATTGTCACTAGACGGAGGAGGGATGTTCGTTGGGCGGGACTAGACCAGTGACATACGACCCTTGTACTTCAATTTACTGAACCTCGAACTCCGCGAAGAATGTTCAAGAACATTGGGCATGGGCTGGAACAGCTGGAGCTGCAATGGGGGAGCAGCAGTCGAACCGGTCGCTATTGAGGAGCAGCAGTTGGAAGCGGACGCAATCGGGGAGCAGCAGCCGAAGCGGACGCTATCGGGGAGCAGCAGCTGAAGCAGACGGAAGCGGTGAGCAGCAGCCGCAATCGGGGAGCAGCAGCTGAAGCAGACGCAAATGGGAAGCAGCAGCTGAAGCGGATCGGGGAGCAGCAGCTGAAGCAGATCGATGCAATCGGGGAGCAGCAGCTGAAGCGGATCGATGCAATCGGGGAGCAGCAGCTCTGCACAGAAAGCTGAGCGAAGCAACCGAAGCTATTTATAATCATTAACTTTGAAGATTGTTTCTGTCCCCAGGTGATGTTGTCGGTGAACCAGGATGGCTACAAGTTCTGCAAGATCAGGGTGCGGTCCGTGAGAGTGCCTCAGATTGGAGACAAGTTTGCCAGTCGCCACGGTCAGAAGGGAACATGCGGAATCACGTACAAACAAGAGGTGAGTTGGGACTCGGGAGTTACGTGGTCTTGTAGCTAGGAACTCCCGTTTGGTATTGACATGCTAATTAGGCCCAGTAGCTGCACATCACCTAAGTTTGAAGAAAAGTTCGTTAGCCTTCAGAAAAGGAGTAGTTCATATCTGTGCTCTATTGTGTACAGAGTCTTCATCTCCCTGTTATTTCTGCAGGACATGCCGTTCACATGTGAGGGGATCTGTCCTGATGTCATCATCAACCCCCACGCCATCCCCTCCCGTATGACCATCGGTCACTTGATCGAGTGCCTCCAGGGCAAGGTCTGTCCATCGTAATTCATTTGAGATCAGGGGTAGATGTCGATAACTGAAAAGTAAAGTAACATGAAGTATTCCTTATTCTGGTGCAGGTTTCGGCCAACAAGGGTGAGATTGGTGATGCTACGCCCTTCAATGATGCCGTTAACGTCCAGAAGATCTCAGAGCTCCTCAACGAATATGGCTACCACCTCCGGGGCAATGAGGTGCTCTACAATGGCCACACCGGCCGTAAGCTGAACACGCAAGTCTTCCTTGGTCCAACCTACTACCAGCGGCTGAAGCACATGGTGGACGATAAGATCCACTCCAGGGCGAGGGGCCCAGTGCAGATCCTCACCAGACAGCCCATGGAAGGGAGATCACGGTATGTAAGCTGGTCTGTATGTGCGTAGCTAGCCTCTTCCCAGTCTATAATCCCAGGGCCTGGGAATGAGACTGGCTAATTGGGAAGGAAGGGAGGGAGAAGAGGAGGCTCTGTCTGGTTTTGAAGTGTTGGCTTTAAACAATAATTTATTTTATGTTGAAGGCATTCTGTATCTTGTCTTCATTCCAGTGATGGTGGTCTTCGGTTTGGTGAGATGGAGAGGGACTGCCAAATAGCACACGGGGCGGCACAGTTCCTCCATGAGAGGCTCTACACGGCCTCAGATGCCTACAGAGTTCATGTCTGTAACCTCTGCGGCCTCATTGCCATCGCCAACCTCCAGACAAACTCGTTTGAGTGCCGGGGCTGTAAGAACAAGACACAGGTGGGGAACATACACGTCTCTCATTGTTCATGCACCTTAGTCTTGTTTCGATACTCCTTTACAATTAGAACTGGGGGACCTTAGTCTTGTTTCGATACTCCTTTACAATTTTTGAAGAACTGGGGGTTGATTGATCTGCATGTCAGGGGTAACTTACACTAACTTGTGCGTACAGTAGCCTCTGGCATTCTTGCGGAGTACACTGAGGTGACATCCCTGCACTTGTAACACATTGGGACTCATCATTTGGTTCTGCGCTTAAACATTTCACTGATAGTACCCGTCTCCTTTCCAGATCTTCAAGGGGTGGGGTGGGGCCAGCATGGGATGGGGCCAGCATGGGGTGGGGCCAGCATGGGATGGGGGTGGGGTCAACATGGGGTACCCAACTGCTCTGGGAACTATGTATTCATTGAATACTTACTCCGTGCCTTGTATACTGCACCTCAGTGCAGTGCCTGTACTAGTGCAGTTTTTTTGCCGACAGACACACACAGGCATTGCTTAACCCCTGCTGTGCATGTGTGTGCGGGGTAATGACAATTGTGTCACCAGCCATCAGGACAAGCTGTTTTGCTTCCTTTTTGCAGATTTCACAGATTGAGATTCCGTATGCCTGCAAACTGCTCTTCCAAGAGCTGATGTCCATGAGCATTGCACCCAGGATCATGACAGTCTAGAAACTCTTAACCATTGTGGTGACGTCCTCCACACTCCCTATATTTTCTCTCTCTTTCTCTTTGTGCCATGCCTGGTGAACATGTTGGTATACACTGTGTACCTGGCTTTACTTGCTCAACTTACACACAAACTTAATGACTGTTCTCTGGAAGTTGTGCATGTAGATGCTTTGTGAATCCAACCTAATGTACCATTACGCCACTGATATCAGGATCATTAGTATCTATTGGACATATACCCACAACCGTTGTTCCTAGGCATTACTTTACTACACACATCATCTCACTCACATTTTGGCGTTCACATTCAAAGTTAAGGAGACACCCCCAAAAACTGACTGACTAAGGTAGTGTATTGATAATTTATAGATGCATGACTACGTTTCTATAAAGAGAAACTTAAATGAGCAGCAGCCTCCACCCTCCATGAAAATAATTTAAATGCGAGGACAAAAGAAAAGAACATAAAAAAGTTCAAAAAGTAGTATGGGTATAGCAATTGACCTCCCATCCCTCCATGACAGCTAGGTCAGACACCGAAGTATGCTCCCTCAGGAGCGTTGGATGGACATGACTGTGATCACAGAGGCCAACTGCTTTGCCCATGCAGAACGTCCTCTAGCTTTGGTGATTGCAGGAACTGACGTCCTGCATGGCACGAGACCAAGACTGGTGCTGTGCAGAAGTCGGTCTCACTAGAGCCCCAGCCTCATAGCTTTGAACCCTCCCCCCATCTAATGGTCCTAAAGGCCCGCCCTTCATAGAAAACATTTAAAAGGAGGTGGCATGATATGCCAAAGGCAATTGGATATTCACTTTAGATCCATGTGCTATATATAGCTGGTATTACCTACTATAAATTACCACACCTCCATGGGAAGTGCTGGCCGGAAGTAGCTGGCCGGAACTAGCTGGCTGGTATATCAATGACTCGTACAGTTCATGAGGCATTAATTAACCAGAACTATAAAAATAAAAAAATACAACAGTCTCCCTCCAAGAAAAGAAAAAGGAATAAGGAAAAAAGAAGGAAGAAGAAGAAAAGGAAAAAGAAAAAAAAAGAAGAAGAAGAATAAGAAGAAAAAAAGGAAAAAGAAAAAAAAAGAAGAAGAATAAGAAGAAAAAAAAGGAAGAAGAAGAAGAAAAAAAAAGAAGAATAACAACCTAGCAACACACCCATCCCTCCGTGACAGGTCGAACACCGAAGTGTAAGCCTCAGGAGCGCTGGATAGGCGTGACTGGAATCACAGGAGGCTAACCTGCTTTCCACCAGTCACCTTTAGCTTCGGTGGTCAGATGGGAACCGGCGTACTCATGCTGCTAGGCGGGGAAGTCAGGAACCGGTGTGTACGGAGTGGCCCAGACTCGTACTCGGTTATTGGGGAGACGAACACTCAACCCCCAGGCTGTAAAGCAAGTGCTTAGCGAGTGTGCCATCCCGACATCCCGCCAAAACTTGCTACAAATTCAGTATTTAAACCCCAGCTTCCGGTTGCGCGCGCCCCTCGGGTCAAAGGTCACGTGTGAGCGCGACAGCATGAATGAGGCTATAATTATAGCTAATACTACAAGATATGGAGACTGGGGTAACTGCCCGTCGTTGTGGTGGTAATGTCTGTGTGGAGCTGCAGAGGCGGAAGTGGGTTCCAGTCGACCAATGGGACTGGCAGCTGCTGCACAGATACTGTGAGAGGAGGACGCTCCAGAGTATGAAAGACCATGTGGGTCATCTAGGCTTTCTAGCAGTCTGATTATGAGCTTATAGCAGTGACCTCGCTCTCAGGCCATCCCTTTGTTCACTGTTTCACAAGCAGTGAATATCTTGATGGAAATCATTAGCATTCAAGGTAGAATTGAGTCACCAGAGTGAGGCAGAGACGATGCAAGCAGTTATTGTGTCCACCTCTATGCACTGCACACACATACACACATAGTCTCGCGGGCCAGCCTCTCGCCACACCCACTCCCCTCCCCGTAGTGGGTGTGGCGAGAGGCTGGCCTGTGAGACTAACACACACACACACCATATGCATTGAATACTTTTACTGCTCTACCAGTGACCTTCGCACAATTTTATACAGTCGTCTTTCCATGAGATTGTCAGAGGAAAGCGATCAACGATGGCCATTGCTTTCTCCCATGATGGGTATGTTTCTCTTGAAAGTGGGTCTAAGTGAGTGTGGTTCCCAGAAGCTTCTCCTTGTGAACATAGTCTGGTTCCCTGGACCTCCTTTCAAGCGGGTCTGGTTCCTTACAAGTGGGGGTCTAGTAACCCCGAAGTTGGCCTGATCAGTAGGGTCCTTAGACTAGTGTACGTATGTCATCTGTTACTTGTATGGTGACAAGTTGGGACAGCAAGTTCACCAGACTTTCCTTTCCACCATGTGAGATTGCTACAAGTGATTTCATACACCTCTCTCTATTCCCGTTTAGGGAGCTCATGGCTAGTGGCCATCTCACCCATGAGATTGTTGTGTGCCACACTATCCCAAAGATGGAATGCTTTCAGACTCTCTCTGGCCACCATGGACGCACCCCCTGGTGCCTGACCTTTGACCCTTGCAAATCCCACATCCTCTACTCCGGGTGTTTGGGAGGTACAGTGTGCAAATGGGATGTGCAGGTACTTTGTACTGAACTTTGAACTTTGACCTTTGTGAGTTATGTCTCCTTTGTGCACATACACACACACACACACACATTTGCGCACATGCACACATGAACATGCACACATACACACACAGACCGGATCATGCTTGAATACCTGGAACTCTGGAATTGCATCACCCATAAACAGCATCGTATTCCTACGATCAAGCCCTGACCACATGCTAGTGGCGCTAGACCACAGACTGTTCCTTCGCTGTGCAGACAATCTCACTGCAGTGTGGCAGACAGACACCGGCTGCCTCTCAAGCAAAGTCCGGTGAGCCATTGACTCTGTACCAGGGGGTCAAAGTTTGCAGCTAGTCAGCATCTTCAAGTGAAGTCAACTTGCTCCTGAAAGTTTAAAACCCAAGTCTCCCTTGAGAAGATTCCTTTGCTTTGAGGTCCCATTGGCCGATATAGGGTAACAGTTTGCTTAGGGGATGACTGATGACAGTTTAGCCTCATTCAAAGGCCTTCTCACCCAGCGTTTGTCACTTGCAGCACTTGTCACTTGCAGTGCTGAGTACTGCATGTGACAAACGCTGGCATGAGAAGGCCTGGGAACGAGGCTAATAACAGTTGCCTTCTTTTGTGCAGGCTGGTGCTGCATCACCCTGAGGACAGTGTTGTACTGACTGCAATTACGAATGTATGCACCTTTGACAGTGTCTGGCCACTGTGACCTCACTATGATGTCATACTATGATGTCATATTATGATGTCACTATGGTGTGAAGTGAGTGATGCTAGGTGATTTCTCTCTCCAGCCACCGAAAGATGTAATTCCATTCACCCATTCTCTCAGAACAGCTTACTCATCGTAAGAGATGAACTGGTGTAGATTGTAGAACTTGTTCTTGTGGGGTTTGGGTTCCCCTGTGTGTACGTGTTTAAGGGGTCTATAGCTTAATTCCCTTCACATTGAGGGAATCGGCGGTCTAGCCGCTGGACCCTCTCTGCTAGGCTGCATGCATGTGACCGACCTGGCAGAGAGGGTCTAGCATGCTAGACTGGGGAACTGGCAGTGGAGTACTTGTGCATGTTACTTGACATCTGACAACCATTTTGCCTTTGTACCCACAGCCGCACCACATATAGGTTACAGATTTATCAGTGCGGGAAGGATCACATTCCTAACCTAGAGGACAGTGAGTGTGTGAATTGGCCACCTTCCCATCAACCCTCTTTCACGTACGTATGTGTGTATCTCATTTGTACAGCTTCTCACTTGCTGCTCAGTCTGTCGGCTCGTGTGTACGGCCCGCACTCGTGTACTATGACGTCACAGTCTGTCATATGCATTACCATCAGCAAGGATGGGCTAAGCCACCTCCGTGTCTACTCTCTGTTGCTGAAGAACTTTGGACAGTGTCTGTGTGCTTTACAGCTCAACTCAAGTATGTAGCCTAGAGCTTGTTCCAGTTTAGCCTTGTACCCAGGACCCGCGGTGGGACGGGGCCTGGGTACGAGGCTAGTTCCAGTTCTGCCATTGAGGACTAATTTCTCCTCTTGAATGAATGCTTATTCCTTCTGTCACAGTCAGCCGTGTTGTCAATGTTGACCTCTCCCTGTGTGGTTCATACCTGCTGCTGGGCATAGCAGGGAAGGAGATCTTCCATATGACCAGGGTGAGGGGCAGTACCTGTTAGACCAGTGGGCAATTAGCAGCCTTTCCTGCCCAGAAAATTATTATGAGTTGACTTAGGTAGCAGTCACATGGACTTGCACGCTAATTTGTGTTGTCATGGCTACGGTATCACTGTGCATACTTTATAATTGCATGCTCTTCCAAATTTAGCACTTCTCGAGAACTCCAGTTGCCAAGATACTTGAGTTTGCACCAGAGCCCACTGACCAAAGTTCTAATGGTGGTGAAAGCCTAAAGCTCCTGGTAAGTGGAGACAAAGTTTGCATCTGGCTACAAACCATTCACACCCCCTCCCTCCCTTTTCCGCTTGTTTCCAGCCTGTCTGCACCCTCTCTAGCAGAGGTCCAGCCTCCTTCTCCTCTAACTTGGCACTCTGGGCGCCCCAGAGGGGGTGTCGGGGGGTGTACATTGGGACGCAGACGGGTGCTGTTGTGCACTGGGGTCTTGGGCAGGTGGGCAGGAGAGGGAAGGAGGAAGAGACACTGGGCCTCACGGCCAAGTGGTGCAGTGGTGATGACAAGGAGGATGATGTTTTCTAAATAGAAAATCATAGTTTATTATTGCTGCCATCACAGTTAGCCTCATTCCAAGCCCAGCCTTAATTCCAGTTTTTGATTGCCTACAGTATACTGTAAGTGATTAAAACTGGAGTTGTAGGACTGGGAATGAGGCTTTTCACATTGCCACAGTGATAGAATGTTTCCTCCATTTCAGTAACTGTTCTTCCCTGTATAATTTCTAGTAGAATAATTATTGTTATTGAAGAACATAGTTATCTCCACAATGGGGATGTTATTATGGAGGCACATTTACATGTACTTGAATTTACTGCAATTGATGTGTACAAGTCGTGGTCTACTTCCTAGTTCTCCTGGGAGGTTTTGGAGGCTCCTCTTCTGAAATGTTCTCCCTCTCTTCCTCATTATCACTATCACCATCCTCCTCCTCCCGATCCTCCTCCTCATGTTGCTCCTCAGAATTCTCACTCTCTGTGTTGCTCAGTTCCCCGTAAGGGGAGTACTTTCTGTTGGGTTTAACAAGGCGGTTGTAGCGTGTCTTCACTGAGGAGAACCGGTGTAGTTTCAATTTGAAACCCTTTTTTAAAACAGAAGTCTTTAAGTGTTTTTTGGCGGTCTTCTTCAATTTCTTTGGTTGATGTTGGGACAGAGTGTCATCTTGTGATTGTGGACGTCCACGTTTTCTGTATCTCCTAGGTTGTCTTTCTGGTGTAAGCTTGCTTTCTCTGGCTTTCCTCCGCTCGACACGCTTGCTCTTTTTGCTTGGCTTTTCATCTTCCTCCTTTGGCTGTTCAGTTTCCGATTCATAACCCTGCTCCTCATCCTCAGGGTCTGCCCCACTCTCTTTCTCTATCTCTGAGTCTTCAGAACTTGAACTCAGCAACACTCTTGCTTTCTTTCTGCTACTAGAGGTGGTAGCCTTTGCCACATCTCTCAGTCTCTTCCTCCTCCTCCTCTGCTGTTTCACACGCTTTTTCTCCACACCATCGTCACTCTCGCTTCCACCTGACTCCTGTCCAGGACGTGGATGCCCCTTGTCTTCATTACTCTCTTCCCTTAACTCTGAAATGGATGCAATCCTCGCACTCCTTCTGGTGGGGGTGTGCTGTTTTCTCCGACTTGCACCACTGGCAGCTGCGGTTTCTTGAACTTGGGATTCTCCGTCTGCTGTGGCCGGCTGACCGTCTGACTCCTTGCCACCACTATCTCTGGGTACACCAGTTTTGCTCTGTTCTCTCAGTTCACCCTTCAGTTCCCCTTTGTGTGGTTCACCCCTGCCTACCTCCTTCTTCCCACCACCTTTCTTGGCATCCCCAGACTTATCTTTCTCCTTGCCACCACCTGCTAGTGACTTCAGAGTACCTCTGTCTTGGGACGGCTTCTCAGAGCTCTCCTTCTGACCAGTTACCGATTTCTCTTTTGCTTCCTCTTTCAAACTTCTTAGTTTGCTAACCATCTTTTGCTTCTCCTTGCTAACCTCTTCGGAAACTCCTTCCTTCTCTACAGCGCTTCTACTATCCTCCTTCTCCCTCTCCTTCAGCACCTTCACACCCTCCTTCACAGCAACTGTTCCCTTACTTCCATTTGCCACAGCTGTTTTAGACCTTGCAGGGCCCTTAGCTCCATCTTTCAATACAGTACCATCACTCTGCTTCAGTTTAGGCTTCACAGATTTGCTCTCCCCTCCTCCACCTCCTCCACCCGTGGCAGGGTCCTTCTTTGGTACACTCAGACCCGGGATGATAT
The DNA here is from genome assembly GCA_963931865.1 of Axinella damicornis. Classification (NCBI taxonomy): domain Eukaryota; kingdom Metazoa; phylum Porifera; class Demospongiae; order Axinellida; family Axinellidae; genus Axinella; species Axinella damicornis. Next base: position 2,217,963 of record OZ007509.1, read on the forward strand.
CAATAGGCAGACCAAGACCTAGAGAGCCCAACTCTGATGATGCCTTCTCATTAGATGCTGAAGCAGCTGCTATTTCTGTTGTGGTGTTACTGGAACTGGTACTGGATGTGGACTGGGATCCAGACAGAAGTGGCGGGTTTCTGGAATCAGACTGAGTGCTCTGCTGTGGTTTCACTGCCCGGAGAGTCTCCACTGCATCCATAATTTGGGGCAGAAGATCTTTTGATTTAGATTCCAATGTCTTCTCTAAGAGAGCAGCCAGTGGTAGTCCAACGTGGAGCTCTGGGCTGCAAAAGCAGAGAGAAACAGCTAAGCTGTAAAGGAGTGACGAGGTGGCCATGGTGAGTTGACATACACACAGAATGCTTTGATGAGAAGAGAATAACGGCAAAACAACATGTAAGGGAGTGATGTGGTCATCTGGCGTGACATGCATGCACAGACTGTCTTGCTTACATGAGTGTGCAGACAGAAACAGCCAAGCAGCAGTGATCGTGGCACGGGAGGCCACACAGTGGCCAAGTTACCTGACGTATATATACACAGACTGCTTTGCTTGCATGAGCAGAGAGCAGCATGCAAGAGTGGTGGCCACACACACATACAGAGGTTCCAGGTAGGTAGGTCATTCCCAGGCTCTCTCCCCGGTTTTGAGAAGAGAGCCTGGGACCGAGGCTTGGGGGGTTACAGCTGTTGGACATACCTAGAAATAACTCCGAGCATGTGTTGCCTCAGTTTGGATCGGACCTCGTTCCTGGTTGTGTTCTCTTTCCAGTTGAAGTCCTGCAGGTAGCGCCGTGACAGCACTTCAACGTGCTCGCCGTGAGCCCTGAATGAGGGCTGTAGAGGAAGGAGAATGTTATAGGGTGACCCTCTCCCATATCTATGTGCAGTGTATACTGTGAAAGTAGGTTGTCATGACTACAGAGCGGTCACCTAGGGGAATAGTAGGGGGTGCCCAAAGCTTCCGTATAACAATTCCTGACATGCTTCCTAAGCATGCTCAATAATATGCTTGGTAAAATTATCCGCTTCCTGTATTATAATGCATGCTCGAGCTCAAGTGCCTCGCTGTCAGGTCCAGATTTGGTGGTGCAAGTGTACACGTGAGTGTCTGTGTTTCATTCCAGTGTGCTTGCTTTCAGCAGAGTCGTAGTGAGCAGTACTTTTAAGGCAGCAAGATCCTGGCATAATTCTGCCAAGGCATGTAAGGCCTATGGTCAACACTCACTTCAGCTTCTATGGCAGCCGAGCAGGTCTTTCTGAACTGGTCAAACGCGCCATCAGACTTCAGTTTGTCCAGCACTGCCTCTGCAGACGGCAGTGTTCCCATCTGCTCCATAACACAGTCAGTGCAGTCACGGCGATACGAACGAAATTATGCAGGAGCCCATAACCATATCTAAATTCTGTGTCTAAGGAGTTAAAGTTAATTAGATTTACGTACAATTCATGTGACCATGAATTTCATTATAGTTGGACCGTACACAAACGATAAGAATGCGGGAACTGCTTCTGCTAAGCCTGTTCTCTGATACTACCGTTCTTCTCTAGTTGCTGAGGTAAGTGGTGGTCAAGTAACGCGCCGAGCCATGTCATACAGATTGACCTTGAGGAGGTTTGGTGCCCCTCGGGGGTATAGATTTGTTTATGCCCAAGACGACACTCCCCTCATAATTTTTCATATGCATAGATACACTACGTATTTTGCATACCATAACTTTTATTGACCCCTAGTCTGCAACACATACTTCTGGTAGCTTGTTTCCTATGACAGTGCTGCCACGGTCTGCGCAGTTATACTAGTTATCTATGTTCCTGGTCGAACCAAAATCCCGCATGTATGTAGAACTCTTATGAATATTGCTAGCGTATAATATCGTCTATGATGCTGTCCATTGTTTGTGTTGCAGTATAGTTGAAAACCTTATGTCATTCACTCGTTGTTGACCTGTTGTTTGAGCAATGACGTATTTAGTCTTACAGCACGTGGAACGTGTAGGGCTTGGTTTGTTTTGCCAGAACAATACAGCAGCTGCATGCGACGTCACAGACAGCTTGGAACGTACCGAGCATCACTGTGTCAACTGTTACTGTAGCGCAGCTATCATGTTGAGTAGCTATCTAATCTGGAGTACAAGTGAGAGAGTAGCTTCCGTTTAGCTGCCATTAAAGTTGGAAACTTGGCTGGTTTTCCGGCCAGAACAATTGGAAGGGACGGAGAGACCCAAACTTGAAGTGTAGAACTTAGACCAATGTGTAGTCTGCCTGAAGCCGTAATCCCGTACCAAGGTCTTCCCACCTTTGTTATTCTTTTTCTCTCCACGGAGCATTAATTTGTTTGCCAATCATCTTTCATGGAGCCTAGGATGGTACCGGCAGGCAGAGGCAGGCAGAGAAAGAATAGACACAATCAGGAAGGCCTGGGATACCTGGAACTACCACGGCATCCTCAGACTCCTGTAGTGGACTTCCTCTGAGAAGCAGTTGACCTTATTTCATCAGAGAGCTGAGTTTGCTCTCTGATGAGATAAGGTCAACTGCTTAAAGCATCAGAGGAAGTATCTGTTGTATTAAGTTCTGTGTTAATGTCAGGGTCATTGGGAAAGGAAGTATTTTGATGGCATGAGTCCTCTTTGCAGATTTGCATCATGGGAATAGTAATTTCCTTGACGATTGCAGCTGAGATACTGCACACACAAGGCTGCAAGCAATCGAGAACCAGACACCTGGGGGTGGGAGATTCCTCTGTCCTCATTCCAAGTCCAGTCTGGGAATGAGGCTGAATGAGGTCTCCTCTTCCAGTCAGATTGCAGTTATGTAGGGACACTATGTACCTGAGTATTACACTGGCTGCTGTGGTATTACTGTGGACTACCACTTGTCGTTTCGGCCAAGCAGACTGCATACAGTCAAGTGATTGCGTTTCTGGACTTTGAAGGTCGCATGCTACACTAGTACTGTGATTATGCTCACTGGTAATCAGTTACTTTTTGAAGCTTCTAGACCTAGTGGTATAATTAGACCAATGGAATTCATGTTTCCACGGTAACACTAGATATTTTGCTAATGGAGTAAGTGATTACTGTGATTCATAATTACAGTGAGGCATGTGACCTGCAGAGTGCATTCCAAAGTATTCCTGTTGACAAGAAATGGGTAGCCATCTACTCAGCTGAAGAGGTAGTCCACAATTACAAGAATCACACTCTGACTAACTCATTCCCAGGTTGACTTGGAGTGAGGTGGTAACATACCTACGGTAAATTTCAGCATGCTGTGTATTCCACGAGTGTGAACTAAACAGCATGCAATACACTGAGCCTGATGACAGGTGTGCTCTCAGAGTGGGTGTTGTCAGAACATCGTTCGGCTTTCACTTGCTCAACTATGTCCTGTGTCATATCTTGACTGTGGAGAGGTTGATACACAAGCTGCTTTCAAAAAAAGAATTGAGAAGCTGATTGTCTGACCTGACCATATGCTTCATGTGATCTTCCATAATTTTCCGTCCAAACAGAAGGCCATTGCAGTTGTATTATGTGCCTATCAATTTAGGATCTCATGTGATCATGTGACCTCATGTGATCCCATGTGATCAATGTGCAGAAATCTTGTTGTAGAATCAACTCATTTGCATTACATGTTTGCCTTGACCCTAGAGCTACCTCAGGACATGAACGATCGGCAGCGGGGACAGAGAAATAGGGCACAGTTGCCAAATGGTGTGGCGAATTCCCCTCCTTCCCCCCTCTTCCCGCTCGACCGGCTGCTGCAAGAGCTGCTGCAGCAAGAGGAGGTGCTATGGCGGAGGAACGAGATGCACCTGCAGTCACTCCGGGCAGGTAGGGAACTCAGGCACTTCAGTCCACGTTCAGCAAGTCAATCACTACAGTGACCATTTTTGCACATTTTTTTTTAAATTCAAGGCACATCCTACTCTAGGTTAGCCTAATTATTGCCATAGCAACCATGTTATCTAAAATCACTTCCCAGCAATTGTCAAGTGTGACCACTCTCAATCTTAGTTAAATCTGGCGTAGCATTATCGCCATCAGCCTTGCATTCTCATCAGTCTGGCCATTGGACCCAAATAGATAGAGATGGTCATAAGACTGCATGCTTCGAGGGAGTTTTACATGAGAAATAGTGTTTTTTCAGCTTTAGAAATGACAGTCTGATGTTCATAATTCATTGCAATGCAAAGTCTGCTTGCAATAGCTCTATGACTCACACTTGTGTGTGCACTTTATCTCAGCGCCAGCTAACCCGCCAGTGGCTGAGAACAGCGACGTGTCATCAGTGAGGAGCATGGCCACCTTGCGGTCACAGTCTTCTGCTCCCACCACACCTGCACCGGACGACGGGACGGGGAACCCAAGCCAGGCTGGACTCTACCTCATCAGGTGCGTGTGTGTACAGTGAACCCCCCTTAAAGGACACCCCTGAACTAATTGTCACATTTTATTCTCCCCCTGAATGAGTACTAGCTACTACTTCTTTTCGTAAACTTCTGTAACTTTTTGACCTTTTTTAACTTCTTCAGCTATGGAACACTGACTAATGCCATTCACAAGTACTTCAGGAGGCTGGAGTGAGTTGCTTGTGGATGTGACCTTGGATGCAATTCCTTTCACATATTCTAAATGTCTGTAGTAGCCTAGTTCCCGGGCCCGATGCTATTAGCGTACAAACTGCTACAATTCACCACCTCCAATGGGTCCCACGATGGGGAACCCTCAATTAACCAGGTGATTAGGTGGAGTAAGTGAGTGGACAGCCAGCACTGGAATCTCTGCATTACATGGGCGATGAATTGGGTGTTAAATGAGGACCAAATGTATACCTAGCCTCATCCTCTCACAGCCGTGGAGAAAAATCGGGCTGCGAGATAAAATCTGGGTGGAAGCCTGGGAATGAGGCTGGGGTATACCCACGTGAAGACATTTGGTGTAGCTGATGTATCTGTCTCAAGTACCGAGGTCACAGAATGCATGACTAGGTGATAAGCTATTGCAAAGCCTGCACTGGATATCCTACAGTGGAGACGATACATGACCGTACAGTAGCAGTACAGTCAGTGAGAGGGCTAGGTTTGAAGAACTTTGAATTCATCACAGAGCCATTGGAAGCGAGGTGGCAAGGGCGGACCACGGTAAAGATCTCTTACTTGTCCTTGAAGCCAATTTTTTTTCTCTCTGTTGATTCATAGGAAGCGACATGCTTGCCTCTACCTGACTGGTTGGAAAGCCCGGCACGAGAGCCTCAGGGTAAGTAGACCATGACCTCATTCCCAGACCACATGCCCCACTTTCACTTCATGTTGAAATGGGTCTGGTACATTGTAGTGTTTGACGGGTGCGTGGATTCTGTGATTTCTGATCTGGAATCATTGTTCCCTAGAATGGAATTGAACCAGTAAGCATGGCAGCTGGAATAAACAAATTCAGCTGAGTGTTGACCAATCAGAGGGCTGCATTCATGATGTACACAGGAAGCAGAAGGCTCAAAATTGGCCGTAGCATACTACAGTGTAGGTTGTGTGTCGTATGGATCGATACAGTGGAGTCAGAGTATCAAAGATCAGGACTCTCTGCTCTTTGTTGAGGTCATGGAACATAGCCAGGCTCAATGGTGTCCTGGGTTTGTTTCTTGTTTCTGTTCCGTCTCCCTCCATAAAGAACCACCAACTGTAGGATGTTGTCATGCCACTGCCAAGAGCCTTGTTTTCAGTGCTGTACTGTGTACACACACTGTACACACACTAGTACTTGTAGTGCAGCTGTTGAGACCACTCAGGCTAGAGTGCAGCTGAATACAATTCCAGCTGCTCCCCACTTGTGAGTACAAGTCACATGACTGTCAACAAACACTGACTCCAGCTTCAGGAGCAGATTGACTATCAGTGCAAACACACAGCGGGTTGTAGAAACAGCCAGTGCATCCCTTGTGACCCACTCACTACCACATTCATGAGTAGTGTATCTGTTGACAACCTTAGTTCACTAGTAAGGGTGAAATTTTAGCTGATAACCGATATTGGATAGCAAGTAATGCCGATACCAATAGCTGATACCAAGAGTTCATAACAAGGAACACTTGCCGATACACATTACGATTTTCTATGTTTCAGTGCTTAATTCGGACCATCTTTGCATCGGTATCCAATATTTGCTGATAATGGCATTGGATGATTAGCTGGCAAACATCCACAGCCCAGTTACAATATACCAAGCTGCCTATGGAAACCCTTTTATCGTTAAGACTTGCATTCTCGATAATGGCCACTGTTCCTTTTCCTCCCTTGTCATCCTCCCTCCTCCCTCCGTCTCCTCCCTCCTCCCTCCTCCTCCTCCTCTCTGTGTGATATTATGCAGCATGTAGAGACACACAGAGCACTCAGCAGTGAAGGAGATACTCCTGGTAAGACACCTGCATGTTTGCATCTTGTTTGTTGATCAACAAATGGCGTCGTCATGGTGACCTTGTCCTCGACTCCACAGAGACACTGAGTGCCAGTGCTCTGCTACGTGAGGGTGGACAGCAGCTGGTGACTCTCAAAGACGAAGTATGCACTGCCAGTAGTTCGTCCACAATTGAGTTTACTAGAGATTACTAGAGATTACTAGAGATTACTAGCAATTACTAGAGAATACTAGAGATTACTAGAGAATACTAGAGCTATGGTCAATGTTGATTTCTGAGTGGCTCTTGTGAGGGCATTTGTATGTCGTCTTGACTCTATGCATATGCTTCATATCCTAGCCTCGTGGTCTCATACCCAGACCACAGAAGTCCATGGGAATGAGACTGACCACTTTTCACCTGCGCATTCTCCTCCCTCTACTCACCCACTATCTCCCCCCTCCCCCTCCACCCCTCCCCCTTGCACAGGAGCTCCTGGTGTACCGCTGTGCACTGATGTGCTCCCAGTTCCCCATGCTGAGTGCCCCCAGTCCTCCTGACGGCCACTCCCCCACCCCCACGCCTCCAGCCCTCCCCCTCAGATTTCACCCAGTTGCTATCGGGAGCCCCCATGGAGATATTGCCAGAACCGCTCCCGATGGATTTCTCACCGCTCTAAGTGTGAGTGCCTAAATATATGGAAAAGATGAATAATTATTGCTAATTAAGTGCTTTTCGCTTCCTGTCCAGGAGACAGATGTGACCCTCTGATTGGTCAAATCTTGGTTGCTCATTATAACATGGACATAGGAATTAGTGAGCAATCCCTGAGTTCTGTACAGCAATAGCAATGTATGAAGCCGTATAAGATTAAAGTGCCCATGATTTCAATGTGATAGTGTGCTATATTTTTCCTTTGAAAATATTGCACCAGAAATAGTGCTCTGTGTATGTTGCAATATGCCAGTTACTGACATCTTGCTGTACTGCACGTCTCCTGCGCATGCACAAGGGGATTCATTGCGCTTGGGACGGAGTCTGGAGACAAATACAACACTCGGCTTCACCTCATAGTGTATATACCTCTCACCTAGCCTCGTTCCCAGGCCTGCCCAGATTTTATCTCTCAGCCGTGGAGAAAAAACAATTATTCTCCCCAGCTGAAATAAAAAATCTGGGCGGAGGCCTGGGAACAAGGCTACCTCTCAACCCAATACATCCCATAGTCGGTATATTGACAGACTGGAGATCTCTCATTTGTACCGTAAGAACTACCAGAGAATGGGGTCATCTCCTGACGTGATTGCTGTGTTCCTACAGAGGTCCAGAGCAGAACCTGTTGTGCCACACCTACAAAGAACTCCGGACCCGTCACATAGGCCAACCTCGGAGATTAATCTCGACTCGCATCATTCCCATATCCCCACCACGCCCCCCCTCCCCACCACACCCCCACACCTTGGACGGACATCATCAGGTGATACGTTGATGGCTTTGAGGCCATCGTTGGACCAGAGGACGAAGAGGACCTCTACTGCGGAAGAAGAGGGCGCTCCAAATGGAGTCACCCGGACATCTTCAGGTGTGTATCTGTTCCTACTGGATTGAAAGTACTCCATGATTTACATCCATACATACGCACACACTTGCGCACGCACACACACACACACACACACACACACACACACACACACACACACACACACACACACCACTACACCAGGGGAACGGATGAAGTCGAAGTCAAGGGCTGTAGATGGTGGAAAGTCCTCAGAGTCTTCTGAGTCATCGAAAAAGCTTCCAGAGACGCAGTCTGCAAGACACCATGCCAGCAGCCCTGTTGCCATCCGAGGTGGTATGCAGTCAATGCACATCACCTCTTGTCAACTAGCTGTGCTATGAGCTCTGATTTGGTAATGCCTCAGCCATTTTCTGCTCTTCTGCTCACAGGCCACAAGTCCAGGAGCAGGAACAACTCGACACATGCAGGCAGAGATCGTGGAAAGAGAGAGGGAGACTCAACTGCCAACAAGAAGCTCTCTAGCAAGAGGTGAAGTACTGCCTACTGTAGGCACTCAGGAGTATTATGTACATGCAAGACAATTCATGCCTCCCCCTCACTTTGCCATACTACAATTCCCCCCACCCACCCATCCCCTCTCCCCCCTCCCCCTCCTCTCCTCCCCGTCTCCTCTCCTCCCATCTCCTCTCCACCCCATCTCCTCTCCTTCTCCTCTCCTCCCCTTCTCCTCACCTCCCCGTCTTTTCTCCTCCCTATCTCCTTTCTTCCCTATCTCCTCTCCTCCCCATCTCCTCTCCTCCCCATCTCCTCTCCTCCCCGTCTCCTCTCCTCCCTGTCTCCTCTCCTCCCTGTCTACTCTCCCCACCAGGCTGCACTCCTCAGAGGGAGCAGCTCTGCACTCAGCTGCTGTTGACTCTGATGAAGAAGACGAGATCGTCAAGCTCACCTCTCACAACGGCAAGCCCTCCAGTACAATGTCTGGCGGCAGCACCCTCAATGGTCCCCTGTACCGGGAACACCCATTCTCTCCGATGGTTAACCGCGAGATGTTGTGCAACCTCGTGCGGAATGCCTTCCACCAGACAGAGGAACAGCAGCTGCAGTTTGAGCAGATCCTCAGACACGAGTATGGCCGTCGGAGCAAGGGAGAGGTGCGTGGGACATTGGCAGTGAGGATGGTTGGATCACGAGTAGCATGATTTACGATACGTACCACTGCTTAGATTGGAGTGGTAAGTGCTGGATAATGTTGTACTGAGTGTGTTTCTCTCCTGTTTGTAGATTTTGGCGAAGGAGCTTGCCGGACAGCTGCAGGTGTTGGAGAACAATGCACACCCTTTCTACAAACCCAAGCTCTTTGTGGTATGAGCATGTCCCTCATTCGTTGTACAGACTGTAGGCCATTCTCATTACTGTGTTCCACTTCCTGTTAAGAGGTTGAATGCAGCCTTTTGATTGGTCCACATCTCCCTCCCTCCACCTCTTAGACTCGTAACGGGTACGACATCTGGCTGCAGGCGGAGAAGCAGCGTGTGCGGACCCTCATCGACAAGTTCTGGCACTTCTCCCTCCCTCGACCCCAGCTCTGGAGGCACTATAATCCCACCGACTACCACAGAGCCTACGCCATCCTGCTCCAGAAGATCATTTGGTATGGGTTGGGTGGATTGGAGAGGATGTGTGGAGAGGATGTGTGGTCGGTACAAGTACACCAGACATAATATGCTCACATGCACACACACACACACCATGTACTGTATGTGTATGAAGCATTGAGAGTCGTACGGAACGCAAGGAGCCGGCGTACACTGGAAGGACTCCTTCCGCCCCCCTCTCTGCCACTGCACACCGCCTGCTAACGGAATTTGGACTCAGATATGGAGTGGTGAGTGTTAGCCTCGTTCCCAGGTGCTTGTTCCCAATTACCGTGCGCCTGGGAACGAGGCTGAACAAGTGTCCTTTTGGGAGTGACCTAAACACTAGCCTCATTCCCAGGCGTCTCCCTGCACAACAATGAAATGGAATGAACGGGGGGGGGGGGGGGGGGGGGGGGGGGGGGGGGGCTTGGGAACGAGGCAACCTAAAGCTGTGCAAAGGTTGCACTGATCTCATGTTGATCTTCTTCTCTGCTCAGGGTGTGTTGTACCGCAGGATTGTCTACCTGGACTACTTGGCAAAGTGAGTGGCAACCACCCAGGGTTCTCCCCGGAAGGGTGGATGTAATGACAAGTAGAGTGGCGTTTGATCAAAGCATTCGTCAAAGGGGGAAAAACAAAAGTAGAGTTGTATAGCACGACTAATCAGGCCTGGGAGAGCCCCATCACCTGTGTGATGGAGCCAAACTTCCATCCCGTCTCTGTGAAGAGCACCCGTACGTTTTGTTCACCCCTTGCAGGCACTTTGACTACGAGATCTGGTACATCAAGCACTGCACGGAGGAGCTGAGGGAGATCAGGGAGCTCCTGCCCCGAAACAGGAACAAGATCACTGCCGTGAGAAAAGAGGTAAGCTTTAACAAGACACTTCTTTTTCACCTCACTTCCTCCCTCTCTTCCTGTGGGAATGAGACTGGTAACTCACTGTATTCTATCAGATGGAGCTTCTGCGGTCCACTGTCCACCTGCTGCATGGCCAGACCGACAACTCACTGACCAGGATTGATAGGCTCTTCCTCGACACCGACCCAAGGGAGGGAGTGGGTGAGTCATCGTTTTGTGTGCTATAATATTATATTAGAGAAAAAATGGCTTGTGGGGTCTTCCTTGTACAATCTGATTGGTGCTCAAGTTCCAAAAGTTAACTGTAGATTACCAGAGATTACTAGAGATTACTAAGGGATTTACTGGAGATTACTGTGAATAATGCATGTGACTCTCAACTCCCCAGCATCACTGATTGAGTTACTGGCTGAAGTACTGGATGCAGAGCAATCTCTGTTTGGCAAGAAAGTCCGGCCAGTGGAGGACTGGCTAAAGAGATACTTGAAGGTGGGTCATGTGGGTATCATGTGACACACCATGTGACACTGTGGCCCAAATGTGAATGTCTTGTGAGGCTGAAGTGGTTGCTTGTGCCAATGTTGTGAGCACTGTGATACTCATGTGACAATACTGCTGTACAGTGTATGATGTAGTGATATGTGTTGTGGAGCTCCTAATTTTCTGCTTTGTTGCAGTCTGGTTTTGCTCTTCGCTACATGAGAAGGAAGGAGATTGCAGCCGATGAAACGATGCCAAACCGCACCAATCAGCCATTTGTACTCACCCCTCCACTGGTGAGTTAAAATGCACAGTATATACAAAGTACAAAGTCCAGAGTGCAACTCTTCAGCTTGATGCCTCAGTACTAGCAATACTTGGGGGTTTATGCATCAGCAATAAGTGGTGTCGTGCACCATTCATGTGAAGATATTCGTACAGGTGAATGCACTGCTGTTGAACATTCGAGATGAAGTTCGTGAGTACCGAGAGAAGTTTCAGCCTGTCTTCAGACCGTGAGTTATAGTCCAGTGTGCACACTGATCTCAGTGTCTCCCCCAAACCTGACTTGTGATTGCTTCTTGCATCCTCCCTCCCCCCAAACCTGACTTGTGATTGCTTCTTGCATCCTCCCTCCCTCCCTCCCTCCCTCCCTCCCTCCCTCCCTCCTTCAGGTATTTTGACATAGTGCCATTCTCAAAAGTAGAGTTCTATCAGCTGCTGTGCAATGATGCTCGTAATCTCTGTGGCAGGATGACTCACAGACCTGTGAGTGAGGGAGGGTTTGTTATATGAGTACTTGTGTAGTAAATATCCATTGGGTGAGTGTGTATATATGTATTGTGCTGTTGTGTGCAGGAGACCCGGCAGTCGCTGAGTCTGGAGATGCTGGGTCTGATGTACAGACTGAACGAGAGGGACATGGAGTGGGAGAACGTCATTACTCCAGAGTGAGTTGGAGGGGGAGCAGGGAGGAGGAGGGAGGGAAGGATTAGGAGTAAGTTGGGGAAGGGAGGAGGAGAGAGGAGGAGGAGGGAGGGTAGGACTAGGAGTAAGAGGGAGAAGGAGGGAGTAAGAAGAGGAGGAGGGAGGGGGGAATGGGAATGAGTGAAGAAGAAAGGAGAAGGAGGAAGGGGTTTGGGGAAAGTAGGAGGAAAGGAGGAATGTTCACCTGGTCGATGTGATCTTGCTGTAGGCTTCAGTTATGGCGGCGGGATTTTGTGGACCTGGCTCTGATCTGGATGGAGGTACTGGGCAAGCAGATCAACCAGTGGATACGGATGACCGTCGCCAAGGACCAGGTACACAAGCAGCTGCACTGTTGGATGTGCATCTAGTACAGCTAGCTTGAATTACCAGCTGCCAATTACGCACATGCGCTTACACATTACTCATGCGCACATCTGTGCACACGCATGAACACATGCACATCACACACCTACACCCTCACACTCACACACTACACCCTCACACTGACACCTGCACTCACACTCACACACCCTCCACCAGTGGACGATGCTCACCTTCTCCAGCAGTGTCCCGGCCTCACAAGATGCCAGCCGTCCCAGCACTGAAACTATGCCCACTCCACAAATCCTAGTTGGCATGAGGAACTCTCCCTTCCCCTCCCCCACCTTTTTCCATCACGCAGGAGCTGCCTCTGCCCAGGGCTCCCTGGGGTCAGCGTTTGGAGCCTTCTCACCATACCCCAGGGCTGTGCTCAAGCGGCACACACAGAAGTCACCACCCCAGGTGAGGCAGGGAAGAGAGAGGGACCAGCTGGGATTCAAACCCAAGGCATAAGTACTGTGGTTTCAGCATTTATAGCTATCCAAAGTATCACACATCGTCCCACAGAGCGAGAGCAGCGGAGCAGTAACGGACATCTCGAACAGCACCTCCTCCATGGAGAGTGGTGCTAGCATTCCCATTGGGGAAATCCCCGATGTGATCCTGAAGGGGGCCAGGAAGGGAGCAAAGAACTCTCCGGCTGGGTCACTGCTGAATTTTGGGACGGGGGCTGCCAAGGGCCGAGGGGAGGAAGAGACAGTGGAGTTTAGTACTGTGGACCCCCCTGAAGAGATAGAGGTATGTCCTAATGTATAGGTATGATGTCACATGATGTCATTGATGATATGATTAATATTGATGATGTAATTGATGGTATGATTAATATTGATGATGTCATGAACATGTCATTGATGATGTCATTGATGTATGCATACCGATATCAGAATATTAGGAGTTCATAACGGCTCATTATGGGAGTAAGCTGCCACCACCACGAGTTCATTTTAATTTGTTCATACAGATCCCCGCTTCAGCTTACGAGAGCTCTGGCCGTGATTCAAAGTCACCAAGTGTGAACCAGGAAAGTGAGTCTCTAGCCGAACCCACTCCAGTACAAACCGGGAATGAAATGACAGCCCCTGGATCCAAAGTCTTGGAGCTGGACCCCACAGAAGAGCACAGGGTGACAACACCTTGTTCAGAGGAGAACCCAAACAGCGATAAGCCCAACTCTGTTGGAGTTGATCCTGAGGACATTCTGTCTCATGAAGCTACCCCTGGTGAAGCACCGGAGGGTCATACTGTGGAAACTGAAAACCATGTCAGTCCAGCGCAAGATCTTGCCAGCGGTCCTATTGATGTGATTGTGCAAGTTCTCAGTCCGGTAGAAAAGAAGAGTGACAGTTCGACTGTGGTCAAGTCCATCCAAGAGAGAAACAGTAAGACCAAGCCAAGGAGGTCTCAAAGGACGTCACAAAAGCACGCAACGGCCAACAGTGATCTCAACCAAGATCTTTTGATGGACCCTCCTGCACATATCACAGCACCAGGGACCAGTCCGATGGTCAAGTTTGGCAACATTCTTGATAGGTGTACTGCCGAGGATTCTGGAGTAGTGGTGCCAAAACCTAGAGTGGTGAAACCCTCACGGACCAGCATCAGCCATGTGGGGTTTGGACAGAGTGAAGGTATGTTTGTTGGGGTAGGGTTTAGTGCCATATTTTGATTTTGCACCAATTGTGGCACATTTTTGACGTGCCTAAATTGGCAGAAACAGCACTCCTGTCCGTCCTGTAGTGCCATTCTGCCAAAATGGACCAATGGTGTTTAGACTTGTCGCAATAGGTACATGTACGTGTGTGAACGAGATATGAAGCAGGGGATTGTGCCATTGTGGTCAGCATGAAAAGAGCTTTCAAATGATGTCCTTAAAATTATTTTTGATCTCAATCACATTTTTTGTCAAAAATCGCAGTCAACCAAAGGCTATAATCCATGGTTTTTCATGATTTTGGGTCAAAACTCAACCGACAGCAAAATGGGCATCATTAGAATGCTCCATTCGTGCTGATTACAATGGTGCAAATCCCAGCTTTGTATCTCATTCCTATCCCAAGATACCTAGCATATTAGTTTGCTATAACTGCATGCACAGCCTCGTTCCCAGGCCTTCTACAGCATTTTTTAAAACGATCAGAACCCAAAGGCCTGGGAACGGAGGCTATGCTTTCCCCTATGGCACCCTCCACAACAAACAAGACAAAATTCTGGCTTCACTGCATTCCTTGGTGTGTTGACTCTCGCTAGGAGTGCTGTTTCTGCTTCGTTCCATTTTTGACAGAAATTCTTAGTTTCTGGTGATTACATAATCGTCGTAAACTCATGGAACTGGTTGCAACCCGTTGTTGCCAATGAAGTAAAAGCAGCTGGCCAATTAGATGTGATAAACAAATATTTTATAGTCCTCATAGTCGTGGTATATCTTTGTGTGCTTGTTCGCGTTCTCCCATACTAGCCTGCTGGGTAGCCAAAGTACTGTGTAACCTGTCGCCCTTCCTGATAAGGTATACATTTCCCTCTGTTGCAGATGAGTCCCACGTCCCTCCCGCCTCAGTCGGCACGGTGCCAGAGCTGGCTGAGTGGGCCAAGGAGCATCATACATACTCCTTTATGGAAAATGGCCATTCCAGGTCGGGGTCAGCTCACACAAGCCCCTCCTATTGCGACTCTCAGGATACATCGAAGAAGTCTCCTTCGATTGAGGCGTCCTCTGGATCCGGGATATCTCCCCCTGCAGAGGAGAAGAAGACGGGGAGCTCGTATCACTTCCCTGTCTCCAGCTCTCCCATCGACATCGTCACGATGCTCACCCGGCTGTCCACCTTCACTGGTGTGCTACTGGGGGTCCTCATGCCCAAGCTAAAACCCCACACCATCCCTCTTGAGGATCAGAAGGTCAGTGATCCCTCTTGAGGATCAGAAGGTCAGTGGACCCCTCGTCTTTCCCTCCAGGGACATGAACGATTAGTCAACCAATTAAAGTTGCTGACTACATTTCTTGCATGTCAACTGGTCAAGAGGACCAACGTGTAGAGATCCTACAACGTGTAGAGATGGCATGTCAACTTCCTCAATCAGTACTAAACTAGTCGTGCAAACTGCAAGCCAATTAGTCATCTAGGGAAATTCCCTAGTTGTTCGAGCCCTAGTCATCTATGTCAGCAGTACCTTGGATTTAATCATCACTGGTAAAAGTTCAACCGTCATCTACCATCTGACTTCACTTGGTACAGGCGACCCATGAGTACTCCTCTGAAGTTGCCACGGCAAGGCAGCAAGCCATGCAGCAGTGGAAGCTCGCACAAGACATGAAGACAGAGTTCCTCAAGAAGTTGCACAAGGTGAGTCTGAGTCTCATTCCCAGAGCTTCCGCTCTCTGTTGAGATTGGTCTGGGAACGCAACCACGTCCTTGGATATAGCATTGTGAGTTAGCAGTACCTCGTATTATTTTCCATCGCTGGTGAAAGTTCAACCATCTCGCTTCTCACAACCGTTTCACAGGCTATGGTGAACTCCCTGAAGCTGTACGCTGATAACCTCCTCTGCATGGACTTGTGTTGGTGGTCTGGACGGGAGGCCATGAAGCTGCTTGGAGAACAGGTTTGTGTAGGGGAACTAGGCTACTCCCTACCCTCCAGTAACCTCAGTTACACAAGTACACTTTGCAGTTCTACCATGGTAGAGCACACATACTACCATTGCATGCATACATAACCGCTGTAAACATGAGTTCTTTCTGTCCTGTTCAGATGGTGCACCACCTGAGGAGGAGGAAGGAGATGGGAGAGATATGGGGATGCCGGCACATGGTGGAGGCTAGACACGGTAATTCAAACAGATGTACTGCAAGCACAGTGAGGTCTATGGTAGCCTCGTTCCCAGGCGCTCAGTAATTGGGGAGAAGACCAAGCGCCTGGGAACGAGGCTTGGTCTATGGTCGCGTCCGGCTGAGATGATTGGTGTCCTGTTGAGACGTTTGAAAACTCTCCGTAAAATTAGAAGGGATTTATTTACAGCTGCCATACTCCATCTCTCTTAAGATTTGAGAGGTGGGGTATGGTTAGCCTGGGTTCGAGGCTAGGATATGGTAGGCCATCAGTAGTCCCTTGCTTTCTGACTACACTGTATATTGCTCACATCCATAGGGCTGCACCCTCTTGGTATTCCCTGTCAGAAGAAGTCAAATACAAAGTTTGAAAACATCACCAGAGATGTACGTAAGAACTGCTGGCAAGAATTTGTTTCATGTATGCAAGTTTAGCTATCCAGTGCTGCACAATTCCAATACACTACACCTGTCAGTTATCATAAGCCTTCCTCCTCCTCTTCCAGATGTGCATTCGCATCAACAACATCCACACTATAATCACCATCTTCACCTCCCTGGAGTCCCACCTCCACGCCAGCTCCCGCACCGAGGTCCTGAAACCCACCAACCCGTTTGGGTACATCTCCAGCGATCCCCTTGACCTGGGTTACCGTGGTGCAGCCCAGCAGCTCAGGCCCAACCCACACACAAGGCAGCAGCCGACGCAGCAGAACCACCTCGCTCCAAGTGACCCCTTCACCCGAGGTGTTACAGGTGAATTGTCAATTGAGTACTCTGCTTTGTTCCAGTATAGATATTTCTTAGTGCACCACTACCTTCTTGTCACAAGAAAAAATCAAGACCAGTTAAATCTTGAATACAGCAATACAATCATTCTGTATAACATTATCTTCCCATCGCAATGACTGCATTCTATATTTGTGCTTGAAAATTGTTTGACATAAGACTGTTGCTGCATAGCCTCACAAATCTTTCACTTTTGGTTGAATTGGCCTGTGGCTATTGCTGCATGCATCTGAGGTAGATAGCCAAAATGAGCTTGCATCTCACGTACCATTCTTGCTAAGGTCCTGCCTGACCTCTGAAGTGAGCGGAGGACCTACAGTATTGAAGTGTGGATGAGAAAATACATGTTTGTCTACCTATCAAGCCACTTGCTTTCTGCTTGCAGTGGACCCAGGCATCAATGTTCTCCTCTCTCCTGCACGCATCATAGGAAGCTTTTCCTGGCCCAGCACAGCCAGCCCCGGGCTCGGTGCCATGGAGCCAGATGAGCGGAGTGGGGACTCGAGGCCGCTGAGGGGGAGGGAGAGGGAGAGACCGGAAACAGGGTTCCGCTCGAGAGAATCCCTGCACACGCTGGAGTACCTCAGAAACGTGCAGAAGCTTCAGATTAGGATCCTCTGCATTCGAGTGAGTCTGCATCCGAATTTTCCATCTCTCTTCCACATAACAACATTGTATCAGAGAAGGAACTGTTCCTTGTTTACTACTCTCAGATGAACAAGTTCTTCAAACCGGCGTTGTCACTGCTGCTGGAGCTGAAGCTAGAGGAGTGCTCCATTGAGAAGAGGCTCTATCCCCTCACAACCTTCCTCACCAGGCACCGCAGTGCCCTGCAGAAGTATATCTACCCAGAGTGCTTTGCCACCACTATGAAGTACATGTGGGACTACATCCTGCAGGTAGGGATGATTGACCCTGCAGGGACCCTGCAGGTAGGGATGATTGACCCTGCAGGTAGGGTCGGGATGATTGACCCTGCGGGCAGGGAGGATTGACCCTGCAGGTAGGGATGATTGACCCTGCAGGGAGGGTATGGAGGATTGACCCTGCAGGTAGGGAGGATTGACCCTGCAGGGAGGGTAGGGAGGATTGACCCAGCAGGGAGGGAGGATTGACCCAGCAGAGAGGTATACTAGACCATACGATATCTTCTCCAGGACTTGGAGGAGGAGGCAGTGAAGTTGCGGACCATGAAGAGGCCAATCACAAAGCAAGCACAAATGATCCTGCAGGCCTTCTCAGTAAGTTGTTACCACCATGCGGCTCCATCTTTGGATGGTTGTACATAGTACATGTACCTCTGACTGTGTTGTCTCCTGCAGCATTTGGTTGAGTTCATGCACGACAAAAGAAATGGACTTGAGCTGGACAGTCTCACATCATCTTCAGTGAGTCCTGTAGTGAGCTGAGATTTAACGTTCCGGTATTGAGTCCTTTTCAGCCTCTCAGTCTTCAACTTTGTAATCCCATGATATCAATGCTGCTCATAGCAGGACTGCATAATTATACTATTGGCTGGACGTTTATTAACCACCAATTCTGTTCTGCAACCAGGAATATCTCCTTGGGCTGTTGGAAATCATGACCAGGTCCACTGATCAACTGATCTCCATCTTCAATAAGCTGAGTGCTCCTGTAAGCAATGCTAGTATATCAGTGGAGCATCAATGTGTGGTACACTTGCAACCAGCTGCTATATTCAACTCAGCTGCATTGCAAAGTTTCACATGGTTAGAGTGTGCTGAGGGCTGTGTGTGTCACATGTCTTCTCGCTCTGTGTACATAGCATTTTGCCAGAAGCCGACTGGATCTCAGCCGCTCTCCCATCCCAGTGGACTCTGGAGTTTTACATGCCTTGAGGGCCCAGCTTCACACGTACAAGAAATGCTTCACAGGGAAAGAGTTTGTTGATAAGATATTGGAGATGGGGAGGCAGTTTGAATCAATGTCTGAAAACCCCAGTGAAGCGGACACCGATAGCCAAGTCCCCCAGGGGGAGAACTCTCGTAATTCTTCCAGGTTATCAGCCCGAGTGATCAGTTCCACTGGTCAGCCCATTGTGTACACGGTGCAGTATGCAACAGAGGTGGCCCAGTACCTGCTGAATGAGAGAATCCTGCTCCCTCTCCCGGATGCCAGTTTGAGTACTGGCACGCTCACACCTGCCACTTCTTCTGACGACGAGAACACATTAGGAGGGAGCACCCCAAAGGACCCCCGCACTCTTCTGACCAGCATGGAGAGAAGTAAAGGCATTGACACTACGAGACCTTTGAGACGGGAGTCTGTGGGCACTAACTCTTCTGAGAGCCCACACCTTGTACCTCGGGTTTCACCACTGTATCCACGCAGTGCTGCGCGGGTTCAGGGGAGGGTAGAGGAAATAGAAATGCCAGCACCTGAGTTTTCGTACAGCTCACAGGCCTTTTACAAGTTTGCAGATGTTGAGGATTTTGAGAGTAACATGCTCTACCAGAGTCTGATTCTAGCTGCTTCTACAAGGGGCGTGCAAGGTGGAAGCAGGACAGTGGAACCTGATGAACCGTCAGAGTTTCATCGAGCAAGAAACAGCACCCTGTTTCTTGTTTACGACTTGATTGTTCAGAGATCTCGCAAGGAGAGAAGAGCAAAACACTTTCTGTCGACTCCAAGAGCAGAAACAGTTTCAGAGCAAAAGAGAGATTCTGAACTAAGCACGAACTGTGATCTGATTTTCAAGATGTGAAGTATTTAGCTCAGTCCATGCACCAGATCTGGGACACTAAATTTTATATTCCAAGCTATGACATCATTAATTATTTTGTCCTCTGATCTCTCACGTGAATTTCCCACGTGTAGGAAAAAAACTGATAGATATTCGTGAGCTTGATCGTCTTGCTGCCGGCGAGGCCAATATGTCGATCTAGCAATAGTGGGACCTTCGTACTAGCCAGGCCACTGCGTGAGCTTTTATAAGCCTAGTTGTGCACACGATTGCAATGCAGATTCCTGAAGTGAAGAAGTCAAAAGTACGTCTGTGAATTGTCCAGCTAGTACGTGTTCAAGTCGGAGGTTGCAGCGAGTCATGCAGGCCGGAAGTAGTGCTCACTGCACTGCCAGTAAGTTACATTGACGTGTGTTGTTTACCTGCCGAGTTATAGATCCCAGAATAAAATTAACAATAGGAAACGTCGCATGAGCGCCGCATATGCGCTCTCTGCAGCTGCATGCTCATGAATAGTGCTGCATATGCGCATGCACATGAATAGTATTGTACTGCATGCATATGAAATAGTACTGCAGGTTGACACAAAGATCAGTGTTCCGGGGAGCGATGACTCAGTACAGGAAATTGCGACGTTCTTGCACAATCTGACATTTTGAAGTCCGAGATTTGCGCATGCGTATATACGCTGCTTACACAGAAAGCGCGCGCTGAGTCATCATGGAACAACCTCAGAATGTGTTTATCCACCCCGTGACACAGGTTGCTACAGCGTCTGGATCACTGAACCGTTCTGGCCGGAGTTCTGTGACCGTGCAGGTATTGCTGGGTCGGTCTACGCGGGGCAAATTTGAATTTAGAGTCTGTACCCGTATATGGTCAGTGCTGATTTAGCAGTCGCGCTTGGCGCTCGGATTGTGCAAGGACGTTGCAATTTCCTGTAGTCCATCTGAATGTTGTTCTCACTGTATGGAGGTGATGAAGTCCTAGAAGGGAAAGTAATTATTATAATGTGGAACAAATCTGGCAGGCCTATAAAAACGCAGTTTATAGGCTGTCATAATTGGAACTTGATCGGTTGGTAGCTACACGGTAAGCTCTTGCAGGTCGTGATGTGCTAAAAAACATTAGCGAAGTTTGAAGTCATTTACATCACTGTGCTAGCTGTGTAGCTCTTAATTTGTTTTGGTTGCAAGCAGTTGGACAAGTAATTATATCCAATTAATGTGTGTGTAGCTGTAGCATTCAGCCAGCCATCATGCAGCATCCTGTATATGTTGAGACCTAGTGCATTACTGTCTATGCAGAAGTCTTGCAACACTGCTGGCCAACGTAGGAAAACCACAGTTTACTTAGCACATAACGAATCTCATTTGAGCTGCGTGCGCCAAAATCTACTGTCAAGTCTGTAATGTCCTCTCACCTAGTACCTATATGATCTAGGGATCCCGTAAAGTACAGTGTAAACTCCGCATTGAACGCATAAATACAACTTACGGTACAGTAAAATACGCATGCGTATGTCCAAATTATTCGCGCGTACATCGCGGGTACATGACCATGGCAGCGCTGGCGAACAAGGAGAACCATCCAGAGAATGAGTCTACAAAACAAGGGTCTGATGATCTGCCAGGAGAGAGTCACTTTGGAAAACCACACATCAAGCAGAAATCAGGCAAAGGTGGGTACACACGATAGACAACCTGGCATGGTATACATAATGGTTACATGATTAGCTACGTGTGTGGACGGTGGCTTTTGCAGTTCAATAATGCAATGATCCTCTACACTTTGCAACAGATACACATGTACTGGGTCGCTGCATCTCCTGCTACAAGAGCAAGAGAGGGGCAGAGTACTGTCGGCTTATACAACATCATAAGGCAGTTAGAGCAACTTCTTGCTGTGAATGTGAACAAAACGGGAACAGCGTTACAAAGTGTCGACAGGAAATGCATCATGAAGGTGAAAATGCATTCCACATAGACAAAGTCACCATACCATGGTCAGAACTCCCACACTGCTGCCAGGAACTGCAAGGTCTCCACACGCAGTGTTACTCCTCAAGACCTGCAGAATTCAACGAGCCATATGTAACAGGGTACATGGTCCCTTACACTGACCACAACTGGGCAGATTGGTTCAAACGATTCACTCTCGGACCAGCTTACTATGAAGCCTCTTCCAGAGATAGAGGAGAAAGTTGCCGAGTTTGTTCAAGAGTCCTTTCTCAATCAAAGGGCACTTAGGCTGTCGCTCAAAACCTGGGTAGAAAAAGAGTTGGTAACCAAACACCTGAACACAGGTGTCATAACCAGCAAGCCGTCTGAGTACAATCGGGCATACTACCCAACAGCTGAGGATGTCAGGGTGATGGTCAAGAAAGCAATCACACGAGAGCGTAATTCCCTTTTTGACCAGGAGGCTGTACTTCAGCTTCTACAGGATGAACAGGCCAAGAATGGCTTGAAATATTTCTTTCGTCAGTATGACAAATGTGACAAAAGGTAAGGCTAAAATCCAGGATCAGTCTGTATGGGTATTACAGATATTGTAAATTGGCACTCATGTACTGTACCCAGCCACTAACCCTGCCTCTGTTTTATGTAGCACTTAATATGTGGTACATAATCACATAACCTAAAAACCTCAGTTGTGACAACTATTTATGGTGAGTGGGTGCTGTTTGAAGTAGTTGATGGAGGTAATTGAAGTGGGTACTTTTTGTCTCGGCACCGAAGTGCCGAGACACAGTGCTGGATGCGTAGGTACGTACGTACGTGCGTACGTACGTACGTGCGTACGTACGTGGTACGTCGCTTTTCGCAATGCGCCCGCGCAAGTGCTGCATGCATGCTCTACACCCTTAATAGGGTGTCAAACGTATTTATAGCCTGCAAGTAGATCTTCAAAATTGATTATGGGTTTGAATGGCTGCTCATGAATCCTCTTACCAAGACTGCTGCTACGTAGCTCTAATACTTAATTCAGGACAATGAATTCAGGACAATGAATTCAGGACAATGAATTCAGAACAATGAATTCAGGACAATGAATACTCACTGGCCCATCCAGTGTGCTGCACTCAGCCATCCCAAGTGCATACTAAAGCTCACTCAGCTCTAGCTAGCTAGCTATAGGCCTATAGATAAGTGCTGAAAGAATTGGCCAAGGTGTTGACTACACATCAAGCCCAGACTGCTTTCACCCTTTGGGTGAACATTCCTGACCCACCCCTTGCTCACACAGAACCTCCAAGGATATTGACGCTCACTTGAGCTGAAAGTCTCGTAGCTAACAGGTTTTGCAGTCATAATAAAGGGTTAAGCAGCTGCCATGTCCTCTGCATGATTCTAGCTGATACCAAGTCGTGCCGAGACACATCAAGTCTTTTAAAGACTCACTTGTTAAGTAGGTGATGGGGGGAATTTTCTGGGACACAGGAAATGATCTCTATTCAAGTAGGTACATGTAGGTATTAATTAGGGATACATGAGGGTTGAAGGAGGCGAACTTGCTCTCTAAAACAATGCCTTGTGCTTCATTACTAAAGGAGTGGAACACAACCTCACGGCCAAGCACAAACTGACAGGCAAGTTTTGTGGAATTTCCTGGAGATTTTGTCACTTAATTGAGTATTCTTGCATGCAATTCACTTTAGAAATCCAGACATTCTGAAGCAGATACACCAGGCAGTAAAAAATCTGCATGAAGTTGAGTCTGAGGGGCTTATCATTCCAGATGCAGACCAATCGTTTCTCTTAGTCCTTCAAACGAAGCAGCAAAGCAACTGGTTGCAGCAATATGGGAACACCATCACATGCATGGATGCAACATACAAAACACTACGGTATGGATTCCCTTGCTTTTTCCTGGTTGTGAAAACTGCACTTGGAATTGGCAGAGTGGTTGGGACTATTATTCCTCAATATGAGACCGAAGAATTAATACAGGAGGGCTTACAGAAGCTAAAAGAATGGAATCCAGGATGGTCTCCTCGGTTTTTCATGACTGACAAAAGTGCCCAAGAGCTAGGTACAAACCTTTATGTGAATGCATACTTTACAGGATAAGCAATGACTGCTTCTTTTCCTACCCCCCAGGGGCTGTTGGTGAGGTACATCCAGACTGCATCAGGCTGATCTGTGACTTCCACACTTTCCAAGCTGTTGAGCGTTGGGTTAATTGCTCGCAGCACAGTGTTCCACCTGAAGTGAGAAGTATAGTGAAAGCAGCAATCAAGGAGCTTGTTTACGCCAAGAGTGGTTAGTTAGTAGGTGGAGACAGCATTTCAATCATTCACTTACAATCGCATCTTCTCCATCTGCAGAGGGTGAATATGATCAAGCACTGTCTAAGATCACAGGTGCCCACTGGTACACATGTACAGACAACGCTCTGCTGCAGGCCTATCTACAGAATGAATGGCTCAGTTGCAAACCAGTAAGCGTATCACATCTCATAAAGTAATAAATATATCAGCAATAATAGTATACTCTTTCTTTACCACAGCTATGGTCTCACTTACATCGACAACATTTCCACAACAGTGTTGACACCAACAATTTCACCGAATCTTTCAACAATGTTTTCAAAAATCATTATCTCACCCTTCGTCATGACAAGTCAGTGTTTTCTCTTACAAAGATTCTCCTCCAGTGTGTCTTTCCGGATCAAGACAGAGAATATACTGTTCTAACAGCCAGACAGACATCAGCTTACCGACAGCCAAGAAATGTCTTGCCTCAATTCCTGATAAACCGACCAAGTTCAGTCATAAGTGCTTGCTTACTCAACATTGAGAAAGGTAGGGCAATCGAGCTCCCTTCCATCACAGAAGAGGATGCTGCGAATGGGGTGTATAGTGTGAAGTCGAAGAGAGGAACGTACAAAGTACAAATCCAGGAGGGAAACTGCTCATGCCCTTACTTTACACAGAGCAGAATCCCCTGCAAGCACATGTTCAGTATATTCCAGAACTTCAGGTGGAGATGGGAAGACCTGCCTCACTCCCTCACGGAAGGCCCATTCATGACACTTGACAGTGACATACTGCAGGATGAGCATTCAGATTTACCTCTTACAGAAGAGGACAACTCAGTTCCATATACATGTACTTCAATTCCAATACCACTCCATCAGACACCTGGATCCCGACTACTACGCCTACAAAAGCAATTGAGGGATGAACTTGCCAAGTGCAGTGCAGCTGTCTTCATGGTTAATGACATCACCGCCTTGGAAAATGTGCAGAGCAAAGTACACAGTATACATTCAGAACTTCTAACATCTTCAACCAAGCATGCAGACGATCGCGAGCTTCCTATTCTCAAGAACTTAATGAAGGAGGAGGTGGCAGAATATCGGAGGAAAGCTAAGATGATGGTACGTGCAAACCAGCTAACACACCGATACAAGAAGCTGAAGCGGAAGAGCAACAAAGAATGCCCAATACCACCCAAACAACAAAGGCTAAAGGATGATCCCCTCAATGCAGCAACAAGACCTAGTGTGGGTCGGCCTAAAGGCAAAAAAACTACCACAAACAGAGGCACAGGTATTGAATCACCCCATTTATAGCCCCCCAGCCTTCCCCTTACTCCCTTCTCATGCATTTGGCACTCAATCCTCCTACAGGAAACACTGTTCCTATATATACCTGAGCACCAGCAAGGGACCACCAAACGTGAAAGCACCAAGGTACCCTTCTTTGCCAACTAGTATTGTAGGTAGAAACTTAGTTTACAGACCAGTGTTCCTTTTTGCACAGGATATCACTGATCTCCACCACAGCAGCACCACCACACTGAAACAAGGTCAACTCAAACCAGGTACATTATACATGTATACACAGCTATCCCTGTACCAAATCTACTAACACGACTTGTACTTCAATTTACCATGCTACTCAGGGACCAAAAAAAGAAGATGTGGTCACTGCATGGCATGCAAGAGTGCAGACTGTGGTCAGTGCCGATATTGTTTGGACAAGAAGAAGTTTGGTGGACACAACCGACTAAAACAGAGCTGTGTCCATAGACGGTGTAAAGGCTACAATACTTCTTCCAGCGTAGACAAACAACCTCCACCCACCCATTCAGAAGTTCAAGAAACAATCAACGCCCTCAATGAATTAGCAGCCCCCTTCCACAGTATGTTTGTTTATAAATGACTACATTTTCACATGCAAGCATTCAATGCAAGCTTACCTCCATTAGAGCACAACGTGGCACTACCAAGATACCAAATGCTTGGAAGATCCAATGAAGAAGTGCTGAAAGTAAGATATGCACAGATGTATAATTGCATTTACTACAGCATTTCCATATACATCATAATTCATGTATTGCACCACTACAGGAATTATTAACTAGCTCAGGATACATGAAAATTGGAGACTTTCCCGATGAGCCGATCCCACCCGAAGCATTGAACCCCTCCAAGAAACCAAAATCAGAAGACATGGCACACATTTTGAGCTGTACTGGTAGGGAAGTGAAGAAAATGCTACCAGACGGAAACTGTCTGTTCAGAAGTCTGTCATTTTGCTTGTATCGTTCTCAAGACAGGCATCTAGAGATAAGGAAAATTCTGGTGGAATTCATCCGAGCTCATTCTGATCGCTACAAGCCTTTACTCTTGGGACGTACACTTAGTGAACACCTGGAGAGTATGAAGAAACCGTTTGTGTGGGGAACCCAAGTAGAACTGCAGGCTGCTGCAGACTACTATGACATGTGTATTTATCCCCTCACCAAGAGAGAGCAGCAAGAGAGGTATCATTGGCACCGATACACACCAAGGAAGAGTTCTGTGGCTACAGACAAATTGCCTCACATTGAACTTGCTCACCCAGGATCAGTTCACTTCGACGTCATCCTGGATGCCGCCACGCTTCGGACACCAAAGTCCCTCCCTGAACTTGACGGGGCTACCGTGTACTTCGAAGTCATTCTTTAGTCATTGTTTATGTGTAGTAGTAGTACGCTAGTACAGTACGAGTAGAATGTCACTATTAACATGAATAATGATTGTTCTATTTATACGTTCAATGCGGAGTTTACACTGTACTTTACGGGATCCTATGATCTATCAGAGCGGCGCAGCTCAAATGAGATTCATTATGTGCTAAGTAAACTGTGGTTTTCCTCTGTACTTCTGCAATAGACAGTACTGCTGGATAAAAATAATAATATGATAGCTTTGTGTGTTAGCTAAACACTTCGAGTCGGTTTTTCGCTGTTCTTCCACTCAAGAATCCAAGATAGCTGTAGCTGTACGGAGAGATCAGGGAGCTGCTGTCAGTAGTGTAATGCTAGCTCTTTAGTAGACCTTGCATAGGTTTACACCTTGCAACCACACAGCTGACAATCTTTTTGCAAGTTGCAAATCAGATGGGTAAATTCAGGGAGTGGGGGATAGAGATGGTCTCCTGACCAGTGGATATCAAGAAGGCAAGCTTGCAGCAAATGAACAGTGTTTATGATCTGATAATTTATGGGAAGGTCTAAAATATGAATGCGGTTGGTTCTCATGTGATATTGACCCTCTCATCCTTCATGAGGCCCTGAGTATATATATATACCTGCAGTAGGCTCTTCATTTGTTGGTTGAGGTGCAGGGGTTTCTGAGGCTACCTGTGTAACTGTCTCTGTGATCTAATTGATTATGTATTTTACAGATCTTTCCGCTACCACCGGCACTGGAGCACATGTGAAGCATGGCTTCTTGTCGCGGTGGCAACCACGAATAATCCTTCGGAAGGTGAACGTTGATCCAAAGCTGATCTCGAAGTTTTTCAAGAGCAGGAATTATGCAAAATTGCATCGTTTAACAAACAAAAGAAGAGTTGTCAGATCTACTGCCAAGAAGTTGTCAAAGATGAGGCGGAAAAGATCAAGCTCTCTTGTCATGTCTATTCCATTGAGTGACAGCCTCAGGGCTAGACTGTGCAGTGGAGAGCCCAGAGCAGCTGCTGAAGTTGAGAGGAGGGGGAGGGAAGCTCCTGACAATCGACCTTCCCAGGAAGTAGTCAATTTTGGCCGAGAATCCATCCTCGAAGATGGCTCTTCTCAAAGCAATCCATCTCCGATGGTGATGTGTCAAAATGAGCTGATAATACTTCCAATCCCACAGGGTTACAAGCCTCTTGGTGTGAAAGCCAAGAGACGTGATAAGGCTGGTTGCAGAGAACCAGGGAGATCGATTGTTGATGCTGAGGATATTACCTATACCCGGAGCGAATTATCGGATGTGGTTACTGTTGATCAAGGGGGGCATGCTGTAGAGAGTTCAGAGGATGAGCAGGTAGACATGGTGAAGAGGAGGAAGAAGAGGCTGGCTGCTGCAATGAGTGGACAGGAGCAGCCTTCTGAGAGGAGCAAGTCCAAGGTGAGAGTAAGGGGAGGTGATAGAGTTCTGACCCTATGAACTGACTGCTGCACCTCTGATAGCACACCTCTGCTGCACCTCTGATAGCAGATATTGTTGCCTTACCGTGATTGACAATGATTGCAGGCACTTATAGGTGGATCCCATCCTAGAGGAGACACCCTCAGTTGAGAGCACCTTGTTTGCATTAGACTGCTAATGATATTCATGACCGAATAATGTGGCCAATTGGTAAAGGGCTAATTAGTGAGGTAAATATTATCTGTTGGTTGTTGGTATGGTCACTGTACCTGTGAAACCAACTGTATCTAGCTTTGGTTGTATGCTGATGGTCTGACCCAAATGGCTACCAGAATCCTCATGAATATCATTAAATAGCTCAGTTTTAAAATGTGTTTACCTCCCATTAAGTAGGACGCACTATTGACCCAAGGTTGTCCCTGATGGAGGGTTCCTCTGTAGTGCTTAGTTTAAGGGTGATCATTTGGGTTGCTCTGCTCTCTTTGCCAGGGCAAACCTTGTGGAAGGACCAGGAAGAATCCCCCCGAGGGTGGGGTCAAGAGGCCACCAGGGAAGATTCCCCCCGAGGGTGGGGTCAAGAGGCCACCTGGGAAGAATCCCCCCGAGGGTGAGGTCAAGAGGCCACCTGGGAGGACCAGGAAGAATCCCCCCAAGGCTGGGATCCATAGGCCACCTGGGAGACTGAAGAAGCGACCTCGAGAACCGAGCCAGGGGTTGGTTCAAGATAAACAAACTCTGTCGCCGCTGCAAGACACCAGTTTTCATATCCCCAGTCCCGTGAGTCTTGAAGAGACCATTTCAAATAGCAGTAATTTTTTGTCTTCGTCTTCTTTGAACGTACAGAGTCCAGATCTGACAGCACCGGAATCTCTAAACAGAAGCGGTGATTCTGGAATGATGGTACAGATGTTCACAGAAATGGACACCTTGCTCGACCAGCACTCGGAACCAGAACAGCTCTCTGAGCAAGGCCAGATGATCGTCACAAAAGTGGAATCACAGAGTAGTGCAGTTGATGAAGCAGTGGGAAATATTTGGGGGTCGCAAACCTTCTGCCAAGTTTTGGGTGAGCTACTGCAGCTGGAGTCGATGGGACAGGGGGAGCCGTCTGTCTTGATTCCAGATCAAGGCAGTGGTACAGAACCTACCATGTGTCTGGTAGCTGAACCAGCAGGTTTGGTTCCTGAACACATGGCAGAAATTGATACGTACTCTATGGTAAGCAAAATGGCACCAAACCCACACAGAGTGTTTTGTGGCGCACAGCAGTGGAATCAACTTCTCACGTTACTGAGCCAGCATCGCAAATGTATTCCGCATTTGGAGGAGGAACTGTGTGGCCCATGTATGAATATCATAACTCAGCTCGGTCTCTCCGAGAATGTAATGGAAATTGTTGACCAAATGACGGGCAAACAACTGCTGGGATTGAACACGGAGGTAGGTCGCCAACTTGCATGATGTCTTCACAAACCTCACCACTTTGTATCCGAATGTATCCTATACAAGTTAGGGTAAGTCTTAGCTTGATTGATACGCATGACCAACGTATCAACTGAGGACCATCTCTGTACAAGCAGGAAGCATCTGTTTCTGATTGTGTGCCCGACCAGACATTATTATTATGCGATTCCCATTACTGATTGCTTGGTGAGTGTATGAGCGTGTACAAGCTGCAATGCCACCAGGAGTGAAGGACCGTCCACGGCGCTGGTCGAACAGCGTTTGTGCCTGACCAGGAGCCCATAATGAGAAGGAATGTCCCCCCGCTGGTCTAACAGCGCTTTTGCTTGACCATACGTATACGGCAAGTGGGTAATCTGTACTGCGGTCGCACTAAAGTGATTTTATTCACAAACCAGCATGCGCATGATGCCAGCTTAGACTAATACTGGAAGTCCCATGTGCCAGCTGTTGTTTTGTAACGAGGTTCCAAATAAGGGTGCATTTTAGGTTGCTGCAGTTAGACCAACGATGTTCTATGGCAATAATGCTAAGCTGGACGCTCCTTCTTCTTATTGACTCCTGATAACCCTGAGGATGATAGGGAATGCGGTGTTAGTGTGGTGTATTGCTGGCACTAGTGACCAGCTCCTCTTTGTTGTGTCCCAGGTGTGGAGCTCCATCATGGCGTACTATGTTCACAGTGGACGGAGTGAGAGGGCCTTGAGGTTCTACTACAAGCTGGGCAATAGGAAGGAGCAGCTATCACCCCAGGTTAGGCTATAGTGTGTGTGTGTGTGTGTGTGTGTGTGCACGCGTGCGTGTGTGATGTGGTGTGGGTGGTATGGGTGTGTATGTGAGTGTGCTTGTGTATATGATGTGTGTGTGTGTGGTGTGTGTGTGTGTATGTGTGTGCACGCATGTGGTGTGTGTGGAGGGGGAGGGAGCAGGAGATAACGATTCCATCCCTACATCTCCGTCCATCCTCCACACCATATGTACAGGTACTGGCAGAAATGGTGGAGATGTATGTGAGTCAGCACAACCCTGCAGCTGCCATGACGGTGTTCCGGAACATCCTCCATCAGCCCGATCCTGCCTCCTCCCTTCCGCCCTGTCCAGTGCTGGCTGGGCTCTGTCGTATACTGGAGAAGGCCAGGGTAGTGCAGGACCTACAGACTGTCGTAGAGGGACTGATTCAACATGGGAGAGTGGTACATATGCAAGTCTGATGTGCTGTGCAAGTATTCTGGGCTAGTATACATTCCACTTCTCCCCCTTCCCCTCCTCCTCTCCCCCTCCTCATCTCCCCCTCCTCATCTCCCCCTCCTCCTCTCCCCCTCCTCATCTCCCCCTTCTCTCTCCTCATCTCCCCCTCCTCCTCTCCCCATCCTCTTTCCCTCCTCATCTCCCCCTCCTCATCTCCCCCTCCTCATCTCCCCTTCCTCATCTCCCCCTCCTCTCCCCTTCCTCATCTCCCCCTCCTCCTCTCCCCCTCCTCTTCCCCTCCTCATCTCCCTCTCCTCCTCTCCCCCTTCTCCTCTTCCCCTCCTCCTCTCCCCTCCCCTCCCCCTCCTCTTCCCCTCCTCATCTCCCTCTCCTCCTCTCCCCCTTCTCCTCTTCCCCTCCTCCTCTCCCCCTCCTCATCTCCCCCCTCCTCTTCCCCTCCTCATCTCCCTCTCCTCCTCTCCTCTTCTCCCCCTCCTCTTCTCCCCCTCCTCTTCTCCTCCTCCTCTTCCCCTCCTCTTCCCCTCCTCATCTCCCCCTCCTCCTCTCCCCCTCCTCTTCCCCTCCTCATCTCCCCTTCCTCTTCTCCCCCTCCTCTTCCCCTTCTCCTCTTCCCCTCCTCTCCCCCTCCTCCTCTCCCCTCCTCTTCCCCTCCTCCTCTTCCCCTCCTCATCTCCCCCTCCTCATCCCCCTCTCCTCCTCTCCCCCTCCTCTTCCCCTCCTCATCTCCCCCTCCTCTTCCCCTCCTCATCTCCTCCTCTCCCCCTCCTCCTCTCCCCCTCCTCTTCCCCTCCTCATCTCCCTCTCCTCCCCGCAGCCTTCCCCTGAAATCCTCCAGTCATTACTAGACCTGCACTCAAAGCAGAAGATCCACTCTGAAATAGCCCAGGTGGTGAAGCTGGCAAGGGACTGTGGGGTTTTCTTTGACCGTGGGTTCTACCAGAGGGTACTCCTCGAACTGAGACGCTGGGGACAGGACCCGGATGCTGTAACAGCCGTCTGTAAGGGTCTGAGGAAAGTGGACACCTGCGAGGACCTGAGAGGAGAAGAAGGAGAAGGAAGACGGAGAGAGAGGGATAGCGTGTGCACCAGCACAACTACTGCTAAGCCGGTGACTATAGTACTGCTCCATAAGCACAGTGGGAACTCTGGGAGTTCAGACTCTTTGTGAATGCTCCTTGCATGTGTGGGTTTGGTGCCATTTTGCTTACCGTAGAGTACGTATCAAGTGCCCACCACGTATCAAGCGCCCACCCCCCTCTTCACGGGAAAGTTACTGCACAGGGTTCGTAGTAAGGGCCCACCCATCCCAAGAGTCTTGAGCAGCATTTCTAACCTTTGGGTAAGGTTGTGCATTTGAAAAGGCCGATTTACAGTGAAGTATGAACTTTCTCTGTCAAGCGTTTCTTCTTCGCAAAGACGCACAATCAATTTCCTTATGTGAAAAATGACTTATACATAGCCGGTCATTGATATTCACAGCTTACCGCAGCGCTTTTTGTTTATACAGTTCTGAATGGATGGGCGGATACTACATGCTTAAGTAGTCTGAGTACGTATCTAGCGCCCACCCCCTTGTTCAGCGGCGTTCTAATGTCCCCAAACCCTGGGCACTTAATACGTACTCTACGGTACATGTGATTCTCTACGGTATATGTGATTCTCCTACATGTATGTGTAGCATTTCACTTATGCTCAGCTAGGTGGTTCGCTGCCCCTTCACTTTTCTGTGCACTCGTGCACTGCTCACCTTCACACTCACACCTTCACACTCACACCTTCACACTCACACCTTCACACTCACACCTTCACACTCACACCTTCACACTCACACATGCGCAGGAACCTGAGCTGTCTTCTGCCCACTCGTTCACCTCCCACCAGCCCAGCAAACCTGTTTCTCTGGGAATGTTTGACTCAACTGGTACAGCAGACACCCATCCATCAATACTGAGGCCAGTCTCTTCCACGCTCCCTCCCTCAAGACAGCCAGCTCCCTCCACGCTCCCTCCCTCAAGACAGCCAGCTCCCTCCACACTCCCTCCCTCAAGACAGCCACCCCCTACATGCTCCCTCCATCAAGACAGCCACCCCCCTACATGCTCCCTCCATCAAGACAGCCAGCCACCTCCATCCTCCCTTCCTCAAGCCAGCCAGCCACCTACATGCTCCCTCCATCAAGCCAGCCACCCCCCTACATGCTCCCTCCATCAAGCCAGCCACCCCCCTACATGCTCCCTCCATCAAGCCAGCCACCCCCCTACATGCTCCCTCCATCAAGCCAGCCACCCCCCTACATGCTCCCTCCATCAAGAGAGCCACCCCCCTACATGCTCCCTCCATCAAGACAGCCACCCCCCTACATCCTCCCTCCATCAAGACAGCCACCCCCCTACATCCTCCCTTCCTCAAGCCAGCCAGCCACCTACATGCTCCCTCCATCAAGACAGCCACCCCCCTACATGCTCCCTCCCTCAAGAGAGCCACCCCCCTACATCCTCCCTCCATCAAGACAGCCACCCCCCTACTATATCCCTCCCTCAAGCCAGCCAGCCACCTCCATCCTCCCTCCCTCAAGCCAGCCAGCCACCTCCATCCTCCCTCCCTCAAGCCAGCCAGCCACCTCCATGCTCCCTCTGTTAAGACAGCCAGCTTCCCCTCCCTCAAGACAGCCAACCTCCTCCATCCTCCCTGCCTCACAACAGCCAGCCACCTCCATCCTCCCTCCCTCAAAACAGTCAGCCTCTTCCATCCTCCCTCCCTCACAACAGCCAGCCACCTCCATCCTCCCTCCCTCAACACAGTCAGCCTCCTCCATCCTCTCTCCCTCAAGACAGCCCTCTCACATGCTGCCAGGGGCAGGTACCAGCCTGTCCTTGGAAGGAGCGCTGCAGCACAGCCTTGTGCGAGACCACTCCAGTCTACTCCAGCTAATAGAGGTATTGGTATGACAGATCAGACCAACGTTGAATGCGCTAGTGTGAGGCTTGCTCATGCTCACCAAATAACTTAACTGATTGGACAATGCTATAGCCTCATTCCCAGGCCTGGCCCAGCTTTCCATACTGCACATTGCGGACAGCTGTGCCTGGGAACGAGGCTGGGACAATGCCTACCTGAATATACTGTCTATTCAACCAAGTACATGTTATTTCCTGCCCTCTCCTCCCCCCTCTCCTAACCCCCCCCCCCCCCCCCCCCCCCCCCCCCCCCCACCTTCTCTACACAGGAGAATGGTAAGCAGGGCCAATTTGGTGCAGTTGCCGCTATTCTATTCAACATACAGTCACTTAGAAACAACTATGACAGCAGTACAGTGCATGCTGTGTGGAGAGCCATCAACGGTTCAAAGCAGAAACCACCAAATGCTTTCGAGAGTTTTGTTACCTATCTTGGCCATTCGCATTCAAACTCACTCGACAGAATCTCGGAAAACATGCTAGGTCCAAGTGACAGGTGGCTTGTGAGCCAAATTGGCGTCGCACTGATAAAATCCTATGAGAAAACGAAACAGTGGCAGAGTGGATTTGTTATCCTGCACCATTTGCACCGATTTGGGATCCACTATGTCAGGCTCTCGCAGCCGTGCTCCAGCCTCCCACCACTCACCCCACACCCCTCTCCTTGCAGCGTTGCCCTCACAGCTATGAAGATCTGTTTGATGGTGGACCAGATCCCCGGAGCTCTTGAGGTGTTCAAAGGGTGCAAGTGGGTGAAGGCTTCCAACTTGGAAGAGCTCCACCAGAGGACACAGCTTCTGGTGGAATTGGCCCAGAAATCGCTGCAGTTTAAGATGTTCCAAGAGGCTTGGAAATTTCTGGAGGCAATAGACAGTTGCTCCATTCTGAAGGGGTTCGTTAACGTGGTAATGAATCTCCACAACAAGTTACTGCAGAGCATCCTTGGGCTGAAGCAGACGGACTTTGCCCTCGGCATCTTTCAAACGATGAAGACCCTGAAGTTGCAGTGCCTTCCCAGTAACTTCAGCATGCTCCTCCAGAACCTGTGCAACAAGAGCAATGTAGACCTTGCCAGGAAGCTCTGTTGGGAAGCCATCGTTGGGAAGTTCTATAGTCCCCTGGTCCAGGACAAGCTCTTTGAAGCGGTGCTACCCCCGGGGGTGGTGGAGGTGGAGATCCACCTGCTGCTCGAAGACCACCTCAAGAGGATTGCAAAGGAACTGGAGGGAAGAGAAATACAGCCTCTGGTGGTCCACTTCACTGCAATTAACATTCCAGGTTGTTTATCCTTTCATTCCAGGTTGTTTATCATAACATTCAGGTTGTTTATTCTTACATTTCAGGTTGTTTATCCTTGCATTCCAGGTTGTTTATTCTTACATTCCAGGTTGTTTATCATTACATTCCAGGTTGTTTATTCTTACATTCCAGGTTGTTTATCATAACATTCCAGGTTGTTTATCATAACATTCCAGGTTGCTTATCCCGTAACTAAGAAGGCTCATACATTGAGGGAGACATCATCTATACACTGAATGAACTTTATGTTGTATGACACACTTTCATATGCACACTACACACACACACACACTACACACACACACACACTACACACACACACACACTACACACACACACACACACTACACACACACACACACACACTACACTACACACACACTACACACACACACACACTACACACACACACACACACACACTACACACACACACACACACACACACACACACACACACACACACACACACAAAAGGTTCATGTCACATCCTGGAGCACGTGTGTACCAAGGCTTTCAACCCCAGTCTCCAAGTGGTGTCTGGCAGCGGCAACACAGTGACTATCCCAGCCACCTCGGTGCAGCAATGGTGCGCTGTACACTGTCATAGTTCCTCCGTGGCTCCCGAGAGCTTGAGGAAGAACAGACCTCTCAAGTTGAAGCGTCCGGCCCGTGTTGGCATCAGTAGAGGTAGAGAAGATATGGGAGAGAGCAGCGACGGTGGGGGTGGGTGCGAGAAGGACGGGAGCAGAGTTGGCAAACCAGTCGCAAAGATACCCAGGGTATGCACAACATACACACACACCTCTGTACTTCTAAAGTGGGGGGGGGGGTATGCATGTGTGTGTGTGTGTGCATAGGAGGGTCCCTTGATCAGAAATTGTGGAGTTAATCCCATACATACCAAAATGTTTCTTTGTTCACTGCAGTTGGCAGCGGAGGAGACAGCTGCAGGTGACGAGGGTACCCAATCATTAGTGGGCAGTGAAAGGCTACCTCTTCCTGGAAGTACCCAAGAACAGGTATGCTATCCTGTGAGAGAGAGAGTGACAGCTGGAACCCGGCTGAAGCTTCTAGCCTGTGCTGACAATGCCATACTGATCTACGTATACAGTTTCACGTTGTGTTGCAGAAGAGTGATGGGAAGGCTGAGGAGAAGCAGTTCAGGGAGGCTGTGTGCAGACTCTTTGTGGCGCAGCTGAAGCCACACCTCCAGAATGGGAAATTCAAGTCGAATGTAAGCTGTTCGCTGATCTCGTGCATGTTGCATGAGGCATGAGGCATGATGCGGATAGTATTTCAGTCAACCTTTTGAGGTGGAGTGCACAGGCCCAGTTAGCTCAGTCGGTAGAGCATGAGACTCTTAATCTCAGGGTCGTGGGTTCGAGCCCCACATCGGGCGCAGAGTAATTTTTTTTTTGTTTCTGTCCAACACAGTTCTCTGGTTTGGAAGCCTTTCATAGTATACCGTAGTTTGGGAAATTTTCGTTGTTCAAATATTTTCGTACGCCTAGCAATGTACGAAATTTAAACGCTCAAAATGATTTCTACAACGAATAATTAACGAACGAAAATGTTACGGTCCGAAAATCACACCAGTACACGAGGCCATGGAGAAGGTGCTGTTGCTGTCAAGCGATGTCAATTCGGAGCTATTTGAAGCCCAGAAATGGCCTGCCCGATCCCAAGGGCCCTTTGTCCCTGACCTTACCTTCACAAGCAATCGCTCTTGCCAACAGTGAGGTCATGAAGGCAACCCAAGACAGCGGCAAGAAACGTGGCCAATACAATTAGAAGTGAGTACCAGTATAAAGCTTAGTCACCGACAGCTGCCTCCCATATTTCTTTGTAGACATGGTATCCACGAATACAACAAGCTCTGTCAAATTCTGCCGTGTATCACGATAGCACTGTGTCAATTTTTCGTACCGTATATCCTACGAAAACATTTAACACGAAATTTTGAATACATGAAAATTTGTAACTATGGTAGTAGTCTTGCTTGGAACACTTAATAGTGTAGCCGCAACCTTTCTCTGTGCGAGCATGTGTCACGATACACTGACTCACTTCCTATGCGAGTGTACTGTGACTCACTGCCTCTTGCAGGAGGACTACACCCACCTGCTTCGAGTGCTCTCCACACGCTACTTCAAGGCCAGGAGTGAGAAGGGCTGGGAACTCACGGATATCATGAAGCAGGAAATTGCAGAAATTGTAGCACAAGTGTTGGCAAAATGTTCCATTTACTCGCAAGAATCTGACATTGATCTGGGCTTGACCACCATATCAGACTAGCTCTATGGTGTGCCAATGCACAAACTCCCAATATGCATGTTTGTATACTGTGACTGTCATGTAAGTATCATCAGTTCACCTCCTTTGTGTATTTTACATTATCATTTTATCTATCATTTTACCTGTCATTTTACCTGTCATTTTACCTGTCATTTTACCTACTCCCAGCATGATTGTTTTCATCAGTACAAGTGATGTATACATGGCTAGCAATCTTTGTTCCCTACAATTGACCAGTGTATCATTCCAGGCAGTACAGTTTTACTAACTAAAGACAAGGTTAGGGTTGCAGTTGGACTGACCGCTGGCTGATAGCTGACAGTTGGACTGACCGCTGGCAGTTGGACTGACAGCTGGCAGTTGGACTGACCGCTGGCAGTTGGACTGACAGCTGGCAGTTGGCCATGGACTGACAGCTAGCGCTGGCAGTTGGACTGAGGCATACTCCAACTATCCCCGAAGGTGTGTACTGTACGTCTATTTATGTATAGCCTTAATAATTATTGTTCCTGCAACTCTATACTGTGTGGGTACTACGAGCATGGAAACATGTTTCCTATGTATGCACCACACAGAGATCCTTCTACCCATGTATGTACCAAACAGGGAGATCTTTCTACCCTATGTATGCTCCAAATAGAGATCTACACGTACCCTATATAATAATATTATATCGAGGGGCGACCGCACTCCTGGTAGCCGCGGTTAAACGGTAGCACAAGCTAAGTGTGACAGTTCGTTCCAATTATCACACAACACGTGAGTACCATGATAGCTATATGTAGATATAGGGAAGATCAGAAATTGTTTAGAGTGCTCTCAAGTACCGAATAAAACCATTCATAAAGCAGCCGCGTTGCAACCCCGGCGCGGCGCGGTTGCGACTTGCCGTGCCGTAGCAATACGTTCCAATTAACGCACATGCCACGTGGCAATCACGCTCAGTTGATCGCGAGCAATGGCGACCAAAAGGAAGGCAAGACATTATAACAGCCCTCACAACTTCGCCAGCACGGTGAGTTTCGGCATGTAAGCGTCAGTGAACGACAGCGATCACGGCCGTGTGGTCAGAATCTTCGTGTGCCTTTCCTAAGAACGGTACTGCCACCGGAAGTCGGAGAGCGCTCGAGCAATGGCGGCCAACGGCGAGACAAAAGCGTTCATATCTCTACCACCAAAGTGAGTTTCAGCACAATTATTTTGATTTTGTGTCACTGCATCATAGCGATCACGACGGTGTAGTCAGAATCTTTGTAGGCCATTCGGAAATAGTCAAACGTTTATTAATTAAAAAAGCAAAATAATATTCATTGTTAGTATCACTAGGTCTGATCATGAGATCACACAAGATTGTGTCTTTAGTTCCAAAACCAACCACCTCGTCTTGAAGCCCCTGCTGGATTGGGTGCTCTGAATTCGGTAATTCGGAGGCGAAGCTGATCATTTTGCAGATAGGCAATGTCTGCAGTACGACTGCACAGTTTTCGGTGCGACACAAGATTGATGCCAGGGGTTCTTCTTTCAGGGGGGTTTGGTACCTCAGAAGAGAGTGGAATATTCACTGGGTTGTTACCACGGTCTCCAAGTTGGCCATGGTTTACGAGTGTGACCATAACTTCACCTCCAGCAGGCCAGACTGTTTCGCTGGCTGAGCCCTCCATCAGGTGAGCATAAATGGAGACGTGTGTGCCTTCACTGGGACCACAACCATTGGCATACACGACGAGGCAGAACTTGTAGTCCAGTGATGGTGTGGTGAATGGCTCGCTGTACCAGGGGGTGTTGCTCAGTTTCCGGTCCTCAAAGTTGGTCATAGTCTGCTCGCATGGGATCTTGACGCTTGTGATCATTGATCTTCGGATCAAGGATAAGTCCTGGTTGTGTTCTTTCTGAAGTTGCAGCATCTTCCGATCTTGTAACTGCTGCATTTCTACCAATTGGTTCTCAGATGATTCATTTGCCTGATGAAGATCGTTTGTCAGCTTTGCAATCCTTTCGTCAAATTTGACATTTTCTTTTCTGAGTGCTTGGTTCTCTCTAGAAATAGCATTTAGGCTAGCTTTTAGGTCTCGGATTTCCCTTGTGAGTGTTTCTATCATTTCATCTTTTAGCGCCTGCTTCTCTTGAGTAACTGTAGCCATCAACTCATCTTTGTCTTGCGCCATTCTATCTCTGACATTCTCGTCGTCTCTCTTCAATTCAGTAATTTGTTGTTCCACGCCTTCACTGTTTTCTTGAAGTTTCTGCCTGAGTTCGGCAAATTGCTCCTGTTGTACCTCGGTTGATTGTCCTTGCTGTTGGCCAAGCTGTGCCATCTCACGTCTCTGTTCGGCAATTGTTGATCTCAGCTCTTCCTTCACTTGAACAATCTTCTGGCTTGCCATGGTACCTTGGTAAGAAGCAGTATTCCGTACGTCTTCTTGCTTCTGTTCAAGTTTGGCACATTGTTGCTGCAGCGCTTTTATTTGTTGCGGGACCTTACTGTTCTGCGCCTTGTAATCAACGTCACGTAGGGTCCTTTCTGCTTGCTCCAATCTTCGTTCAAGTTTACCTTGCTTCTTGTCAAGCGCGGTCATCTGGATTTCCTGGTAGTTGAGTCCAATGCCACCGTTAGCCTGGCACTGGTCATCAATTTGCCGCGAGTCAGCCACTAGAGCTAAATGCTCGACCACGTTCTCTTTGAGGTGAACTTGCATGTCTTTGCGGAGTGTGCGAACTTTGCACCCTGCAGCTTTGTATTCACAGTCGACCATGGAATTCGCAAGGGGGCATTCTTTCTCGTGCTCTTCCAGATTTCGGCGCTCGATCAGCTCCGGACTGCAGTTGTAAGGGCACGGTACAGGGTAACGATCGCACTCGTTTTGCCAATGGTTAAGGATGACCTCGTACGTTGACCCGAAGTTGCAGAAGTCACAAGTATATTGCCTCTTGGGGCAGGCGGCAGAATGTTTGTAGAGATCGCGTCTCTGAAATCGAATACTACAATTCGGGCACAATCGAGTGTTGGGCACTTCGGTTTGGGTTTGCGATGCTGCCATAATTATTGATTGCAGTTCTGAAATTTCGAAAAGTGGCGGGCTTGTTCGATCGGCGTGTTTAAATCGCTCACAGAAGCGCGCGTGGGAGGTAAGCTATCTGACGGGGAATCCCCTGGGACAGGCCTTCTCTTTGCTTTGGCTTCGCATTGAATTTCTAACTATGAATATTGACTTATGCTTTGATCATGAAAATAGTAATTAGGACTCCCACTGTAGCTATGATGTTTACAGATGATGAAGCTATAGCTATTCATGAAAGCATATATAGCTAGACCTTGAACTAGTCTCGCAGGACAGACAGGCCCGTGAGACTTTGACATAAATTGAGCCAATTCAGTCTTGCAATGCTGGCACAACATAGCTACACGTCATACTATGCGTTTTAATAAACGTCTCTAAGTACAAGGAAAGTAGTTACGTACATCAGATAGCTATGTCAATTGTCTTAACTCACGTATGCCCAGTGCCCTGGGCCTGTACCCCACCCAGCACCCTGGGCCCGTACACCACCCAGCGCCCTGGGCCCGTACCCCACCCAGCACCCTGGGCCCGTACCCACCCCACCCAGCACCCTGGGCCCGTACCCCACCCAGCGCCCTGGGCCCGTACCCCACCCAGCACCCTGGGCCCGTACCCCACCCAGCACCCTGGGCCCGTACCCCACCCAGCACCCTGGGCCCGTACCCCACCCAGCACCCTGGGCCCGTACCCCACCTAGCGCCCTGGGCCCGTACCCCACCCAGCGCCCTGGGCCCGTACCCCACCCAGCACCCTGGGCCCGTACCCCACCCAGCACCCTGGGCCTGTACCCCACCCAGCACCCTGGGCCCGTACCCCACCCAGCGCCGTACTCCACTCATGATACTGTAAGCAATCATGGTGCTGGGTTGATTATAGGGCTGGGAATGAGATGAGGGTCAGATAGGAGACTCATCATTGAACTCAGAGCGTTAGAGTGTTGTTTCCCATACGGCCTCCATTGCATTAAAATGTGATAGGGCAGGAACACCCATAAGCTCCTGGCTGGGGCGTGAGCTGATGATGTGCTGGCATAGTTTGGTTCCCAGACCCTTCTGTGTTTCGTTTCCGGGGAGGGCGGGGCAGGCGTCCCGCCCAAGAAGGGTCTGGGAACCAAACTAGTGCTGGCAAGCATTGACCTGAAATCCACATGACGGCATTGCCATACATCCATTATCCGAAACATTGGAATGTTCCATTCAAGCTGATCACAACTTGATCCAGCTTCACATCTCATTCCTAGCATAGCATATTAGTCTGCTACATATAACTGCATGCTCAGGCCAACTACGTACCACCAGTCTTTGATCGCTTGCGTACAGTACTTTTGCATACTTCAAAATACTGGAGGTGTAGAAGGCCTGGGAATAAGGCTATGCATGCAGGATGCCCTCCACAACATGTAGCAAACACTGGCTTCACTGTGTATTCTTGGCGTGTTGTCGCTCACCAGGGTCGAGTGTGATTTCTGCAGCGCAAGACTATAGCTATAGCTAGTTTCTGCAAATGTCAATGTTCTATTTTGACACACCAGTCACCCTACAGAACAGGTTGGCATGTCATATTGGTAGAAAAAAAGTGTGCATAATATACTGGCTAGGTGGGATGACCCTGTAATCATCTTACAAACAATTAGAAGGCGTGTCATGCGTGTCCGTCCGACGTCCACTGTACCGCCATACGTACCTCTTCACCAATGTCTGACTCGGAGGAGGAAAGCGGGAGGAAGAGGGACCGTCAGGTGAAGATCGTCCTCCTAGGAGACGGCACGACGGGGAAGACGTCCATTGCGACCAGATTCGCGCAGAACCACTTTGGGAGGACGTACCAGCAGACCATAGGGCTGGACTTCTTCATGAAACGGATTGTTCTGCGCGGTGAGCCACCACAGTATTAAACCCCACGCAAGAAATGAGACCCCAGAGTACTCTTACTGGCTGCATCGCGTCTGGTTGTTCATGTACAGTGTCCCAGACCCAACCTGCGAGTAAGGTTCACCTTTGGGTCTGGGAACCAGACTAGTACAGTGACTGAGTACCTCCCCATGGGGGGAAACCAATGTATCAGTGTCAAAAGCAGCACATTTTTACACTGGAAGCACCTCGAATATCCATATTGACATTGACTTCCACTCGCCGAAGTGCGAACAGGAGAGAGGCAAAGTCACCCATGGGACCTGTGTGAACAGGTAGTCTAGCTGCTAGACCCTCGTCTCGGAAGCGGAAGGACAGGAAACGGACAGGAGAGCAGGGTCTAGCAGAACCTGCACAAAATTGGTTTTGCAATCAGCTTGCACGGTCAAAAATCCTGCAAGCGATTACATCATCCTCTCCCGTCCGTTTCCTGTCCTTCCGTTTCTACGTATACGGGGAGAGGAGGGTCTAGCAGCTAGACTAGTGAACAGGCTATGTATACCTGGAGCTCAGAACAAAGCTATCTGTTTACCCCATCCAGGTGGCAAGTAACCTCTTAATCCACCTAGGCCAGGTAGGCTTGTCAGGCTGCCGCCTTGCAGTTCAGATGAATGAGCTAGACTATAGCTAATACAGTGCTTTTTTCTGCTTTCACATTCTTGGAAACAGCTGCACACCGAGTCTTTTATGTAATTCACAACAGGATATTGGACATACCAAATACAAGCAGATGAGTCTAATGTCCTGCAGCATTGGACAGTTATCCTTCTGATGGTACCAACCTTCCAGAGTGATATCCATGGCCAAGATACGTACAAAAATAGCTAGATCGTTATTACAGGAATAGAATGCCATCACGGCATGCACC
The DNA here is from genome assembly GCA_963931865.1 of Axinella damicornis. NCBI lineage: Eukaryota > Metazoa > Porifera > Demospongiae > Axinellida > Axinellidae > Axinella > Axinella damicornis. The sequence continues at coordinate 2,261,013 of OZ007509.1, forward strand.
TATGTATACAGTACACATCTTTAAAGTTAAGCTGTCCAATACCAAAACGTTCTTTTCTGCATAATTATGTACTTGCTAGCCTTGTTCATAGGCTTGAGGTATGAAATGTACAGAAAAAGACTTCAAGTTCATTGTTGATGCTACAAAGAGCGCACGATATCATCATGTGCTCAATATGCTGCGATTAAGGCTTAGGATTCTGAAACGTAGCAATGCACTGTTTCATATGCATCCCTGTCTCTGTACTCCAGGTGATACTCATGTAGCACTGCAAGTTTGGGATATTGGGGGACAAACGATCGGCGGACGGATGCTGGATAACTACATATATGGAGCACAGGTACCGTGCCATCTTTCTGCAGACAGTTGTGTGTAATCAGCAGCTAGCTAGCCTCGTTCCCAGCCTTCACCAACTGCAGCATCACAGATACAGCCTCATTCCCAGGCTGTTGTGCACCCCCACACAGGAGCCTGGGAACGAGGCCAGGGGGAGGTCTGTGAGCAACGCTGTCCAGTTAATATGTGCTTTCGTTTTGTTTCGCAGGCAGTCTTATTCATCTACGACATCACCAATTATTCTAGTTTTGAGAACCTGGAGGACTGGCTGGCAGTGGTCAATAGAGTTTGTTTCAAAGGAGAAAACGGTCCACCATCGTTAGCCCTGGTGGGCAACAAAGGTATGTCTTCAAAGGGAAGAATGGTCCACCATCATTAGCCATGCATGGGGGATAGAGGTATGTCACCGTCGTGGGGGACAGAGGTACACACACACACACACATGTACACTGCATTCGACATACATGTACACACCCACACACACATGACATAAACACACACACACACACATACTTTCTCTCTCACACACACACACACACACACACACACACACACACACACACACACACACACACACACACACACACACACACACACACACACACCATCTTGTGTACTGTATGTAGTGGACCTAGAGCACATGCGCACTGTGAGAAAGGATAAGCACACTAGATTTGCACAGGAACATAAGATGTCAAGGTAGGCACTGTTCGGGATTAGCCTTGCTCCCACGCCACCCCCCACCCCCCTCCCTGTTCTGCCGTGTATGGATATGTCTGCACTTCAGATACATCTGCTAAGCGATTGTGAGCTCTGCTGTTGTCGTTTTATTGCAGTCATTTTGTATCGGCGAAGACGGATGACCTCATCAATAACTGCTTCCTGAAGGTGACTGCTGAGATTCTGGGAATACGACTGAGCAGCGGAGAACTGGAAAAAGCTTCTGTATCTTTCACCCTCCTATGCCTTTAAAAGTGGGTGTGGCCAGTGTTCCTGGACCTTATAACTACATTCCAACTTGGGACAAATCTTAGAAGCGTATGTATTGGATCGGCCGGGGTAGTGGTATAACTCAGAGTGGAACGGAACAGTGGGCCTTCTTCACTTGCCACCTAGGTACGACATTGCCGGATGGTACCGTCATGGTTTGGGTTTGGGTTAGTACGTCCAGTATGTGAGAATGAGGCCTAGTTCCCTAAAGTGCTGAGGTACTATTAGGCAGAAAGCAAGGTCTTACCTTGAGAAGATCTCTTGCTCCATTCTGCTCTGGGATGAGATAGTAAGATCATGGCTATGAAAGTTTTTTCCTTAGCTAGCTGTTTGTGCAGACAGTAGTGAAAGCTGATATTGTTCAATACAAAGAGACTCCATCTGAACCCAAGCCGTCTTCAAAGCAAAAGAAAAGGACAACAAGCTCCATGTGCGTGGTGCAGTAGAAAACCGTCCTAAAAGAGTAGACCTAATATTTTCTTTTTAACTGTGCTCTTTCTGTCTTATATATATCAGCATTTCACATTTATTTGCAACCTGTATCACTTCACATGGCAGGGAATAATATGAAATTTTCACCATCATGAGTTGTTGAACCTCTCGTTCCCAAACCGTTCGGGAACGAGGCTTTGCCTTTGGCGCATGCGTACTGAGCGACCTCGTGCACGTACGTAGAAGGAAACTGTACCAAAATGCCGAGCTATTTTCAGAAGCCTGAGAACGCTCTGAAGCGGGCTTACGGTAAGGGATATTAGAAGCAGTTGATCTATTTGGAGAGTGGCGTCCAACTGGTTCAACAGTAGCTTCTTGGTCGGACATCCACCAGTGCATTCTAATCCAACGTTTCAGCCACACTTTGGTAGTGTTCCCTGTCGTCAGGTTCACTGGTGAATGTCTGATCAAGAGGCTACTTTTCTATATTTGTTGAAATTATTGACTACTTTCCGCTTCTAGAGTTCATTGATGTAGGGAAGAAAGAGTCAGCTTTGGAAGTTCTGAATGATGTCATTCGTAGTAAAAAGCATCGGCAATGGACCTCGACCCACGAGGGTATCATGCTGCTGTTCACTCGCCTCTGTGTTGAGCTGCAGCGTAGCTCTTTTGCAAAGGATGGTCTCTACCAGTATCGAAATATCTGCAAGGATGCCTCGCTCCACTCATTTGAAACTGTCGTGAAGAAGTTTCTCGATCTTGCCAAGACCAAGGCTGGCGATGCTCGGGAGGAATCGGAGCAAACAGCCTCAACCCTGCACGATATTGAGGATCTGGACTACATGCAGACTCCTGAGAGGTGTGTGTGTGTGTGTGGGGTGGGGGGGGGGGGGGGGGGGGGGGCTTGTGTTTGTGGGTGGTGGGTATGCATGGGTGTGTATGAGGTGTATCCCTGGTAACAAGTGATGTAAGATATTTGTTCGCCGAACTGAGAGACCATGCTGAATGCATACGTTTGGCTGATGTTACTGAATGGGATATACATCTACTTTGTGTGTGTCACAGTGTGTGTTATGTTTGTGCGTACTTACGTCAGAGGTCTCTGAATTGAGAGTATGTATACTCCTTCAGTATATACTTTAAGCTTAACCATTAGAAGTGTCTATTATTTCAGCCGAGAGTCTGCATCGGATTTGAGGCCCACAACCGGTCTAAGCAAGTGAAATGATAAGGGTCACACTGATCTGTTATCTGTGCTTAGCCACTCGTGCCTAACATGATCGGTCATGAAAAGGGTTTTTTTCCCTCCAGTCTCCTCCTGAGTACAGTGAGTGGAGAGGGGGCTAAGGAGCGTACGGATCGTGTGCTCTTGACGCCCTGGGTGAAGTTCCTGTGGGAGTCCTACCGCAACATGCTGGAGCTGCTCAAGAACAACTACACTGTGGAGAGGATTTATGCTGACGTGGCGAAGGATGGTGAGGGGGAGATAGAGGGACAGGGTGATGGGGGGGGGGGGGGGTGTTCAGCCGTGTGTGTGAGTGTGAGAGAGAGAGTGATGGAGGTGTATCCCTGAGTAACAAGTGATGTAAGATATTCGTTCGCCGAACTGAGAGCTTGTGCTGAATACATACGTTTGGCTGATGTTACTGAAAAAGGATATACTTCCAAAGAGAGTGTGTGTGTTTTGTACACGTACATTCCAGTCACAGACGAGGGCACTACTATTCCCTGTACCCCTGATGTATGACAGGGAGGGACTGATGGTAGGGAAAGAATGGAGGCCAATGGGGGGGGGGGGGTTACATGTAGCAACTCAGGATGGGATTTTCTTGGTATGTACAACATTGACATACACATGCCCACACACATGCACACACACACGCGCACACACAGCCTTCAAGTTCTGTCTCAACTACCAGCGCCGGACGGAGTTCAGGAAACTCTGTGACATTGTAAGTGTTTCCACTAAGGTGCACTATAGCAAAGCATACGACCAGCCATGTAGTGTGTGCTATTACATGTATCTCCCTCCCCCCTCCCACACCCCACCCCCCTCCAACCTACCAACCCCTCCTCCCCCCCACCTCCACAGCTGAGGAACCACCTGGTCCAGGCTCAGCGCTACCAGAACCAGACCTACTCCCTGAAGTTCGACAACCCCGACACCATACAGTTCCTTGTGGACGTGAGGTTTGAACAGCTGGAGTGCTCCATCAGTGTTGACCTATGGCAGGTGAGAGTCATGGTCTACGGGGGTTGGGGGAGTGGGGGTGTGCGGGTGTGTAGATGTGGGCAAGTGTGTGTGAGTGATGGATGTGTATCCCTGGTAACAAGTGATGTAAGATATTCGTTCGCCGAACTGAGAGATCGTGCTGAATGCATACGTTTGGCTGATGTTACTAAAAGGATATACTTCCAGGGAGTATTTGTGTGTACATGTATGTCAGAGAAAAGGACACTATATCCATACCCATACCTCTTCAGTTTACAGCACAACCACTAGAAATGGGCATGACAGTTCAGTGTACATTTCCCTGAAAGCTTACCAATAATTGAGAGGCTTTAGAGGACACGTAAATATGCCACTGGCCGGCAATGTAAATGCATGTTACCCTAGACCACAAACCTCCGCACACACCACACCCACCACACACACACCACACACACACACCACACACACACACCACACACACACACCACACACACACACCACACACACACACACCACACACACACACCACACACACACACCACACACACACACCACACACACACACCACACACACACACCACACACACACACCACACACACACACCACACACACACACACACATGCATGTACTCACTTGTAGGAAGCCTTCAAAGCAATTGAGGAGATCCACAACCTCCTTGGCATCAGTGGCAAGGCCCCCAAACCTGGGCTCCTGGAGAACTTCTACATGAAGCAGGCCAAGGTCTACTGGATGGCCAAGAACAAGCTCTTCCACGCAGCTGCCCAGCACAAGCTGTTTGTGCTGAGGAAGGAGCAGAAAAAGTCGCTCACAGCTGAGGAGGCTCAACGGTGAGAACGGGGAAGGGAGTGTGTGCACGTGTACCTTGAACCCACGGCTACACAGCACTTTCCTCTCACACGGACAGGACGGCCTCCCAAGTACTGCTGGCCACGCTCTGCATCAACATTGAGCCTGTTCCTAGTGAGACGGACCGCTTCCTGGCAGTGGACGACACCAGCAGGGACAAGGCCAAGCGGCTGGCCAGTCTCCTTCGTATGACCTCTCCTCCCTCTCGTGCCTCTCTCATGAAGGACATGGTAAGCGAGCGAGATCCTCTGTGTACGTTCTGCTCCTCCTCATCACTGTACTGCTTTATAGTTTTATTGGAGCTTCCATGTGTTGTTCCAGTTCGTTTGTTGTTGTGTTGTTGTTATTGTTGTTGTTCCTATTCGTTTGCCTGGCAACTCCAGCTAATTTCAAGGAGTCATGACAACACATCAACACCTTTATACACAACACTCATACGTGTACACTACACACGCATGCACATCCATTCACATGAATGTGCACACACACACGCATGCACGCACTCACGCACACACGCACACGCACACACGCACACACGCACACACGCACACACGCACACACGCACACACACACAGCTGCGCTACGCCATCCTCCAACACCTCCCCACTGAGCTGCAGCAGCTCTACCAGCTCTTGGAGGTGGAGTACAACCCTCTGCAGCTGTGCAAGAGAGTCATCCCCATACTGGACGGGCTCGCCGGTCAGGAGCTGTTGGAGCAATATGTCGAGCCCCTGAAGGAGATAACACTTGTGAGACTGATCAAACAGGTGGGGGAGGATGAGGGAGGGGGGGGGGGGGGGGGGGGGGGGTAGGGTAGAGAAGTGGGATGGGAGAAAAGGGCAGTGGAAGGAGGGGGAATGCGAAACAAGGGAAGGAAGAGTAGGCATGCAGACTTCCAATTCTGTTGCTAACCACCAAGCTGGTCTTTGTATATGTCGGTGTTCATGTACAGGTGCCTTGGGTATATCAGTCTATTAAGCTGTACTCAAGTTTACTAGAGATTACTGAGTCAGTTGTGCGTGTCTGTGTGTGTGCAGGTGTCTCAGGTATACCAGTCTATTGAGCTGAGCCGTTTGGCAGAACTCGCCCCCTTCACCACACCCCTGCATCTTGAGAAGGTTGTCGTGGAAACTGCCCGTAGCAACAACATTCTGGTGCGTAGTTCTCTTGTGATGTTACACTGTGTTACACCTGGATTAATGTTGAATGTGTGCTGTGTGTAGCCTCAGTCTGAGGCTCACAGGCATGAACCTATATTGGGAGAGACCTAGCTAATCTATGAACTGGACCAATATCTTACCTTGTCACAACAAACTTTGACAAGTGAGGGAACCGTGACATGTAGCTCAGTAGACTACCTCAAACCCCAAGACCTCCAGATGGTCATTCACACACTGTAACCACTAAGCCAGTGAGACACACCTGTCCTTATTAGGCTATGTACAAGCAACCCAATCGATACGCCTTGGATTCTTCCCAAGCTTTGGTTTATGGCTGGTGGCAGATGATGCTAGTCTCGTTCGTCTGACTCTACCATTGGTTTGGTGTGATGACTACCTTTCCATCACCCATAAACTGATGTCACCAGCCACTAACGCAATGCGCACATAGCCCATACTGCTAATAATGAGTGGGAAGAGGGTTTGGGCAAGGGATCGACATAGAGGCTATATGACTAATATTTACCTCTCTCCAAAGGTCCGCATCGACCATCAGACCAAGTCCCTCCGTTTCGGCACAGATGTGACGTTCTCGTACAAAGATGAGAGTCCAGAGGGCCCTTTTGTCCAGGTGAGGACTTGCCTCATTGCCAGTAGATCTCCTACAGTAATTTACTGCTGGTGTTCATTAAATAGAATGGCTCTAGTAGTGCACAGTGATTCCCTCCCTCCTCCCCCTCTCTCTTACCTCCCTCCCTCCCTCTCCCCCCTCCCATTCCTCCCTCTCCCCGTCTCCCTCTGTCCCTCCCCTTCCTCCCTCTTCCTCCTCCCTCTCCCCCCTCTTCCTCCTCTCCTCCCTTCCTCCCTCTCCCCCCTCCCCCTCCAGGTGTCACCATCGGAGGCACTGTGCAACCAGTTGACTATGTTGTCAGAGGCCCTGCAGCAGGCTGTCAGGATCGTCTCCACCAAGGACATCAAGGTGAAGCCAACCACTCCACCCTCACATGCACACGCCCTCACATACACACACCCTCACTTGCACACACCCTCACATACACACCCCCCACATACACACACCCCCACATGCACACCCCCTCGCTGACACACCACTCCCCTCACATACATACACCCTCACATGCACACCCCCTCACTGACACACCCGCTCCCCTCACATACATACTCACACCCTTACATGCACACCCCCTCACTGACACACCCCCTCACTGACACACCCACTCGTTGTCCGGGATTGCCATCGCATATCCCGGGATGTCCCAGGGCATCATTGTTTGTGTCGTTATCCTACCCTAACCCTAACCCTGACCCATTGTCCTATCCTTAACTCTTTAGGGCCTAAATTTCTTTTTCTAGGTCATTTTCAGTCTATAGAACACATAAACATACCCCAATTTCTGTTCCCTGGCGTTCCTGGGCTCGAAACTGCTCACACAGGTAATTTCAGCTACACTAAGCATATACGTGACTTAACCACACCCACCAACTAACGAACTTGCAATCAAGCCTCCCGAGAAGTGGCCAACCTGCCGTAGCTAAAAAACGGACCATGAACACTGGAAATGGAGGGCCTACAAGGCAAGACAGCTACTTTCTAAGTCCATTTATGCTTAAAACCCGAGAAATGGCCTACCCGGCTCCAACCAAGGGCTGTTCAAAGCTGAGCCCAGACGCGGCCATGCTGTTTGCACCCTTCGGGTGCATCCACCCACCTCCCCCTGCCCCGCCCTTTCTGCTGGCGCAGAGCCTATCTCCCAAGGACATTGCCGGATGTGACATCATGAAGCTGAAAGTCTCACGTTGCAGATATGCAACGTTAGGTCTTAAACTAAGGCTCCAGATCAGTAGGACACTTGATGGCAATCCCGGACAGTTGTCCCCCTCACATACATACTCACACCCTCACTTTCACACCCCCTCACAGGTGGAACAGACAGCAAACATGAATCGCGTGGTACAAGAGTACCAGCAGCACTCCCGCCAGGACCACCGTGCAGCTCTGCAGAGGAAGCAGCAGATCGAGGCCCGGAAGGAGTTCATTGAGAACCAGAGCAGAGCAAAGGTGAGCAGCTAGCTGTGGGCATATGGTGGTCATGACTCGAGGAGTTTGAAGGTCACATGGCTGTGCCATGCACACATATCCCTGAAAAGAATGGCTGATTCTTCTGGTGTTGTTCCCGTAAGCTTACCTTGGAGTAGCAACTGACACACATACACACATACATACACATACATGTACACACACATTCACATACACAACACACCTACATACGTACACACTCACACGTACATCCACTCACACGTACATCCACGTGCACATGCACACACACATGCACACACACATGCAGGAGAATAAGGAGGAGAGTGAACGGCGACGTCGCCTGAAGCAGGAGAGGGAAGCGGAAAAAGAGCGGCTTGATCGGGAAGCAAAGGAACGAGCGGAAGAGAAAAACAGGCAGGAAATGGCCGAGCTGAAGAGGAAGCTAGCTCAGGACAAGCTCGAAGCCCTCAAGAAGACGTCTGTTGGGGCACGTGTGTTCGCTGATGTCACCGCAGAGGTGTGTAGGTGTCCTTGCTGGTGCCATGGGCATGTTGTCACTGCAGGGTGTAAAACACACACACTACACACACACACACTACACACACCACACACACACACTACACACACCACACACACACACTACACACACCACACACACACACTACACACATACACACACACACACTACACACATACACACACACACACACACACACACACACACACACACACACTACACACACACTACACACACACTACACACACTACACACACACACACACACACACACACACACACTACACACACACACTACACACACACACACTACATACATGTACACACATACCACACCCACACACGCACACACAACACAACACACACCACACACACACACACACATGCACTCTCCCCCCCCCCCCCCCCCTCCACCAAACACAACACACACCCCAACACACTGACAGGACTTGAAGGGGATGGATGCTGATGAACTCCTGGCAAAGCAGCTGAAACAAATGGAGAAAGAAAAGAAGGAGAAAGGATCGAAGCTTAAAACTCAGGAAAAGAAGGTGACAACAAAATACCTGCTCTGAACATCCCCCAACACACACCCACACCCCCCCTAACGTATTTGTCTGTGTCCTTTGTCAAGGTGGACTACTTTGAGCGTGCAAAACGTCTGGAAGAGATTCCCCTGCTGCAGAAACAGTACGAGGAGCAGCGAGTGAGCGACCGGCAGTTCCACGAGGAGCAGGAGGAAGAGCGGGTGAGATCAGCTGTGTCGAGTCTCTACTTGCTAATGTCTATCAAACTTTCTTGACAACTTGAGTACTTGAACACCAAGAGCTCGTTGATGACTGCATGTGATCAGAATGTGATAAATGAAACACACATACTGTAGGACTGGTTTGATTGTGAGGATATGGTGATTGCGAATTGCGAGTTGATTTTGAGCATGATATTACACTCCAGGAATGGCATACAAAGATTCTGACTACACCGTTGTGATCGCTATTGGATTATGAAGTACATGTACTTCGGACAGAGTTTCACCATTCGATTGAGCTGAGTTCTGGTGTGCCATCGATATAAGGCTATTATAGTCGGGAAGAAGTAGTGGTACAATGAATCAATGAAAAAGCACTAAAGTGCAAACCTCACCCTCATGTAGCAAAGCATACCCGAAGATCTACTAGTGGAATGCAGGACATTGGAGGGCGAGCCTGAGCGAAGTGCACGTGCAAGACATGCATGGAGCAGTTGCATTCACATGACGGTCATCAGACTCAATTATGTGACTGGGCAATGATCCACAGAAATTATGACACTAAACATACACTCGTGCACATCACAGCAACTGTGAGTCAGGTTAGTGTTAGCTGAAGCATTCTACTGTTCTAGCAGGTACGTCACCGGCCATGGCGGTAGACCCACGAGTAGCCTCGTTCCCAGACGAAAGCTGGCCCACGAGACTAACCCACGAGCTGTCTCCGTCTTTGTTGTCGCCACCGAGGAGGCAGAAGTTCATGGTGCTCTAGGTACTCGAGGTAGGTTCGTTCATGTTCACGAGTAGTCTCCGTCTTTGTTGCGCATAATTATTACTGCACTGCACGTGCAAGTATCACGTGTCATCCGGTGCGTGTTCGGGGTCTGGTATCGGGATCCCGGGAACCAGACTATAGCCTGCTAGCTCGTCAGTTTGTGCCGCTTGGTTTGTGGTAGCGCTGGTGTCGCTAGACACCACGCTTCACGTACCAGTAGTCTAGTAACAGCGTTAGTGACCCGCTGATGTTGATTTTGTGGCACAAGCACCAAGTAAAGTTTTCGCGGTGAGCTAATAACTGTCATAACTCTCGAACTAAACATTTTTATCCAAATTGCTATGTTAATTTTGTTCCTTACGTCGAGCGCTTTCTTTTGATACCTTGGTCTCGCTCGTCAAGTACCCGCAGCGCCCGCTAGAACAGTAACAGACAGACAGACACACACACACACACACACACACACACACACACACACACACACACACACACACACACACACACACACACACACACACACACACACACACACACAGACACACACAATGAGTACTAGAACCTCGCCCCCGCATGGGCGAGGTTAATAAGGTACTGAGACATGGAGGCACAGCTGCAAATTGGGAACAAGATGGCACGAATGCACAAGAACAAGACATGTTCTCACACATTATTATATTTCACTATGTAATTACATGGAATCCCTATTTATTCTGACGTTTGATGTTCTTTCTAGATCTCTCTCGCAATCAAGGAACGCAAGGAGGCAGAGGTGGCGAGTGTGCGGCTGGGACGGATGACCGAGGACAAGGAGAACTTCCTCCAGGGCCTCCAGGAGGCCAGGCACAAGAAACACCTCGTATGTAGAGCGATCAGTTTCTTGTCCCGTTGCTAGTTGTACTCCTTGGATCAGGTGATCACTAGCACACCCCGGTAATATGATCACATGACCCGTAGCTAGTTGGATCAGATGATCACTAGCACACCCCAGTAATATGATCACATGACCCGTAGCTAGTTGGATCAGATGATCACTAGCACACCCCGGTAATATGATCACATGACCCATAGCTAGTTGTATTCCTTGGATCAGGTAATCACTAGCACACCCTGGTAATATGATCACATGACCCATAGCTAGTTGTACTCCTTGGATCAGGTGATCACTAGCACACCCCGGTAATATGATCACATGACCCGTAGCTAGTTGTACTCCTTGGATCAGGTGATCACTAGCACACCCCGGTAATATGATCACATGACCCGTAGCTAGTTGTACTCCTTGGATCAGGTGATCACTAGCGCACCCCGGTAATATGATCACATGACACGATCCAGTGGTAGTCGCTGCGCGCCTACACAGCAGGATTTGTGGCTTGTGACAGATGATGCTAGTCTCGTTCGTCTGACTCTACCACTGGTTTGGTGTGATGACTACCTTTCCATCACCCATAAACTGATGTCACCAGCCACTAACACGGTGCACATAGCCTGTACTGCTAATCATGGATGGGCGGTCCAGATATTGCTACTTGGACCTCCTTGTGCAGCTTTGCTAACAATAATCAGAGGGGAAAATATCCAAGGAGTATATACAGTAACTATTGTGATACCTGCATCGTTTGATATTATCGTCCTGATTACCCCTTTGTTTTCACACTGCAAGTGTGTTGAAATGTTACGGGATTGTGACTGAGACTAGTAGTCTACATTTGTATATTAGTAGTCTACATTTGTGATTCTCAGGTGAATCTTGCTGACTTTGAGACCCGGCTGGCTGAGGCAAGGGTTGAGAGGCTGAAGAAGAGGAAGGAGGAACGCAAGCAGAGACGCAAGATGGAGGATGCAGCTGCCAAACAAGCCGAGGAAGAGAGACTTGGTAGGTACCAACAAGGCCTAGCAGAGGGACGGGAGTGTGGCCTGCACATGCATGTTTTATTGTTGGTAAATGGCTCCTGATTTACAGAACCTGTGATGGTAGTCATCACTAATGAAGCCAGGGGCTGCCCCTTCTGAAAGTCTATAGGTCAACTGTTGCCATGGGTGTGGTGTCAACTGTACTCCTGGTGGGCTAAATTATCATCTTAGATGACTGTGGTCGTAATCTGAATTGTTTGTTTATCTGCCAGTTAAATTGAAGCGTGAAGCGGAAGAAAAGAAGAGGGACGAGGAACGAAGGCAGAAGGATGAGCAGCTGGAAGCCCAAAGACTGAAGCAGCAACAGAGGGAGAGAGAAGCTGAAGAGAAGATGCAGAGGAGGACGGAGGAGAGGAGGGAAGAGCAAGGAGATCGAGGAAGACAAGGGCCACCCCAGGAATTTGATAACTGGCGCAAGCCTCCACCTGAGGAAGAGCAACGATCCCCTCCAAAACCCTGGGAGCGAGATCGCTACCCTCCCAGCAAGGGGTCAGCCTACCAACCCCCAGGAATGCGTGAGAGGCCAGCAGAGGATAGCTGGAGAGCTAGGCAGGAGAAAGATGAGTTTGATCGGCGTGGCCCAAGGGATCGAGATGAATTTGATCGGCGTGGCCCATGGGATAGAGATGAATATGATCGGCGTGGTAGAGATGATTTTGGTCGACGCGGTCCACGGGACAGAGATGATTTTGATACACGTGGTCCAAGGGATAGAGATGACTTTGATCGGCGTGGTCCACGAGACAGAGAGGATTTCGATCGTCGTGGAACTAGGGATAGAGATGACTATGATCGACGTGCTCCACGTGATAGAGATGATTTTGGTCGGCGTGGCCCAAGAGATAGGGACGAGTTTGATCGGCGTGGCCCACGAGACCGGGATGACTATGATCGACGTGGCCCACGCGATAGAGACGAGTTTGATCGGCGTGGTCCAAGGGATAGGGATGACTATGATCGACGTGGCCCACACGATAGAGACGACTTTGATCGGCGTGGACCAAGGGATAGGGATGAGTTTGATCGGCGTGGTCCACGAGACCGGGATGGATTTGAGAGACATGGTCCACGGGATAGAGACGAATTTGAGTCACCAAGAGGCAGGGATTATGGGGCAATGCCACCTCGAGGAGGAGGAAGGCAGGAAAGGGGAGGAGATGAAGATTGGAGGAGGCCGCCACCGGAAAGGGACTGGAGGAGTGATCGTGAGAGAGAGAGGGAGAGAGACTATCGGCCCAGGAATGATGAGAGGTCCTGGAGGAGAGATGATCAGGAAGGGGAGAGGGGACCACCTTTGTCACGGAGGGGTAGGGAGGAGAGGGGGGATGCCGATCGTGAATGGCGCAGAGACGAGCGTGAATCTGGGCAAAGGGAGCGGCCAAGGGGGAGTGGCAGAGGACGTGAGCAAGCCTCCCCGCAACCCCCTCGCAAGAAATTGGACAAGAAGGTGGACGAGGAAGGGTTTGAGTTGGTGAAGCGCCGTTGAACTACTAGCTTCGTTGCTGCCCAATACAAGAAACTTTGGAATCATGCACTAAAACTGGTATACGTGTAGCTATTGTAGTTGAATGAAGGGACAGCTGTAGGTTGTTACCTGAAATGAATTGCATGGCAATGTGTGGTGGACCTTGCAATGACCAAGTCTGTTCCTGTATTCTTAATAGATAAGTGTTCATACGTCAACTGCCCTAGCCTCGTACGCATTCCCAGGCCTTTTCACCCCAGCATTTGTCGCAACGCTGGGGTGAGAAACAAGGTTAAACTGCCCTACAATGCTCTAAGCTAAAACAACAGTTAAGTGTTGTATGCAATGTTGTATTAGTTAACTAAAACTAAAACTATAATGCATTTTAGTATGGCATATTTCACTTTAGTAATTAAAACTAAAACTAAAATGAGGACTGTCTCAGCCTGTTAATTAAAACTACAACTATTACACTCCTGGTAGGGGAAAAATTGTGCCGCGTAATTAATATGCAGGACTCTCAGGTAGACCAGCCACTGGCTGATGAGACATTCCTGTCGAAAATTAAAATTTATCTATCTATCTATCTATCTATCTCTCTAATTAATCTAATTAATGTAAATAATCAAACCTCATAGCTCGCAGGAAAGGTCTACAGAGATTCTGACTACACCGTCGTGATGGCTATCATGCAGTTAGACAAATGTATAATAATTGTGCTGAAACTCACCTTCGTGGTGGAGATACAAGTGCTTTTGTTGTGCCGTCGGCCGCCATTGCTCGATCGCTCTCTTCGCCAGTAGTCTTACGAAGGCCCCACAAAGATTCTGACCACACAGCTGTAATCGCTGTCGTTCACTGACGCTTACATGCCAAAACTCACCGTGCTGGCTAAGTTGTAAGTGCTGTAATAACGTCGTGTCTTCCCTTTGGCCGCCATTGCTAGCGATCGACAGAGCGTGGTTGCCACGTGGCATGTGCGTTAATTGGAACTTACTGCGATACTAGCTTGCGCTACGGCGAGTCGCAGCCGGCGTTGCAACGGCTACCAGGAGTGCGGTTGCTCCTCGAACTAATATGAAAATCACCCAAAAATGGTGGTTACTAAAACTAAAAGAGCCTTTACTAACCCTTTTGAGATTTAGTAATTAAAACTAAAACTAAACTAAACAATGCCACTTCTACCTAATTAAAACCAAAAACTAAACTATTTCAGTTTTAGATAACTAAAACAACATTGGTTGTATGTCAACTGCCCTACAACGTTTTAAACACTTGGCCGTTACCAACTCTAGGTAGTCGTGGCTTTGATCAGCTGAAGGTGACGGACTGTTTAGGGATAAGGAGGTGCTCTCCCTGCATGTTTGCGTGTGCTCTGGCTTATACAAGGCACTTCGTTCCCAGGCTCCTCCCCAGCTTTTTGTCACATACTGTACAAAGAGCCTGGGAATGAGGCTACTTCTGCTACGTCTCACCATGGTAGAATGTACATTGATCTAGCTGTTACACAAAGAATAACAGTCCAGGGAAATCAGCGTTGTGCATGTGACACAACAAGCAACACCATGATGTCATTTTGTGCATATAATATGGTGTATTTGCACAGGAGTATTCAAACATTCCTTGCAGAGTACAGCTATCTATATAGCTAGTGTTCATTTCTCAGTGGCATATGGTTTGCTTTGTGTTGCACTGAAATCCTCACTCTGAGGGAGCCACTAACCAGCACTCACACGCTGATGTTCTGCACACACACCCACTAAAACCACAGCATAAGTCCAGCACATTCATTGGCTATCAACCTGACCCTACCACAGTGTAGCAAGCTATTGTAATGAACTCGGGGTTTCTAGTAGAGGTAGGCTAACATGCGTACATGTGGCCTGGCCATGTGCTTTCGGGTGTAGTTTGAGTTTGCGTGTAGAGCTGGGATCTGACTACGCACGGACTCCACAATTGTAGCTAGCTGCTCTAGCTAGCTCTGCAAGCCCTGAAGGCCCACACGCCAGTACCCCAATCTCCAATGCACAGTCCTCATGGAGCGGCTGATCGGAACATTCCTAAACATGATCAACATTCCTAAGTGTGATCGACATGCACAGTATAATTATATATGTACATCATGAGAATAGATTCATCAGATCTGCGTCATGCTAACCCACTCAGCATAATCACGTCTAAGGAGGTTCAGGGGTCATGCCGGTCCCAGACCCAAGCTAGGGTCATGTATTATAGTAATGCTGGAATCAGCAGTACTATTATGACAAAGACAATGGATCCAACATGTGACAATGCAACTACTACCATACTACACTGTTGTGATAATGACTTGAGCAAGATGGATGCCAAAGACAGTATTGTGGTGATTCTGCTGCTGTTATCACTCAGTCTGTTTGGTAGTCTGACCTACTGTGTGTGGAACAAGCAGTCACAGCTGGCCAGTGAACTGGTTGACCTACAGAACAAGCTGCAAGTTCAAAGTGAGGTGCAGAATGAGCTCAAAAAGATGTTTCAAGTTTCACTGATTAACAAACATCAGTATCAAGCAAGTGAAAGCACTCAGGCCAAAGGACAACTTAAACGAAATGTGCGACAAGCTGACGGAGAAACTGACATGCTTTCCACAACTGAAATCCTGACCAATGCTCTGACTGAGATTATTGAAATGAAACTAACATCTTACATGGACTGCAACAGGAATGACTACAATTACACCAAATGTACACTCAAACCAGGACCCAAGGGTGAACCGGGTGATACCGGACCACCTGGGATGGAGGGAGGAACTGGACAAAGAGGGTCACATGGACCAAAAGGTGACACTGGGCTTCTGGGACCACAGGGGCTTAATGGTGAGAAAGGAACAAAGGGAGAACTAGGAGACACTGGACAAAGAGGTCAACCAGGCAGCAAAGGAATGAAGGGAAATGTTGGCTACCCAGGCTACAAGGGTGAGAAAGGAAAGGAAGCGGTAGATGGTCCTCAAGGTCCACCTGGCCCAACTGGTCCACAGGGCCCACCTGGAACACAAGGGGAAAATGGAGGGGAAGGAGAACAAGGACTAGCTGGACCAATAGGTGAACCTGGACTTTCAGGACCACAGGGGCCTACTGGTGAGAAGGGAGCAAAAGGTGACATTGGAGAGAGAGGCCTCAAAGGTGACATAGGACCTCCAGGTCCACAAGGAGGAACTGGTGAAAAGGGTGACGTGGGACAAAGAGGTGAACCAGGTAGCAAAGGAATGAAGGGAAATGTTGGCCATCCAGGATACAAGGGTGAGAAAGGTGTAGCAGGTTCTCAAGGCCCACCTGGTCCAACCAGCCCACAAGGCCCTCCTGGTCCACCTTTGACCACAACTGTTCCATCTAGCAGGCAGTGCGGAGGTCCAGGATGGAGGCGAGTCGTGTTTCTCAACATGACGGATCCCAGCCATGTCTGTCCTCCTGGACTTAGACGCACCCCTTACTTAAGGAGGACATGTGGACGAGCTAGCCTTGCAAGTCGTACTTGTTCATCTACTACATTCGGTGTGGGTGGCTCTCGATACAGTAGGGTATGTGGCATGGCACGAGGTTACCGGTGGGGTAGGAATTATGCCTTTTTCAGATACCATGGAGAGCGGCAAGGCATTGAGGGTTCTTATGTGGATGGTCTGTCTCTGACTCACGGATGTCCTGGTTCACGTCAGCACATCTGGACATTTACTAGTGGCTTGTTCACTGGCAATACTAACAATAGCTTTTATCGATCTGCGCAATGTCCATGTGATAATGGGTTAGCCGTCCGTTCACCTTTCTTTGTGGGCAGTGACTATTTCTGCGAGAGTATTTTCACAGCCAATAATTATAACGTCAATTACAGGCGCTTGCACACCAATGCTACTCTCTGGGATGGCAAGGTTTGCGACGGTGGTGGCAATTGCTGTCGGCTCAACAATCCTCCGTGGTTCACCAAGAACCTGGCCACTCCTACCACAGATGGAATTGAACTACGATTCTGCTGGGTTGACGGTGTTGGAGTCTCTGATATTGCTCTTGAACTACTGGTACTCTACGTTCAGTGAACACTAGTTCCACATAGTGTGATTCATTAGTGATGTGGACAAATGCTGCATGTTTGTATATTGCCTCCCCTATATGCAGATCTTCTATGCTGCCATCAAAGCCCCACAAGCACCCTAACTATGTAGCTAAGGAAGTGCATGCGGTGAGCCTGAGCAAGTGCATACGCAGAATATACATTTGGACCAGACACGTTGAGCATGCAATTAAGCTCGGATTGATGGATTCCTTACAGGCCTCCCTCAGTCGATAACATTAAAATTTTTCTGAAACTTGACCTCCAATCAGAACAATAACTACGTAACACTAAACAACTTAGTTTTAGTATCAATACTGTGTTTAGTTATCCTGAGGCATGCCATAAAGTTTGATTTGGATAACTTCAACAACACGGCCTATGACCAGATAGGGAGGGGCATGTCACTATAGCTAAGAACCTGACCACTCCTACCAGTTTTTCTGTTACAGCAAGGAATAACAGTTCAGAGAAATCATGCCATTGTTAATTCTGCATTGGTGTGACACAACTTAGCAACGCAATGATGTCATTTTGTGTGCAAGCATACAGTGTATTTGCACAGCAGTATTCAAACAGTGATCCTCACAGCAGAGTACAGCCAGGTAGCTGGCTCTCCCTTCTGTTCATTTCTCATACAGTGGAATGTGTGGTGTAATACCATAACTGACTGAGTAGTATAATAGTATTCACATTAGTTGTATGCACGTGCTCAGTATATATGGACATTGTGTTCAGGTTATTACCCTGTACGTGCATGCACGAAGCAGGGTTAAGCAATCGGTTTTGACCGTTTGTCGTCTGTCTATCATCTGTCCAGTGTGATCTACAGGCTTAAACGATTGCTAAACCTGACAATAACATAGCAATCCAAAAAAACCAGTGTCTGTGTACCTGATAGCGACCAAAGTGTTTCTATTCTATGCATATCCAGCTTCGTCTTATTAAATGACGGTAGGGTCCGCCATTTAATACAGTCAGCAACTAAACTACAGGTGTACACGGGCTCTGGCATGTGTTCATACTGAAGTGTCCATGCACGTCAGTGCATGTAATAGACTGAGAGATGGTGCGCACGGTTAGGTATTCTACGAATACATTCTAGTTGTTCCTTCGTCTAGAGAGCGATGCTATGCTGCCCATTGCTGTAATGTATTAGTGTATAGTTCAAGTTGTGAGCTGTTGCCAATGTCTGTCAGTAGCCAGCACTAGTAGCGCTCCTAGGCATAACACACTACAGAATGGTTTGTTTTGTGGAGCACTGAAACCCTCACTCTGAAGGAGCCACTATAACATAACATAACAGACCATCAGACCATCAGCATGTGAGTACTTGTTAGTGGCGGCTCCCTTGAAAAGTTTGTCATTTTCAAGGGAGCCACTAACAAGGTTTAACCACTTGTCCGGCACATTCACTATTGGTTATCAACCTGACCCTACCACAGTGTAGCAAGAGTGTATTGTAATGAACTCTTGAGTACAGTCTCCCATGCAGTGGAGGTAGGCTTACAACTAGGAGGAATACGTATCCACTCGCGCCGCATGTGTACGTGTGGCCTGGCCATGTGCTTTCAAGTGTAGTGTGAGTCTGAGTGTAGAGCTGAGGTCTAAAGCTGTTGACTACGCTCGGACACCATGTGTAGCTGCTCTAGCTCTGCAAGCCCTGAAGGCCCCACACGCTTGTACCCCAATCCAATGTACTGTCCTTGTGTAGTGGCTAGTCGGAAACCCACTGAGCATGATCAACATTCCTAACCAACATGATGATGTACGTACACTTATCCAGGGGTCATGCATGTGCACGTCTGACACTGGCTTGACCTTCACAGTGACATCAAGACTCAATTGCTGTGCAAAATGTGCTTTTATGGAACAGTTAGCTAGTAGCTAATGCTGGAATCAGCAGTACTGTTATGACAAGGACAGTAGTCGGAATGTCATATAAGGGGACTGGTCTGCATGTGACCACAACCAGGGCATTCTATCAGATCATCTGCTTTACTACACTGTTGTGATAAGGGCAATAACAGTACATGTATACAAATTCCAAGGCACTCTACCAGACTATAATATTATAGATGCATTTGGCTACTAGACCTCTGCTAGACTGTAATGGATGCCAAAGACAGTATTGTGGTGATTCTGCTGCTGTTATCACTCGGTCTGTTTGGTAGTCTGACCTACTGTGTGTGGAACAAGCAGTCACAGCTGGCCAGTGAGCTGGATGACCTACAGAACAAGTTGCAAGTTCAAAGTGAGGTGCAAATTGAGCTCAAAAAGATGTTTCAAGCCACCCTGAATGACAGAGTACAGTATCAAGCAAGTGAACACTCCCAGGTCAAAGGACAACTCAAACGAAATGTGCGACAAGCTGATGGAGAAACTGACACACTTTCCGCTACTGAAATCCTGACCAATGCTCTGACTGAGATTATCGAAATGAAACTGATATCTTATATGGACTGCAACAGGAATGACTACAATTACACCAAATGTACACTCAAACCAGGACCCAAGGGTGAACCGGGTGATACTGGACCACCTGGGATGCAGGGAGGAACTGGACAAACAGGACCACGTGGACCAAAAGGTGACACTGGGCTTCTGGGACCACAGGGGCCTGCTGGTGAGAAAGGAACAAAGGGAGAACTAGGAGACACGGGACAAAGAGGTGAACCAGGCAGCAAAGGAATGAAGGGAAATGTTGGCTACCCAGGATACAAGGGTGAGAAAGGAAAGGAAGGGGTAGATAGTCCTGAAGGTCCACCTGGCCCAACAGGTCCACAGGGCCCACCTGGAACACAAGGAAAAGATGGACGGAAAGGAGAACAAGGACTAGCTGGACCAATAGGTGAACCTGGACTTTCAGGACGACAGGGGCCTACTGGTGAGAAAGGAGCAAAAGGTGACATTGGAGAGAGAGGCCTCAAAGGTGATATGGGACCTTCCGGCCCACGAGGAGGAACTGGTGAAAAAGGTGACATGGGACAAAGAGGAGAACCAGGTAGCAAAGGAATGAAGGGAAATGTTGGCTACCCAGGATACAAGGGTGAGAAAGGTGTAGCTGGTCCTCAAGGCCCACCTGGTCCGACTGGTCCACAAGGCCCACCTGGTACACCTGATTTGACCACAACTGCTCCAACTACTGCTGCACCCACAACTGCTCCAACTACTAGTACTAATGCACCCACAACTGCTCCAACTACTGATGCCCCCACAACTGTTATGACTACTGACACAACCACAATGCCAGCTACTACACCTGGGCAATGTGGAGGTCCAGGATGGAGGAGAGTGGTATTTCTCAACATGACAGATCCCAGCCATGTCTGTCCTTCTGGACTTAGGCTCACCTCTTATTCAAGGAGGACATGTGGACGAGCTAGCTCTGCACGGTACAGTTGTTCATCTACTACATTCAGTGTGGGTGGCTCTCAATACAGTAGAGTATGTGGCATGGCACGAGCTTACCGGTGGGGTGTAAACTATGGCTTTTATGGATACCATCATGACTACCAAGGCATTGACAGTTACTATGTGGACGGTCTGTCTCTGACTCATGGAGCTCCTGGTCAACACATCTGGACATTTGCTAGTGGCTTGTTCACAGGCAATGGTAGTAGTAGCTCTCATCCAAACTTTCGATGTCCATGTGATAATGGGAACACCCACCCCTCACCTCCTTTTGTGGGCAATGACTATTTCTGTGAGAGTGTTGCAACACCCAATAATTGGGGTTCGATTCGCTTCTATCCCAATGCTACTCTCTGGGATGGCCAGGTTTGTGAGGGTGGTGGCAGCTGCTGTCAGCTCAACAATCCTCCGTGGTTCACCAAGAACCTGACCACTCCTACCACAGATGGAATTGAATTACGACTTTGCCTGTTTGAGGCTAAGATACATGCTGACGTTGCTCTTGAGCTATTGGAACTCTATGTTCAGTGAACACTAGTTCCCTCATTATACAAGTGCTGTTTGTATAAGGTCACCCCTACATACTAGCCCTTACTACCTTCTATATTATATTATAAATGCTCTAACTAAACATGCAATACTTACAAAATCATGCATTATGCAATAACTCAACTCCGTTGTCGGAGGACCAGCTGTCCCACCAGACCAGATACTCCTCCCGGACACAAGGTCCAAGGATCCCACTGGATGCATAGTCCTAGGACCAGATGTTGCCCATCAGGATGGCCGCCTCATTTGAGGCATTGTCAGAGATCTTTCCTTTACAACTAGGCAGCTTTCAGTTGATATCCACCCAACTATTTTAAAAACTAGCACTGCATTGTTTGGCACATGTCAAGTGCATTGAGAATAATATGGTACTGTTTTGTGTTTTGATGAATAATATATTCTGTTGTATGTGGCTGCTATAGGAAACTATTCAACTGAAAGTTTCAGCAGCAATGAATAAGGGGTCCTAAGGGGCATACGTCATCCTTTTTAGTCGGAGGGGGGGGGGGGGGGGGGGGGGGGGGGGGGGGGGGTTGGGAACGAGGCTATATGATCCTGGGTGGTTAATAAAGCAGTTATAACAAGTACCACAATGATGTCATTTTGTGCACTTGCATATACGTATATATAGTGTGTTTGCACAGCAGTATTTAAACAGCAGAGTATAGCTACGTAGGTAGCTAGTTCATCTAATGGCTTATGAAAATGACAAACCACATGTCCAGCATATTCGTTATTAGTTATCAACCTGACCTTACTACAGTGTAGCAAGAGTGTATTGTAATGAACTCTTGAGTACAGTTTCCCAGTAGAGGTAGGCTTGCAACTAGG
Organism: Axinella damicornis; assembly: GCA_963931865.1. Taxonomy (NCBI): domain Eukaryota; kingdom Metazoa; phylum Porifera; class Demospongiae; order Axinellida; family Axinellidae; genus Axinella; species Axinella damicornis. Next base: position 2,283,357 of record OZ007509.1, read on the forward strand.
AATTTATACGCATCCACAACATGCCTCTCACCTGCCCCATGCTGCATGCATACATGTGGCCTGGCTACAAGGTTTGAAAGTGTAGTGCACTGTTCGACTCCACATGTAGCTGCTCTAGCTCTGCAAGCACACCTGTACCCCAATCTCCAACACATTGTATTCGTAGCTAATACAACCTAAGCAGCTGCCGGAAACCTGCAACATTCCTAAGCGTGACTGACACATAATTATGTACATACGTACATAAATTGTGAGAACAGATCCCTCATTCTGAGCTTCACACTAAAGTGCTCGGCAATAACCACATCTTAAAGGAAGGTTCACATTACCCAGGGGTTATGCATTTGCACATGTCAGCCACTGGCTTGACCTTCATGAAGGCATGTGACATCATGCAAGACTTGCTGTGTAAAATGGTAATGCTGGGATCAGCATAGTCTTGTGCCCAGACCCTCCGCGCATATGAGAGTCTGGGAACGAGACTAGGATCAGCAGTACTATTATGACAAGGAATATGGTCCAAAATTATCCAGTGACAACCATGCAGGGTACTAGCTACATTACCACACTGTTGTGATAAGGACAACAGTACAAAGTCCCAACCAGGGAACTGTGTGTATCAGATTAGCAGCACTGGTTACTAGACAGTAATGGATGCCAAAGACAGTATTGTGGTGATTCTGCTGCTGTTATCACTCGGTCTGTTTGGTAGTCTGACCTACTGTGTGTGGAACAAGCAGTCACAGCTGGCCAGTGAGCTGGATGACCTACAGAACAAGCTGCAAGTTCAAAGTGAGGTGCAAATTGAGCTCAAAAAGATGTTTCAAGCCACTCTGAATGACAGAGTACAGTATCAAGCAAGTGAACACTCCCAGGTCAAAGGACAACTCAAACGAAATGTGCGACAAGCTGATGGAGAAACTGACCCACATTCAGCTATTGAAATCCTGACCAATGCTCTGACTGAGATTATTGAAATGAAACTAACATCTTACATGGACTGCAACAGGAATGACTACAATTACACCAAATGTACACTCAAACCAGGACCCAAGGGTGAACTGGGTGATACTGGACCACCTGGGATGCAGGGAGGAACTGGACAAAGAGGACCACATGGATCAAAAGGTGACACTGGGCTTCTGGGACCACAGGGGCCTACTGGTGACAAAGGAACAAAGGGAGAACTAGGAGACATGGGACAAAGAGGTGGACCAGGCAGCAAAGGAATGAAGGGAAATGCTGGCTACCCAGGCTACAAGGGTGAGAAAGGAAAGGAAGGGGTAGATGGTCCTCAAGGTCCACCTGGCCCAACTGGTCCACAGGGCCCACCTGGAACACAAGGAAAAGATGGAGGGAAAGGAGAACAAGGGCTAGCTGGACCAATAGGTGAACTTGGACTTTCAGGACCACAGGGGCCTACTGGTGAGAAAGGAGATAAAAGGTGACATTGGACAGAGAGGCCTCAAAGGTGATATGGGACCTTCCGGCCCACAAGGAGGAACTGGTGAAAAAGGTGACATGGGACAAAGAGGTGAACCAGGTAGCAAAGGAATGAAGGGAAACGTTGGCTACCCAGGATACAAGGGTGAGAAAGGTGTAGCTGGTCCTCAAGGCCCGCCTGGTCCAACTGGCCCACAAGGCCCACCTGGTCCACCTAATTTGACCACAACTGCTCCAACCACTGCAGCTATGACTACTGACACACCCACAACTTCTCCAACTACTGATGCACCCACAATGCCAGCTACTACACCTGGGCAGTGTGGAGGTCCAGGATGGAGGCGAGTCGTATTTATCAACATGACAGATCCCAGCCATGTCTGTCCTTCCGGACTTAGGCTCACCTCTTATTCAAGGAGGACATGTGGACGAGCTAGCTCTGCATTCTACAGTTGTTGGTCTACTACATTCAGTGTGGGTGGCTCTCAACACAGTAGAGTATGTGGCATGGCACGAGCGTATCGGCGGGGTCTAAACTATGCCTTCTATGGGTACCATACAAGACACCAAGGCATTGACAGTTACTATGTGGATGGTCTGTCTCTGACTCATGGAGCTCCTGGTTCACGTCAGCACATCTGGACATTTGCTAGTGGCTTGTATGCAGGCGGTGGTAGCAGTGGCTCTCATCCAACTTTTCGATGTCCATGTGATAATGGGAACACCTACCCCTCACCTCCTTTTGTGGGCAGTGACTATTTTTGTGAGAGTGTTGCAACACCCAGTAATTGGAATGTCAATTGGCGACGCTTCTATCCCAATGCTACTCTCTGGGATGGCCAGGTTTGTGAGGGTGGTGGCAGTTGCTGTCAGCTCAACAATCCTCCGTGGTTCACCAAGAACCTGACCACTCCTACCACAGATGGAATTGAACTACGACTCTCAGACTGCCTTTTTAGCAGTAATAGCAACTCTGATGTTGCACTTGAACTACTGGAACTCTACGTTCACTGAACACTATAGTTATACTACTTCGATAATGTTGATGTGGACAAATGGTGTTTGCATAACTTCTCCCCTACTGCAGCTGTATATCCCCTACTGCAGCTGTATATCCCCTACTGCAGCTGTATACAGGCAAATATAAATATTAGCCCTGTATGGTCTCATCAAAGCCTGATCAAGCTGCTGTAGTGTAGCCAGAAATAGACACTGCTGATCATACTTGACTATTTAAAGGAAAGCTCGGGGTGGGGCTTGAGCATAAGGCTAATTAAGCAAACTCAAGGTACTCTTGTCCCGTCATGCAGTGCGGCGCTGCATGATGGGAGAAGAGTCTCTGGTTCATGACGTTCTGCAGTTTCAAGTTCATAGTAGCTACGTAGCTCATCATCTGCTCACTAGTGTTTTACCCATGCTCAAGCTCATGTTGCAGGCTCTGCATGTCGTGCAATATCGAATTGCATAGTGGCACACGTGGTATAACTGGGACATGCGTGACACATTACGATTTTCCACTCGGATATACGGTCATACGCTAAACGGCATGCAGATAAATGGACATGTACATCATGAAGGCCGGATGGAAATGGATATCACAACTATGTATGTGGTGCTAGCTCAGGCTCGCCCCACATACAAGTCACTGTTGCAGTTCTCCCCACATACAAGTCACTGTTGCAGTTCTCCCATTTGTTTGGCTGCTGGTCGTCAGAGGACCAGCTGTCCCCTGGACCAGCTGTCCCTCTCGGGGGGGGGGGGGGGGGGGGGGGGTACGGGGAGGGAGGCAAAAGGAGGGAGATATGGGGAGGGAGGGAACTATGGGGAAGGAGGTAAGGGGAGGGAGGTGAGGAAGGATAGGGCCTATACTCTCACCTTGCTGATCCATTACCTTTCCCCCTGTTTCCTGGAGGTGCTGTTTCAGCAGCTGGGCAGTCTTTGGGGTCACAACGTAGCCCTCGGACAGGTGGTTCTCTCCTGCATGGAATACAGGAAGTGGGTGTGGTCAACCATGTTGTACATACAATTAACCCCAACCCAATCCCACCTCATACCTTGCAGTATGGAGACCAGAATTTGTATGTCAAGGCTAGTAGGGGGGGGGGGGGGGGGGGGGGGGGTACGGGGAGGGAGGCAAAAGGAGGGAGATATGGGGAGGGAGGGAACTATGGGGAAGGAGGTAAGGGGAGGGAGGTGAGGAAGGATAGGGCCTATACTCTCACCTTGCTGATCCATTACCTTTCCCCCTGTTTCCTGGAGGTGCTGTTTCAGCAGCTGGGCAGTCTTTGGGGTCACAACGTAGCCCTCGGACAGGTGGTTCTCTCCTGCATGGAATACAGGAAGTGGGTGTGGTCAACCATGTTGTACATACAATTAACCCCAACCCAATCCCACCTCATACCTTGCAGTATGGAGACCAGAATTTGTATGTCAAGGCTAGTAGGTTTCAAAGTAGATGGCCATGCCAGCAAGCTGGGGGTGCAATTGCTGTCACTCCCCTTGCACTAACAGACCATAGGACTGCAATATTGTGAGTTTGTTTCGAGTTTGCAATGCAAAACATGCATTATGCATTAATGTGCATTATGCACAATGAAATGAATTGTCAAGGAGGGGTAGGGAGGAGAGGGGAGATGCCGATCATGAATGCAGCAAAGACGAGCGTGAATCTGGGCAAAGGGAGCGGCCAAGGGGGAGTGGCAGAGGACATGAGCAAGCCTCCCCGCAAGAAATTGGACAAGGAGAGGGTTGAGTTGGTTTTTTCCCTTTTTTGTCTCTCTTCTTCTTGCATCTGGCTTGGTCTTTTTTCCCCTTCTTTCTCCCAAGTAAATTTCATGGCTTGTTCTCTTTTTCTTTTCTTTCTCAAAGTTGATTGTCTTTTTGGCATTCATGGAGGACTGCTAGCTAGGCTTGTTCATTTTTGTTCCTTCCTCTGTTCTTTCTCATGGCTCATTATATTTTCTAAATTTCTTTCTCCGAGTTGTTTCTCTTTAAAGAAATGCCACAAGTGGTCATACCACCATTTCCCAAGGGTGAAATGTGACACCAGTACACGAGATTGTTCAATAATGAACAATTAATGGGTTAGCCTCCTGTGATTCCACAGTCATGCTCCTGCATGGAGCAGCAAAGTCTGACCTTTCATGGAAGGTTTGTCATTTTTTTTCCTACAAGTTTCATAACAAGTATCTATGAGTTGGTCAGTTTCGGAGTGCCCCCTCCACTAAAATGTAATCGTTGTCATAATTATGATCGTTGCAGAACTGCTTGCTATAGAGTCCAGCTTGGCCCGGTCTGCAGTGTCTATACCGTGGATCTTTGTACCCAGACTGTGTATTGCAAAATGTATTATTCCAACACCACCCCACTTCCAGTGGTAAACAAGGCCCTCATTAACTTTTGGGGTAGCAGTCTTGCATCTGTCTAGTTAAACACCTACAATGCATTTAATTATTGACATAGCGGTTTGGTTTTGGCAGAATTCTACCATGCAGTCCACCACACTGGGTTCCCAAGACCCCAACACAGAAGTGATATGTAGGTACTGATAGGAGTTTCCTTCCAGAGTCGCTCTCCTCACACGGCACCCCAATTCTCTGAAAAACTCTCCAAAACAACACAAGTCCTAATACTGAAGCTATCATGTGAGCTCCAATCAAGAAGAAACCTATGCCAAGACCAAGGACGGGTGGATGATGTCATTGGTCTCACCGTGTCATGAATGCTTCCCCTGGCTGAATTTTTGGCAACCATGCTATAGAGTAATAGTAGTCCCATTCTCAGACTTCCTCCATACACACTACCCTGGGAACAAGGCTGTACCCCTCACTATGATTGCTCCATCCGATGTCATCACTCCATACTGTGATCACAAAATTAATACTGTACTTAGAGAGGATGGGGGGTGAGGGAGAGCAGTTACGGGAGAAGAGCGGAGGGGAGGGGAGGGGAGAGGAATAGAGGAGGTGGGGAGTGAGGGGAGAGGATTGAGGTGTAAGCGTAAGGGTGAAGGGCAGAGGGAGAGGAGTGGACGGACAAGAGTGGTATAGCGTTTGTCATTTGTAGTTGTAATTGTGTTCGTACTACAAGTAGGTAATGGGATCAGCAATAATCACGTGTCAGCCACTAGTCTCGTTCCCAGACCCTCAGTTGTATTGGGGGTCTGGGCATGAGGCTGGCTTGACCTTCACCAAGGGCCAAGGCTTGCTGATGTGTTAAATGTGGTGCTGTTAGTAATGCTGGAATTAGCCTCGTTCCCAGGCGCTCGGTAATTGGAGAAATTAACAAGCGCCTGGGAACGAGGCTATGCTGGAATCAGCAGTACAAGGACAGTAGTTCAGGAGTCACATTATGGCATGTGACCAAATCAGATCACCTGTATAAGGACAACAGTCCAAATTCCAAGGCACTCTATCAGATTGGATACTAGAGCAAAATGGATGCCAAAGACAGTATTGTGGTGATTCTGCTGCTGTTATCACTCGGTCTGTTTGGTAGTCTGACCTACTGTGTGTGGAACAAGCAGTCACAGCTGGCCAGTGAGCTGGATGACCTACAGAACAAGCTGCAAGTTCAAAGTGAGGTGCAAATTGAGCTCAAAACGATGTTTCGAGCCACCCTCAATGACAGAGAACAGTATCAAGCAAGCAAAAACTCCCATGTCAAAGGAGAACGCAAACGAAATGTGCGACAAGCTGATGGAGAAACTGACACACATTCAGCTATTGAAATTCTGACCAATGCCCTGACGGAGATTATTGAAATGAAACTAACATCTTACATGGACTGCAACAGGAATGACTACAATTACACCAAATGTACACTCAAACCAGGACCCAAGGGTGAACCGGGTGATACTGGACCAACTGGGATGCAGGGAGGAACTGGACAAAGAGGATCACATGGACCAAAAGGTGACACTGGGCTTCTGGGACCACAGCGGCCTACTGGTGAGAAAGGAACAAAGGGAGAACTAGGAGACATGGGACAAAGAGGTGGACCAGGCAGCAAAGGAATGAAGGGAAATGCTGGCTATACCCAGGCTACAAGGGTGAGAAAGGAAAGGAAGGGGTAGATGGTCCTCAAGGTCCACCTGGCCCAACTGGTCCACAGGGCCCACCTGGAACACAAGGAAAAGATGGAGGGAAAGGAGAACAAGGGCTAGCTGGACCAATAGGTGAACTTGGACTTTCAGGACCACAGGGGCCTACTGGTGAGAAAGGAGCAAAAGGTGACATTGGACAGAGAGGCCTCAAAGGTGATATGGGACCGTCCGGCCCACAAGGAGGAACTGGTGAAAAAGGTGACATGGGACAAAGAGGTGAACCAGGTAGCAAAGGAATGAAGGGAAACGTTGGATACCCAGGATACAAGGGTGAGAAAGGTGTAGCTGGTCCTCAAGGTCCACCTGGTCCAACTGATTTGACCACAACTGCTCCAACTACTGATGCACCCACAACTGCTCCAACTACTGATGCACCCACAATGCCAGCTACTACACCTGGGCAATGTGGAGGTCCAGGATGGAGGCGAGTGGTATTTCTCAACATGACAGATCCCAGCCATGTCTGTCCTTCTGGACTTAGGCTCACCTCTTATTCAAGGAGGACATGTGGACGAGCTACCTCTACATTGTTCAGTTGTTCATCTACTACATTCAGTGTGGGTGGCTCTCCATACAGTAGAGTATGTGGCATGGCACGAGCTTACCGGCGGGGTTATAACTACGCCTTTCGTGGGTACCATAGAAGAAGCCAAGGCATTGACAGTCACTATGTGGATGGTCTGTCTCTGACTCATGGAGTTCCTGGTTCACGTCAGCACATCTGGACATTTGCTAGTGGCTTGTTTGCAGGCCGTGGCTCTCATCTAAATTTTCGATGTCCATGTGATAATGGGAACACCACCTACCCCTCACCTCCTTTTGTGGGCAACGACTACTTTTGCGAGAGTGTTGCAACACCCAGTAATTGGCATGTCAATTGGCGTCGCTTCTATCCCAATGCTACTCTCTGGGATGGCCAGGTTTGTGAGGGTGGTGGCAGTTGCTGTCAGCTCAACAATCCTCCGTGGTTCACCAAGAACCTGACCACTCCTACCACAGATGGAATTGAATTACGACTTTGCCTGTTTGAGGCTAAGATACATGCTGACGTTGCTCTTGAACTATTGGAACTCTATGTTCAGTGAACACTAGTTCCTTCATCATACAAGTGCTGTTTGTATAAGGTCACCCCTACATGCATACTATCCTTTTCTACCTTCTATGTAAATGCTCTAATTAAACACATGTAATACTTACAAAACCATGCATTATGCAATAACTACAACTCCGTTGTCGGAGGACCAGCTGTCCCACCAGACCAGATGTTCCTCCCGGACACAAGGTCCAAGGATCCCACTGGATGCATGGTCCTAGGACCAGATGTTGCCCATCAGGATGGCCGCCTCATTTGAGGCATTGTCAGAGATCTTTCCTTTACAACTAGGCAGCTTTCAGTTGATACCCACCCAACCATTTTAAAAACTAGCACTGCATAATTAATTATATAATTTGACCTTTTTTATTTTTTCCAGGAGTGTAATGACAATTCTGCATGCAGAGCAAGAAGGAATAAGTAAAAAGTAGAACAATTAATTCAAACAATTAATTCAAACAATAAAATAAAACAAATAAACACACTACTGTACAAAAATATCATTTTTGTACAGTAGTGTGCACTGCATTGTTTGGCACATGTCAAGTGCATTGAGGACTTTTGAGAATAATATGGTACTGTTTTGTGTTTTGATGAATAATATATTCTGTTGTATGTGGCTGCTATAGGAAACTATTCAACTGAAAGTTTCAGCAGCAATGAATAAGGGGTCCTAAGGGGCATACGTCATCCTTTTTAGTCGGAGGGAGGAGGGGGGGGGGGGGGGGGAACGAGGCTATAATATTATGATGCTGGGTGGTTAATAAAGCAGTTATAACAAGCACCACAATGATGTCATTTTGTGCACTTGCATATACGTAAATATAGTGTGTTTGCACAGCAGTATTTAAACAGCAGAGTATAGCTACGTAGGTAGCTAGTTCATCTAATGGCTTATGAAAATGACAAACCACATGTCCAGCATATTCGTTATTAGTTATCAACCTGACCTTACTACAGTGTAGCAAGAGTGTATTGTAATGAACTCTTGAGTACAGTCTCCCAGTAGAGGTAGGCTTGCAACTAGGAATTTATACGCATCCACAACATGCCTCTCACCTGCCCCATGCTGCATGCATACATGTGGCCTGGCTACAAGGTTTGAAAGTGTAGTGCACTGTTCGACTCCACATGTAGCTGCTCTAGCTCTGCAAGCACACCTGTACCCCAATCTCCAACACATTGTATTCGTAGCTAATACAACCTAAACAGCCTGCCGGAAACCTGCAACATTCCTAAGCGTGACTGACACATAATTATGTACATACGTACATAAATCGTGAGAATAGATCCCTCATTCTGAGCTTCACACTAAAGTGCTCGGCAATAACCACATCTTAAAGGAAGGTTCACATTACCCAGGGGTTATGCATTTGCACATGTCAGCCACTGGCGTGACCTTCATGAAGGCATGTGACATCATGCAAGACTTGCTGTGCAAAATGGTAATGCTGGGATCAGCATAGTCTCGTGCCCAGACCCTCCGCGCATATGAGAGTACTAGTCTGGGAACAAGACTAGGATCAGCAGTACTGTTATGACAAGGAATATGGTCCAAAATTATCCAGTGACAACCATGCAGGGTACTTGCTACATTACCACACTGTTGTGATAAGGACAACAGTACAAAGTCCCAACCAGGGAACTGTGTGTATCAGATTAGCAGCACTGGTTACTAGACAGTAATGGATGCCAAAGACAGTATTGTGGTGATTCTGCTGCTGTTATCACTCGGTCTGTTTGGTAGTCTGACCTACTGTGTGTGGAACAAGCAGTCACAGCTGGCCAGTGAGCTGGATGACCTACAGAACAAGCTGCAAGTTCAAAGTGAGGTGCAAATTGAGCTCAAAAAGATGTTTCAAGCCACTCTGAATGACAGAGTACAGTATCAAGCAAGTGAACACTCCCAGGTCAAAGGACAACTCAAACGAAATGTGCGACAAGCTGATGGAGAAACTGACCCACATTCAGCTATTGAAATCCTGACCAATGCTCTGACTGAGATTATTGAAATGAAACTAACATCTTACATGGACTGCAACAGGAATGACTACAATTACACCAAATGTACACTCAAACCAGGACCCAAGGGTGAACTGGGTGATACTGGACCACCTGGGATGCAGGGAGGAACTGGACAAAGAGGACCACATGGATCAAAAGGTGACACTGGGCTTCTGGGACCACAGGGGCCTACTGGTGACAAAGGAACAAAGGGAGAACTAGGAGACATGGGACAAAGAGGTGGACCAGGCAGCAAAGGAATGAAGGGAAATGCTGGCTACCCAGGCTACAAGGGTGAGAAAGGAAAGGAAGGGGTAGATGGTCCTCAAGGTCCACCTGGCCCAACTGGTCCACAGGGCCCACCTGGAACACAAGGAAAAGATGGAGGGAAAGGAGAACAAGGGCTAGCTGGACCAATAGGTGAACTTGGACTTTCAGGACCACAGGGGCCTACTGGTGAGAAAGGAGATAAAAGGTGACATTGGACAGAGAGGCCTCAAAGGTGATATGGGACCTTCCGGCCCACAAGGAGGAACTGGTGAAAAAGGTGACATGGGACAAAGAGGTGAACCAGGTAGCAAAGGAATGAAGGGAAACGTTGGCTACCCAGGATACAAGGGTGAGAAAGGTGAAGCTGGTGCTCGAGGCCCACCTGGTCCAACTGGCCCACAAGGCCCACCTGGTCCACCTAATTTGACCACAACTGCTCCAACCACTGCAGCTATGACTACTGACACACCCACAACTGCTCCAACTACTGATGCACCCACAACTTCTCCAACTACTGATGCACCCACAATGCCAGCTACTACACCTGGGCAGTGTGGAGGTCCAGAATGGAGGCGAGTCGTATTTATCAACATGACAGATCCCAGCCATGTCTGTCCTTCCGGACTTAGGCTCACCTCTTATTCAAGGAGGACATGTGGACGAGCTAGCTCTGCATTCTACAGTTGTTGGTCTACTACATTCAGTGTGGGTGGCTCTCAATACAGTAGAGTATGTGGCATGGCACGAGCGTATCGGCGGGGTCTAAACTATGCCTTCTATGGGTACCATACAAGACACCAAGGCATTGACAGTTACTATGTGGATGGTCTGTCTCTGACTCATGGAGCTCCTGGTTCACGTCAGCACATCTGGACATTTGCTAGTGGCTTGTATGCAGGCGGTGGTAGCAGTGGCTCTCATCCAACTTTTCGATGTCCATGTGATAATGGGAACACCTACCCCTCACCTCCTTTTGTGGGCAGTGACTATTTTTGTGAGAGTGTTGCAACACCCAGTAATTGGAATGTCAATTGGCGACGCTTCTATCCCAATGCTACTCTCTGGGATGGCCAGGTTTGTGAGGGTGGTGGCAGTTGCTGTCAGCTCAACAATCCTCCGTGGTTCACCAAGAACCTGACCACTCCTACCACAGATGGAATTGAACTACGACTCTCAGACTGCCTTTTTAGCAGTAATAGCAACTCTGATGTTGCACTTGAACTACTGGAACTCTACGTTCACTGAACACTATAGTTATACTATTTCGATAATGTTGATGTGGACAAATGGTGTTTGCATAACTTCTCCCCTACTGCAGCTGTATATCCCCTACTGCAGCTGTATACAGGCAAATATAAATATTAGCCCTGTATGGTCTCATCAAAGCCTGATCAAGCTGCTGTAGTGTAGCCAGAAATAGACACTGCTGATCATACTTGACTATTTAAAGGAAAGCTCGGGGTGGGGCTTGAGCATAAGGCTAATTAAGCAAACTCAAGGTACTCTTGTCCCGTCATGCAGTGCAGCGCTGCATGATGGGAGAAGAGTCTCTGGTTCATGACGTTCTGCAGTTTCAAGTTCATAGTAGCTACGTAGCTCATCATCTGCTCACTAGTGTTTTACCCATGCTCAAGCTCATGTTGCAGGCTCTGCATGTCGTGCAATATCGAATTGCATAGTGGCACACGTGGTATAACTGGGACATGCGTGACACATTACGATTTTCCACTCGGATATACGGTCATACGCTAAACGGCATGCAGATAAATGGACATGTACATCATGAAGGCCGGATGGAAATGGATATCACAACTATGTATGTGGTGCTAGCTCAGGCTCGCCCCACATACAAGTCACTGTTGCAGTTCTCCCATTTGTTTGGCTGCTGGTCGTCAGAGGACCAGCTGTCCCCTGGACCAGCTGTCCCTCTCGGGGGGGGGGGGGGGGGGGGGGGGGGTACGGGGAGGGAGGCAAAAGGAGGGAGATATGGGGAGGGAGGGAACTATGGGGAAGGAGGTAAGGGGAGGGAGGTGAGGAAGGATAGGGCCTATACTCTCACCTTGCTGATCCATTACCTTTCCCCCTGTTTCCTGGAGGTGCTGTTTCAGCAGCTGGGCAGTCTTTGGGGTCACAACGTAGCCCTCGGACAGGTGGTTCTCTCCTGCATGGAATACAGGAAGTGGGTGTGGTCAACCATGTTGTACATACAATTAACCCCAACCCAATCCCACCTCATACCTTGCAGTATGGAGACCAGAATTTGTATGTCAAGGCTAGTAGGTTTCAAAGTAGATGGCCATGCCAGCAAGCTGGGGGTGCAATTGCTGTCACTCCCCTTGCACTAACAGACCATAGGCCTGCAATATTTGAAATTGTGAGTCTGTTTCGAGTTTGCAATGCAAAACATGCATTATGCATTAATGTGCATTATGCACAATGAAATGAATTGTCAAGGAGGGGTAGGGAGGAGAGGGGGGATGCCGATCATGAATGCAGCAAAGACGAGCGTGAATCTGGACAAAGGGAGCGGCCAAGGGGCAGTGGCAGAGGACATGAGCAAGCCTCCCCGCAAGAAATTGGACAAGAAGGTGGACAAGGAGGGGTTTGAGTTGGTTTTGTCTCATTTTTTTGTCTTCTTCTTGCATCTGGCTTGCTCTTTTCCCCCCTTCTTTCTCCCAAGTAAATTTCATGGCTTGTTCTCTTTCTTTTCTTTCTCAAAGTTGATTCTGCATTCATGGAGGAGGACTGCTAGTTAGGCTTGTTCATATTTTGTTCCTTCCTCTGTTCTTTCTCATGGCTCATTATATTTTCTTTCTCCGAGTTGTTTCTCTTTATAGAAATGCCACAAGTAGTCATACCACCATTTCCCAAGGGTGAAATGTGACACCAGTACATGAGATTGTTCAATAATGAACAACGGGTTAGCCTCCTGTGATTCCACAGTCATGCTCCTGCAAGTCTGACCTTTCATGGAAGGTTTGTCATTTTTTTGCTACAAGTTTCATAACGAGTATCTATGAGTTGATCGGTTTTGGAGTGCCCCCTCCACTAAAATGTAATCGTTGTCATAATTATGATCGTATGACATTGCAGAACTGTCCAGCTTGGCCCGGTCTGCAGCATCTATATACCATGCATCTTTGTACCCAGACTGTGTATTGCAAAATGTATTATTCCAACACCACCCCACTTCCAGGAAAACATTATGGTAAACAAGGCCCTCATTAACTTTTGGGGTAGCAGTCTTGCATCTGTCTAGTTAAACACCTACAGTCATGCATTTAATTATTGACATAGCGGTTTGGTTTTGGCAGAATTCTACCATGCAATCCACCACACTGGGTTCCCAAGACCCCAACACAGAAGTGATATGTGGGTACTGATAGGAGTTTCCTTCCAGAGTCACTCTCCTCACACTGCACCCCAGTTCCTGAAAAACTCTCCAAAACAACACAAGTCCTACTACTGAAGCTATCATGTGAGCTCCAGTCAAGAAGAAACCTATGCCAAGACCAAGGACTGGTGGATGATGTCATTGGTCTCACCGTGTCATGAATGCTTCCCCTGGCTGAATTTTTGGCAACCAGTAATAGTAGTCCCATTCTCAGACTTCCTCCATACACACTACCTGGGAACAGGCTGTACCCCTCACTATGAATGCATGATGTTGAGCCAGGGTATAGCCTCATTCCCAGGCCACTCCAGGGAGTGGTCTGAGAATGAGGGTCGGTCTAGATCTGATACTGAGAGTAATTGACGGGTGTAACTATACCTCATCCCTTGTCATTGCAATAGTGTTACTGTGACAAAGGTGGGAGGGGCTAGTATAAAGATTAATAGCCACTCTGTGTTGACACTGACAAACACACAAACGTAGGTCCAGTCCCACTGCACTATTGTCAGGCAGAAGGTGAACTCATGATTGGAACTGGGTTAGCAGAATCCTCCTTTAAGGAAACAGTTCTGTTGAACACAACCTGAAATGAAAAGACATACAGGTCAAAATAGTCATCCAAGTAACCGCAAACTTCCTGCATACATCATTTCTGTAAGTCTGAGATCACAAAGCGTCCGAGGCTAGTTCCGGCCTAGCTGCTTGTTCCGGCCTGGCTGCTAGTTCCGGCCTGGCTGCTAGTTCCGGCCTGGCTGCTAGTTCCGTCCTGGCTGCTAGTTCCGTCCTGGCTGCTAGTTCCGTCCTGGCTGCTAGTTCCGTCCTGGCTGCTAGTTCCGTCCTGGCTGCTAGTTCCGTCCTGGCTGCTAGTTCCGTCCTGGCTGCTAGTTCCGTCCTGGCTGCTAGTTCCGTCCTGGCTGCTAGTTCCGTCCTGGCTGCTAGTTCCGTCCTGGCTGCTAGTTCCGTCCTGGCTGCTAGTTCCGTCCTGGCTTCTAGTTCCGTCCTGGCTGCTAGTTCCGTCCTGGCTGCTAGTTCCGTCCTGGCTGCTAGTTCCGTCCTGGCTGCTAGTTCCGTCCTGGCTGCTAGTTCCGTCCTGGCTGCTAGTTCCTTCCTGGCTGCTAGTTCCGTCCTGGCTGCTAGTTCCGTCCTGGCTGCTAGTTCCGGCCTGGCTGCTAGTTCCCGCCTGGCTGCTAGTTCCGGCCTGGCTGCTAGTTCCGGCCTGGCTGCTAGTTCCGGCCTGGCTGCTAGTTCCGGCCTGGCTGCTAGTTCCGGCCTGGCTGCTAGTTCCGGCCTGGCTGCTAGTTCCGGCCTGGCTGCTAGTTCCGACCTAGCTGCTAGTTCCGGCCTAGCTGCTAGTTCCGGCCTAGCTGCTACTCCCTCCAGTGTGTAGTCCCCAAGGTCTTATAATTAGTTAGGGTGGAGAAAAGTACTGTCTTTACACCAAAGGGAGCCATTTGTAGAGTACGGGCAACCATGACCTTTCCAAACAAATTGAAATTTCGAGACTTTGATCAACAAAGACCTCTCTCCTCTGACACAGGACACTCACCTTCTCCTCTGTGCTGTCAGAGTCTACACAGAAGTAGCCCACTCTCTCAAACTGGAATCTTGACAGAGGGGGTGCACTCGCTATGGTTCTGTCCACCAAGACATTCTCAACTACTAGAAGAGAGTTCTATAGAAAAGAAATACAACTTTAATGAGATGCAATAAGATGCAATATTATACTGGGATAGTAATAAGCAGTTACTTACTGGGTTTACATCTGACAGAAATCCACCTGGCATTTCATGACTATCATCGGGATTCTTGAAATTGTGAATAGCACAGGAATGAGATTCAGTACCAAAAATTAGTCTCATTCTCAGTCCAATCTAGGAACCAGACTAACGCTAATTCATAGTTTGGGAATGGGACTCGGCGTAAAGCAAGAAGGAGCACTAGACTCATAATTTTCACTTTACTGCATGCAACAGAGAAAGCAGATTGTGGCTCACAGTTTGTTGTATAGCCTCACTGAGCATGTGAGTGGGTTGGCCACCCAGTGAATGAAGGCTCTGGGTTTTCGAGAACATTCCGAGGGCTTCTGGAGTGCTACACGCACTTCCGACACCTTTCCACTCGTATCCTGACCAGTGGAAATTTAAGAATAATGCACACAGACAGTATAGATGAAATTGCAGCAGCACCACAATGTGCCCATTTTTGTACTTCTGTATTCATAAACAGAAATACAACTAGTCATGGTCCACACACCCTAAAGTGACAGTGCAAAGATGGCACATTGTGGTGCGTTACTGTAGCAACCTGTACCTTGACTACCTCCTGTACAGAAATGACACAGTTGGCGTGTCTCAGTCCCACAGGTTGGCCAGGGGACAGGCGGTGGTAGCGTGCACTGGGAAACTAGAGGAAGAAACCGATTATGAAACAGACCACAACCTTTCCTCCCACGAAATATTGGGCACAGTGTTAGTGGCTGGTGACATCAAAGGTAGTCATCACACCAAATTAATGGTCGAGTCAGACCGACGAGACTAGCATCATCTGTCACTGATGACGAGCCACACATTCCCGCGTCCATAGTCTGGCAAATGAGGGTACGTGGTTCTCCAGCTAATTCACGCACACACACTTTTCGGCTGACTCCAAACTCATTTTCCAGCTTTTATCATTTGCAGTACAATAAAAGTTACTCAGAAGTACATGATAACAGAACAGTGGGACTTGTTAGCCTCATACCTAGGCTCATTTCCTGTTAGCTAGCTTGACTAGCTCCATTTCAGTCCCAATTATAGTACTGCTGTACCAACAAAGTACCAGGAGAATGCACAGTTGCATCGGTCACATGACAAGATACCTCAGGTTCAAAGGTCAAGCACACAGAGCAGGAGAGGGCCTGAGGACAAGCCTATCTCCTGCTCATCACACTGCAAGTGTTGAAAAGCTGGAGGTGAACTCTGCACAAACCTCTCTGAAGTCGGAATGCTCGATGTAGATCACCCGATCAAACGACACTTTGTGTGTTCCTTTGCTGGGGTCCTGGGGAATATTCGAAGCTTCCACCTCAGTAGCCTACAGGAATTGCAATCACGTGTCATGGTGAGTAGCTGTAATGGCCACTGCAGGGGGAGGAGTACCCTTGCTTGAGCGATGTCTCTCACCTCTGGGTGGGTAAAGTTGGTGATAACAACTCTTAGGGGGTCGAACACCGCCATGGCTCTACGGCAAGGGAGGGGAAATGGACGTATGGTTGATTTTATATGTGCAAACAACGTTATGGTCCACTGCATGGCAGTGCAGCAGCAGGCAAAGCCTCCTCCTCCTAGGGGAGACTGACGGGAATTTAGATTCTCTGAGGCAATTTTGCCATTCTTCAAAAATTTACATAAGTTCTCGCGATTACTTATTCCTGTTCCCACATTCTGATTCCCAAGTCTGCTCCAATTGAGGGAAGGGTTTAAGGTCTGAGTACATCTTCACCTTGTCGCTGTTCTGTTCAGTTCGTCCCTGACAAAGTAGTCCAGAAGTTCTGGGCAGATTGCTCCATCTGATGTCATCACTCCATACTGTGATTACAAATTAACACTGTACTAAGTAGATACGAGAGGATGGGGAGTGAGGGAGAGCAGTTAGGAGAGGAATATAGCTATAGAGGAGGTGGGGAGTGAGGTGAGGTGTAAGTGTAAGGGTGAAGGGCAGAGGGAGAGGAGTGGAGGGATGAGAGTGGTATAGGAAGTGACATCTGCACATAATTATTTTACCTCTGCACAGAAGTTGTTTATGGCTTCTGGGGGGAATCCCCTTCTGCGGAGCGCTGTTAGTGTGAACAGCCTGGGGTCATCCCAGTCCCTGGAAAAGTAATAGACCAGACCCCAGTCATGATGACATCCCAGTGACATCATAGTGACATCACAATCGTCATGGATACTGTTAACAACATTATGGCTGGTGCAAGCATGCAAACGTTGATATAGCTAGCACTATTATAATCAGTGCCAACCTGACTATTCCAGAGTCAATCAGCTTCTGAATCTTCCGTTTGGATATAACAGTGTGGTGGATGTTTAGGCGGCCATACTCCCACTGCACAGGACAGTACACATCAAGAGCATTGCACAGCCAGTAGTAGGACGGTCGTCTGTGCGGAGGCAGAGGGGTGGAGCAGTAGAGGAAGGGGGAGGGAGGGAGGGAGGGAGGGAGGCAGGGAGGGAGGGAGGGAGGGAGGTAGGGAGGGAGGGAGGGAGGGAGGGAGGGAGGGAGGGAGGGAGGGAGGGAGAGAGGGAGGGAGGAAGGGAGGGAAGGAGGAAGGGGGAGGGAGGGAGGGAGGAAGGGGGAGGGAGGGAGGGAGGGAGGGAGGGAGGGAGGGAGGGAGGGAGGGAGGGAGGGAGGGAGGGAGGAATGGAGGGAGGGAGGGAGAGAGGGAGGGAGGGAGGGAGGGGGAGGGAGGGAGGCCGGGGGAGGGAGGGAGGGAGGGAGGGAGGGAGGCCTAGGAAGGGAGAGAGGGAGGGAGGGAGGGGGAGGGAGGGAGGGAGGGAGGGAGGGAGGGAGGGAGGGAGGGAGGGAGGGAGGGAGGGAGGGAGGGAGGGAGGGAGGGAGGGAGGGGGAGGGAGGGAGGCCTAGGGAGGGAGGGAGGGACAGATATTACCTGCCCACTCACTTGATCTGGAACTCCTTGGTACAGAAGGAATGTGTGATGTTCTCTATGGAGTCACAGAGGCAGTGGGCGTAGTCATAGGTCGGGTAGATGCACCACTGGTCTCTGGTACGTGGGTGGGGAGTGTACTTGATTCGATATGCTACTGGGTCCTGTTTGCTGTCCTCCATGATGAGCTTCATACGAAGGGTGGCCTTGTGTGTGTGTGTAGATGAGAGTTAAGAAGGATTTGGCTGTTATTAATGTTGAAACTGAAATAGTGTACCTCTTGAAAGGTATACAGACAACTACAAAGAGGAAGGTATACATGATGCAGGAGCAGGGCATGTACTGCTACTGATTGTTCAAACAGTTTCCTGTTGGTTACTACCCTTGTTCCCAGGCCATGCGGGGGTTCCTCCCCCTGTGTGGCCTGGGAACAAGGCTAGTCGGTTACCAATCCAACTGTACCTCTCCTTCCTGCAGTTCACCATTCTTCATGTCCTGTTGGGTAGAAGGATAGCAAGATGCTCTGTGATCCTCCCTGACTGCTTTCACTATGTGATTATTTACCGAATTTCTTTAAGATCATAGCTATGTTACAAACTCAAAGGTTATCCTGGGTCAGCTGCATAATTGCAAAAAGTATGATGCGAAAATCTGATGCATGCAACTGCATACAGTTTCATCCTTCGTCACTGCAGTGCAGGACCCCGAGCAGACCTAGCCTGGTACACAGGCCTTCTCACCACAGCATGTCGCTTGCAGTGCTAACACGTTAGTACTGCAAGTGGGGTAATTCACTCAGTGATAATCAGTCATAGGAAGGTTGACATTAACCTTTCATGGGTTAGAATTCTCAAGCAGTTGACAGAAATAGCCATTAACTAAGCCCATTACAGTGACTGACCCTTTCACCAATACAGGGATAAATCTGTCCCTTCACCATTTTTATGGAACTCAATCCTTCATAAGAGTTTTTAGTGTACACTTGAAGTTTTATTGAGTAAACTCAATAAGTAGTAGATTTTGGCAATGTATAAAGCAAACACATTATGTTAGCCACCTGTGACCTTCACGAAGGCATGTGACATAAAATTGCTGTACAAATTGTGGTTTTATGGTGCTGTTACAAATGCTGGAATCAGCAGTACTGTTATGACAAGGACAATGGTCCGAAAGTCACATGTTATTCAATTGGTCTGCATGTGACAAATGGACAACAGTACAAAGTCCCAACCAGGAATCTCAATCTATCAGATTTGCTATATAGGCCATCATTAGACAGTAATGGATGCCAAAGACAGTATTGTGGTGATTCTGCTGCTGTTATCACTCGGTCTGTTTGGTAGTCTGACCTACTGTGTGTGGAACAAGCAGTCACAGCTGGCCAGTGAGCTGGTTGATCTACAGAACAAGCTGCAGGAGTTGCAAAACCAAGTTGCACTGAATGACAAGGAACAGTTTCAAGCACGTGAACACTCCCGGGTCAAAGGACATCTCAAACGAAATGTGCGACAAGATGATGGAGAAACTGACATGCTTTCTGCAACTGAAATTCTGACCAATGCTCTGACTGAGATTATCGAAATGAAACTAACATCTTACATGGACTGCAACAGGAATGACTACAATTACACCAAATGTACACTCAAACCAGGACCCAAGGGTGAACCGGGTGATACTGGACCACCTGGGATGCAGGGAGGAACTGGACAAAGAGGATCACGTGGACCAAAAGGTGACACTGGGCTTCTGGGACCACAGGGGCCTGCTGGTGAGAAAGGAACAAAGGGAGAACTAGGAGACACGGGACAAAGAGGTGAACCAGGCAGCAAAGGAATGAAGGGAAATGTTGGCTACCCAGGATACAAGGGTGAGAAAGGAAAGGAAGGGGTAGATGGTCCTGAAGGTCCACCTGGCCCAACTGGTCCACAGGGCCCACCTGGAACACAAGGAAAAGATGGACGGAAAGGAGAACAAGGACTAGCTGGACCAATAGGTGAACATGGACTTTCAGGACGACAGGGGCCTACTGGTGAGAAAGGAGAAAAAGGTAACATCGGAGAGAGAGGCCTCAAAGGTGACATAGGACCTTCTGGCCCACGAGGAGGAACTGGTGAAAAAGGTGACATGGGACAAAGAGGCAGCAAAGGAATGAAGGGAAATGTTGGTTACCCAGGATACACAGGGGAGAAAGGTGTAGCTGGTCCTCAAGGCCCACCTGGTCCAACTGCCCCACCAGATTTGACCACAACTGCTCCAAGTACTGCTGCACCCACAACTGCTCCAATTACTGCTGCACCCACAACTGCTCCAACTACTGATGCACCCACAACTGCTCTATACAACTACTGCTGCACCCACAACTGCTCCAACTACTGATGCACCCACAACTGCTCCAACTACTGATGCACCCACAACTGCTCCAACTACTAATGCACCCACAACTGCTCCAACTACTGATGCACCCACAACTGCTCCAACTACTGATGCACCCACAACTGCTCCAACTACTGATACACCCACAACTGCTCCAACTACTGATGCACCCACAACTGCTCCAACTACTGATACACACACAACTGCTCCAACTACTGCTGCACCCACAACTGCTCCAACTACTGATGCACCCACAACTGCTCCAACTACTGATGCACCCACAACTGCTCCAACTACTGCTGCACCCACAACTGCTCCAACTACTGATGCACCCACAACTGCTCCAACTACTGATGCACCCACAACTGCTCCACCTACTGATACACACACAACTGCTCCACCTACTGATGCACCCACAACTGCTCCAACTACTGATACACCCACAACTGCTCCAACTACTGATGCACCCACAACTGCTCCAACTACTGCTGCACCCACAACTGCTCCAACTACTGATGCACCCACAACTGCTCCAACTACTGATGCACCCACAACTGCTCCACCTACTGATACACACACAACTGCTCCACCTACTGATGCACCCACAACTGCTCCAACTACTGATGCACCCACAACTGCTCCAACTACTGATGCACCCACAACTGCTCCAACTACTGCTGCACCCACAACTGCTCCAACTACTGATACACACACAACTGCTCCACCTACTGATGCACCCACAACTGCTCCAACTACTGATACACCCACAACTACTCCAACTACTGATACACCCACAACTGCTCCAACTACTGCTGCACCCACAACTGCTCCAACTACTGCTGCACCTACAACTGCTCCAACTACTGATGCACCCACAACTGCTCCAACTACTGATGCACCCACAACTGCTCCACCTACTGATACACACACAACTGCTCCACCTACTGATGCACCCACAACTGCTCCAACTACTGATACACCCACAACTGCTCCAACTACTGATGCACCCACAACTGCTCCAACTACTGCTGCACCCACAACTGCTCCAACTACTGATACACACACAACTGCTCCACCTACTGATGCACCCACAACTGCTCCAACTACTGATGCACCCACAACTGCTCCAACTACTGATGCACCCACAACTGCTCCACCTACTGATACACACACAACTGCTCCACCTACTGATGCACCCACAACTGCTCCAACTACTGATACACCCACAACTGCTCCAACTACTGATGCACCCACAACTGCTCCAACTACTGATACACACACAACTGCTCCACCTACTGATGCACCCACAACTGCTCCAACTACTGATACACCCACAACTACTCCAACTACTGATACACACACAACTGCTCCAACTACTGATGCACCCACAACTGCTCCAACTACTCATGCACCCACAACTGCTCCAACTACTGATGCACCCACAACGCCAGCTACTACACCTGGGCAATGCGGAGGTCCAGGATGGAGGCGAGTCGTATTTCTCAACATGACAGATCCCAGCCATGTCTGTCCTTCAGGACTTAACCTCACCTCTTATTCAAGGAGGACATGTGGACGAGCTAGTTCTGCTTGGTTCAGTTGTTGGTCTACTACATTCAGTGTGGGTGGCTCTCAATACAGTAGAGTATGTGGCATGGCACGAGCTTACCAGTGGGGTCAAAACTATGCTTTTTATGGATACCATACAAGACAACAAGGCATTGACGGTTACTATGTGGATGGTCTGTCTCTGACTCATGGAGCTCCTGGTTCACATCAGCACATCTGGACATTTGCTAGTGGCTTGTTTGCAGGAAATGCTCCTAGCTATCATCGAAGATTTAAATGTCCATGTGATAATGGGAACACCTACCCCTCACCTGCTTTTGCGGGCAATGACTATTTTTGCGAGAGTGTTACAACATCCAGCAACTGGGGGTCTCCATATCGCTTCTATCCCAATGCTATTCTCTGGGATGGCCAGGTTTGTGAGGGTGGTGGCAGTTGCTGTCAGCTCAACAATCCTCCGTGGTTCACCAAGAACCTGACCACTCCTACCACAGATGGAATTGAACTACGACTATGCCTGTATGATCCTAGTATATACTCTGATGTTGCACTTGAACTACTGGAACTCTACGTTCAGTGAAAACTTGTTCCCTAGTAATTACCCCATGCGCATGCGCAGCAGGGGGTAGAGTGATCGGTTTGTCTGTCAGTCTGTCCACAAGTCTGTCCACAGTCTAACCGCGGTTTGAGCAGTGAAGGTCTTGTTGAAGGCTTATTCACGATAGAAGTGCCAGAATTCAGAAAATACTAGCGTCTACATAACTCACAGACCAGAGATCTACTCGAGAGGCTGAGAAAAGCTGCGTGAAAGTCATGCTTCTAATTTATACAACTTGACCACACCCAATTTCTAACATTATTACTGCCACAACTTACGGCATCTCATTCTGCATGCTGACATCGCTGTAAATCATGGCCTAGCTAGCTAGCTCATCGTGCATGCTGTATGAATAATCGGTGGTAGGTCTATATATAGCTGTCAAGTCAAAGTTGCGCACGGGGTACGTGCTCTGCTGAGCACCTCTAGTTCATTATTGTATGAGGCCTCCCATATATGCAGATTAACCCTTTCCACTGCTCTTACTCACTAACCATCCTGCACACAATAACTAACATTGTGGGGTGAGCCTGAGCAGTAACTAAGAACTCATACATGTACAACACAGGAACAGACTCAACATGTTGCCGCAGGCACACATGGTGTTACACAAGCCACACCCTGATCCAGCACACCATGCCCTCAGCAAGACAGATGGTTGTATTCTTGACATGTACACAAACACCAGACATGGTTGTATACCAGTAGCTAAGTTGTATACCAGTAGCTAAGTTGTATACCACAGACCTCAAAGAGTCTCACAGACTCCTCGGCTGGCCGGTGTCGGAAGGGGCTAGGGGAGGGTGATGTCCCTTCAGCTCCTCAGGATGCTGGTGGCAGACGTAGGCATGGCCACGTCGGATCAGCTCCACTGCGTACTGGTAGAGCAGGGGGAAGTAGTCAGAGGCAAACGTGATCTTGTGGGGCTTGTGACCTAATAAGGAGCAGAAATAACATCATAGCTAACCCAGCTATAGTGCTCGTACGAATCTGACACCCACCTCGTTTACCTCTCAACATCCCATGTCTCCTCTTACCCATCTCTCTTACCCCCACCTCCTCACTTCTTGCTTCCCACCTCCCCACCTCCCCCACCTCACATATCCCGCCTCCCACATCCTCAGCTCCCTGTCAACTTACCCAGCCACTCAACCATCTGCTGAATTCCTTGTATGAACTTCACCTCTTCCTTCTCTGGATTGGTGTCATCATACCGAAGGTAGCAGATACCTCCATGGGACTGGTGTGTGGGGGAGGTACGGGGAGGGAGGTGCAGGGAGGGAGGTACAGGGAGGGAGGTACGGGGAGGGAGGTACAGGGAGGGAGGTACAGAGAGGGAGGTACGGGGAGAGAAGTAGGAGAGGGAGGTACAGAGAGGGAGGTATTGGGAGGCGGAGAGGGAGGTATGTATGGGGGAGGGAGGTACAGGGACCCGGAGGGAGGTACGGGAAGGGAGGCGAGGTACAGAGGTAAAGGTGGGAGAAGGGGGGCTACTCTTACTTCACTGATCCATTACCTTTGCATAGCCAAAGTTGAAGTTGATAGCTGTGGCATGGCCAATGTGGAGCACACCATTCGGCTCAGGAGGGAATCGAGTCACCACC
Organism: Axinella damicornis; assembly: GCA_963931865.1. Classification (NCBI taxonomy): domain Eukaryota; kingdom Metazoa; phylum Porifera; class Demospongiae; order Axinellida; family Axinellidae; genus Axinella; species Axinella damicornis. The sequence goes on from OZ007509.1 coordinate 2,307,451, forward strand.
TGGATTGGACCAATAGGCTAACGGCATTATGATGTCATACAGACAGTAATCAGCCATGGAGTGACCAATCAGACTGCAACACTCAACAGCTAGACTGGATGTGCAAGCCATTCAACAATATCACATTGCAACAAGGTGGTAGGTATATAGGGTCTGGGGGTGTACACACCTTTCCCCCTGTTTCCTGGAGGTGCTGTTTCAGCAGCTGGCCAGTCCTTGGGGTCACAACGTAGCCCTCGGACAGGTGGTTCTCTCCTGCATGCAATACAGGAAGTGGGTGTGGTACATTCCCAAGCCAATCCCACCTCATAGCTTGCAGTATGGAAACTGGAAGTTGTATGGCATGCTACTGCAAGGTAGTGACAGAAACGGCACCCCTACTTACCTATTTGACTTACATTTTGACTGCGATAATTGGGAGATTGTGTTTTATGTATTAATGTGCACAATACCGGTAAGATGCAAAACTTGCCGTCCAAAACCTGGAAACAGAATGTTGTACTCTGCAATCAGAACCAGTCCCACAGTAGCTACTGACAGGTCTTGCAATTGATTCCAGTCTTCCCACCCAGGCAAAACCTCAGCCACCTCAACTGTCTACTTCGAGCAACGTATATACTATTGAAGTATTGTGACATCACAGAAACGTTACTGAAATGTTTCTAATTAACACCTGCACAGCTTGAATATGGTCCCTAGAGTCCCTAACCCTTGACCACACCTCAGGGTTGTAAGAATTCTACACCTCCTGGTGGTCTGGGATCAAGACTGCTGTCAGAGGTTCAGGACATGCATCAGCAGCCTGGTCCCAGGAAGCTAACAGCGCTCAGCTCACTCACCTGGCTTGTGAAATGTGTGAGCCCCTCTGACACTCCAGTATGGCACGATGGATCTGACCTGTGGGGAGGAAAGGTACGAGCAGTCTATCTTAGGAGAACAAGTTGAGGGACTTCATTTGTGAGACATTGCTTTAGGTTTATACTTACTACCTCATTGTGTTTACTTCGCTTTCTCAGTTTTATTGTTGATTTGGCAGTTGTAGTTGATATTTTTTTTAACCTATATCACTGTATGCAGATTCAAGCTACCATGCATGTATATTCAACTAGCTATAGATGATTCAACCACTCTTCAGCTGCTGAGTGACCGGCAGTTTTCCCTCTGCAGTCTTCCCTCGTACGCGTCCGAAGAGCTACACTACTGCAGCGGCTAGAGAAATTCTGCAGTTCCGGGCCTCCCGAGGAAGAACAGTGATATGCTGATGGGACGTTTCCTGATCTACCATAAAATAAATTTGCAAGATTCAGGTCATCAGCATAGCATCGGGCATACCGAGGTCCCAGATCTGAAGGGCTGCATCCTTACTGCACACATGCAGCACTGGCTCCAGACCCGGGCCGCCATTCCCTCAGCAACAGGTGGCGGTACATGGCGAGCTAGCTAGCTAACTTTCCTGCAGACACTGGTGTGTACCAAATAGAGTGACAACAGGCGGCCCATGGACGTTGATAAGCTAAGATGCTTAGCAACAGAATTGGGGAACCTCCCAATGCAATTTGGGGCAGAAAGCATGCTCCATCAATGTATCAATGAGGTTACTTTTATGAATATTTGGCAATTGAATAGCATCACAATTACAAACAATACATGTGTTGTTTTATTCAGCGTTTGTGTAGGCTGAATTGGAGCAGCATGAGCATGAAGATAAACGGAGAATTGAAAGCTAAGTCTGAAGTGATGGAGAAGTAACGCTATGCAGCTGGCGTCACTTTGACTTTCTGCTGGGAGTGTTCCTGATACGGTACGTGATGAGGAATTCTGGATAAGCCTGCAGGGAGAGAGCTAGGTTATCAATCTCACCTACGTACTTTTGTGCATTACGTACTGAGAGAATGCCAGCAATTTCAATCGATGTACATTCACTTCCTGTCTACACTCCAATTGCAGCTCTCTGATTGGTCAAATCTTAGCTGAGTTAGCTAGAGGAATGACCTGCTCTCCACGATATATGACATATTCTGGATAGTTGAGTCCCCCAGCGCTGGGCCGTCCAATGACTGAGTGGTGGCCAGGGTGCGTGGGCGATCTTGATGGCAGTGATGTGCTCCACGGGTTTGCCTAACGTCACCCTGCACAGAAGTAGTCTCCTGGAGAGAGGCAGGGAGGGGAGGAGAGGGAGGGAAGGGGAGGAGAAGGATGATAGGGGAGGGAATGGGTAAGTAGGATGGAGGTGGCCACACACAGGAGTAAGGGCTGACCTGAGGCAGGTGTAGCAGGACCTGTCCTTGTGATCCGGACAGCCATTGCCCCCTCCAATCCCATAAACATACTGGTTGCTTTTGGAGGAATTCTCCGCAAAGTAGATCCCTAAAGAAGAACAGCATAATCAATAAAATCAAGACCATAATTGCTGCATCCCATGGTAGGATCGGTTCTGTTTACAAGCCTGGCCGCTTACCAGCACCAAACATTCCCCCAATGTATGCATGTCGCTCATCGAAGCCATTTTGGATGATATATAACTGATGAATGGAGAACCTAAGGTGAGAGGGAGAGAGAGATTATTGTAAAACTCGAGTTCTGGCAATCTGCTCTTGGATTCTACCCTCCCCTCATTGAGTTGTGCTTGTACAGACGTGAACAGCGTAATGAAGAGTTAATGATGGACGATAAGAGAGAAGGGAAGAGGAAGGGAGGGAAGGGGAGGGAGTTAGGGGGGAAGGGAAGGAAAGGAGGGGAGGTGGGAGGGAGAGGGGGGAGTACAGTAGTTCCCAGATAGGAGGTAGTGAGGGTACGACAACATGTCTCCTACCGTGAAACAGCATTCTCTCGTTTGCGTGGTTGTGGTTACCGTCTGCGACCTCCCTCCTCCGGTACACATACCGCTCCCACACCTTTGGGCTCACGACCCTCTCGATCTAGGAATGAATCAGACCATCACACGTACACCACAACACTACAGCAGCACATACACATGCACACACACTCAACACACACAGACACCACACACAAGGTGGACATTTGACTACCACCCACCTTCAGGATTTCGTAAGATGTGAACACGCCTCCAGCTCTCCCATCGTCCCTATGCTCACAGATAGTGCTCTGCATCTGGAGAGAGAGAATCGGACCATACAGTGAACTGCACACCCGGCACTGCAGTCACCCAATCCTCTTCCAGTAACAAGGGGGAGAGGAGAGTATAGCCTCATTCCCAGGCCTTCAGCCTTCTCTACACCTCCAGTTTTTGCTCACTTACAGTATGCAAAAGGTAGCCTCATTCCCAGACCCATGCGGCCTAGGAACGAGGCTAGCAAAAACGGAGGGAGAAGGCCTAGGGAATCTTACCATGTGAAGTAGCCAAATCTTGGGGAAATAATAACAAACCACAAGTCCACAGTCGTAAAACTCACCTCTTCTGACACTGCAATGAAGTCTTTGTCGGACAGCGACAACTCTATCAGCTGAGATCCCACATGCTTACTGGCCATTGCCACGCCCACTGGCTCTGATGGAGCTACAGGAGGAAATGCAACATTCAAGCACACGGAAGTAGATTTGGAAAATTTCTAGTGCTTCATTGTTGATAACAGACTGGACTGGCCAACCGTGGGGCTCACCAGCACCTCCACTGTGTGCAAGTTCCTTCACGCTCCTGAGGATCCGGTGTCGGTGTCCGAAGGCGGTGATCCCAATGCTCTGGAGGTCCTCATGCGTCATGTCCACCAGTACGTCCATTGTAATGTGCTCAGAGCGGAGATCTCGTGGAGGTGGTCCAGCTGTAGCCCAGACAGGAAATCTTCCACACTCGTGTTCTCCCACAGTGCCTTGCCTGTGGGAGGAGGAGGGAGAGGAAGGGAAAGGGGGGAGAAGGGAGGGAGGGAGGAGGGAGGGAAAGGGGGAGGGGAGGGGAGAGGGAGGGAGAGGGGAGGGAGGGAGGGAGGGGGATCCGGGATGGGAAGGGAGGGTGGTGGACGGAGGGTGGGGGAGGGAGGGAGGGGGAGGGAGGGAAGGGGAAGCTTCTGAATCTTCCGTTTGGATACAACAGTGTTTAGGCGGCCATACTCCCACTGCACAGGACAGTACACATCAAGAGCATTGCACAGCCAGTAGTAGGACGGTCGTCTGTGCGGAGGCAGAGGGGTGGAGCAGTAGAGGAAGAGGGAGAAAGTGAGGGAGGGGGGAGGGAGGGAGGGGGGAGGGAGGGAGGGGGGAGGGAGGGAGGGGGGAGGGAGGGAGGGGGGAGGGAGGGAGGGGGGAGGGAGGGAGGGGGGAGGGGGGAGGGAGGGAGGGAAGGAAGCAGGGAGGAAGGAAGGGAGGGAGGGGGGAGGGAGGGAGGGAGGGAGGGAGGGAGGGAGGGAGGGAGGGAGGGAGGGAGGGAGGGAGGGTGGATGAGAGGGAGGGAGGGAGGGAGGGAGGGAGAGAGGGAGGGAGGGACAGATATTACCTGCCCACTCACTTGATCTGGAACTCCTTGTACAGAAGGAGTGTGTGATGTTCTCTATGGAGTCACAGAGGCAGTGGGCGTAGTCATAGGTCGGGTAGATGCACCACTGGTCTCGGGTACGTGGGTGGGGAGTGTACTTGATTCGATATGCTACTGGGTCCTGTTTGCTGTCCTCCATGAGGAGCTTCATACGCAGGGTGGCCTTGTGTGTGTGTGTGTGTGTGTGTGTGTGTGTGTGTGTGTGTGTGTGTGTGTGTGTGGATGAGAGACGGAGAGAGTAAAGAAAAATGCAGGGGTTGGCTATTAATGTTGAAACTGAAATAGTGTACCCCCTGAAAGGTATACAGACAACTACAAAGAGGAACGTATACATGATGCAGGAGCAGGGCATATACTGCTGCTGTTGTTTACTAGCTACCCTTGTTTCCAGGCCATGAGGGAGGTTTCCTCCGATCCCACCTGCATGTCCTGGGAACAAGGCTAGCTGGTTGCCAATCTCATTGTACCTCTCCTTCCTGCAGTTCACCGTTCTTCATGTCCTGTTGGGTAGAAGGATAGCAAGATGCTCTGTGGTCCTCACCGACTACTTTCATTATGTTGTGAAGTTCTTTAAGATTCAATAACACACACAATGAAGGTAGTAAACATGGGTACCGCGATCTCCGAAACCAAGTTGATGGATAAATGGGCAGCATCAAAGCGTACACAAGTTTCAGCAATACTTTGCATCAAACTGCTCCCTCTGCTTGAAAATGCCCTAAAACTCAATTTTAAGGCCCTCTACGAAACTGAAAATTTGGACCCTCTCCAAGGCCCCACCCACACTCTGACCCCATCATCAATACACACACAAAACAGGCCCCAAAACTACGGATGGATTTACCACCTGCTCTCCTCACTTGCAGGCTACAGCCCAAAACTCACTGCCACCCTCAAAAACAGAGGTTTGGCTACTCTAGGCTTTCAAAAAAAATTCCACGCACACCAACTAAAACCGACTCAAGCCAAGGCCAGTTTCCGAAAGGTCAACCTACCCCCTGCAAAACTAGGGATGCTTTTCCACGTTCACCTCTCGGTTACAGAGTTTTGGCCACACATCTACTCCCTCTCACCAGCCCAGTCCAGCTACCAAACCAGCCAAATTCGGCCTAACACGAAAATGGGCGGGGCCTGTAATGCCGAAAGGTCAACTCTCTAGAGTACCTTGGCCAGGGAGCTGTCGGAGTAGTCTGGGATCCAGACTACTGTCGGAGGCTGTTCACTTTCCAGGCTGTTCTTCGGCCACTTCAGCAGACCCACAAACATTCCTGTTCACTCCACCTAGCTATTCACACTCAGATAGCCCATCGCTACATTCAATAAGCCAGAATAGCTCTTTACTTAAAAAAAAAATAAAAAAATAAAAAAAGAGTGTTCAAACAAATCTTCAAGGTACCGCACGGCCACATCAGAGTACCGATTTGAAACTCGAAAGGGCCGCTAGCCGCATCAAAGAGAGAAGCCCCCCTTGTTTATTCCGGTTGCCGCCATGGGAAAACGTAAACAGATGAATAACTCTAAGCTAAATAACCATATGCGAGTGACGTCATCTCATTAATTATTCATGAGTAAAATTGCGCGATTTCGCCGATGCCGTGCTTCCTACCTTAAAGGTCATCCTGGTCAGCTGTGAAATATATCAGCTGTGTCTGCATGAACTGCATAGCTACAGCTATTTGGCCTTGTAGAGTGTAGGACCCCGAGCAGACCAGCCTCGTACCCAGGCCTTAAATTCTCACCCCATGCAGCGTTTACTGCCGGCAGTACTAACACGTTGGTACTGCAAGTGACAAACACCTTTTCACAAACCACGGCCTTTCTGAACTCAGCGTTTGTCATTTGCAGTTCTAATTGTGTTCGTACTACAAGTATGTAATGGGATCAGCAATAATCACATGTCAGCCACAAGTCTCGTTCCCAGACCCTCAGTTGTATAGGGGGTCTGGGCATGAGGCTGGCTTGACATTCACAAAGGCATGTGACTTGCTGATGTGTTAAATGTGATGCTGTTAGTAATGCTGGAAATAGCCTCGTTCCCAGGCGCTCGGTAATTGGAGAAATTACCGAGCGCCTGGGAACGAGGCTATGCTGGAATCAGCAGTACTGTTATGACAAGGACAATAGTTCAGGAGTCACATTATGGCATGTGACCACAGCAGAGCATTACTACACTGTTGTGATAAGGACAAATTCCAAGGCACTCTATCAGATTGGATACTAGAGCAAAATGGATGCCAAAGACAGTATTGTGGTGATTCTGCTGCTGTTATCACTCGGTCTGTTTGGTAGTCTGACCTACTGTGTGTGGAACAAGCAGTCACAGCTGGCCAGTGAGCTGGATGGCCTACAGAACAAGCTGCAAGTTCAAAGTGATGTGCAAATTGAGCTCAAAAAGATGTTTCAAGCCACCTTGAATGACAGAGCACAGTATCAAGCAAGTGAACATTCCCAGGTCAAAGGACAACTCAAACGAAATGTGCGACAAGCTGATGGAGAAACTGACACACATTCAGCTATTGAAATTCTGACCAATGCTCTGACTGAGATTATTGAAATGAAACTAACATCTTACATGGACTGCAACAGGAATGACTACAATTACACCAAATGTACACTCAAACCAGGACCCAAGGGTGAACCGGGTGATGCTGGACCACCTGGGATGCAGGGAGGAACTGGACAAAGAGGACCACATGGACCAAAAGGTGACACTGGGCTTCTGGGACCACAGGGGCCTGCTGGTGAGAAGGGAACAAAGGGAGAACTAGGAGACATGGGACAAAGAGGTGAATCAGGCAGCAAAGGAATGAAGGGAAATGTTGGCTACCCAGGCTACAAGGGTGAGAAAGGAAAGGAAGGGGTAGATGGTCCTCAAGGTCCACCTGGCCCAACTGGTCCACAGGGCCCACCTGGAACACAAGGAAAAGATGGACGGAAAGGAGAACAAGGACTAGCTGGACCAATAGGTGAACCTGGACTTTCAGGACCACAGGGGCCTACAGGTGAGAAAGGAGCAAAAGGCGACATTGGAGAGAGAGGCCTCAAAGGTGACTTAGGACCTTCCGGCCCACGAGGAGGAACTGGTGAAAAAGGTGACATGGGACAAAGAGGTGAACCAGGCAGCAAAGGAATGAAGGGAAATGCTGGCTACCCAGGATACAAGGGTGAGAAAGGTGTAGCTGGTCCTCAAGGTCCACCCGGTACACCTGATTTGACCACAACTGCTCCAACTACTGATGCACCCACAACTGTTCCAACTACTGATGCACCCACAACGCCAGCTACTACACCTGGGCAATGTGGAGGTCCAGGATGGAGGCGAGTGGTATTTCTCAATATGACAGATCCCAGCCATGTCTGTCCTTCTGGACTTAACCTCACCTCTTATTCAAGGAGGACATGTGGACGAGCTACCTCTGGATATTTCAGTTGTTGGTCTACTACATTCAGTGTGGGTGGCTCTCAATACAGTAGAGTATGTGGCATGGCACGAGCTTACCGGTGGGGTGTAAACAATGCATTTTTTGGGTACCACATAAGACACCAAGGCATTGACGGTTCCTATGTGGATGGTCTGTCTCTGACTCATGGAGCTCCTGGTTCACGTCAGCACATCTGGACATTTGCTGGTGGCTTGTATGCAGGCGGTAGCAGTGGCTCTCATCCAACTTTTCGATGTCCATGTGATAATGGGAACACCTATCCCTCACCTCCTTTTGTGGGCAATGAGTACTTTTGCGAGAGTGTTGCAACACCCAGTAATTGGAATGCATATCGCCTCTATCCCAATGCTACTCTCTGGGATGGCCAGGTTTGTGAGGGTGGTGGCAGTTGCTGTCAGTTCAACAATCCTCCGTGGTTCACCAAGAACCTGACCACTCCTACCACAGATGGAATTGAACTACGACTCTGCCTGTATGAGCCTAGTACACTCTCTGATGTTGCACTTGAACTACTGGAACTCTACGTTCAGTGAACACTAGACGTGTAATGTAATTGATGTGGACAAATGCTGTTTCTATAACCTCTCCGCTACTGCCTACAGGCAAATATTAGCCCTGTATGGTCTCATCAAAGCCAGTTGATATAATGTGTAAATAAATACTGCTGCCGTACTTGAGCTACTAGAGGGAAGTTGGGGGTAGGGCTTGAGCATAAGGCAATAGTGTGTCCAGAGCTGGGGTGTGGTGCTGCATGACGGGAGCAGAGTACCTAGAGCCTCTGCTCATCCTCTGCTCACTGGCAAGCTCAAGCAGAATCTACCGCGATCATGCAATACCGAATTGCATAGCAGCGCACGCAGTACAACCAGGACATGCACGGCCCAGCATCACGAACTCCACTCCGATTATATGGTCATACACTAAACAGCATGCACATCATGAAGGCCGGATGGGAATGGAGAGAACACAACTACGTATATGGGGCTCACCCACATACAGGTCACTGTTGCAGTTCTCCCATTGGCTGCCGGTCGTCAGAGGACCAGTTGTCCCCTGGACCAGATGTGCTGTAGCTACTCAAGAGGCAGGTACATGACTGGTCACCAATGTAGTTTTGCTCACCGACTATTCCCTGCTAGCACAGTTGAAAAATATAGTCTGGGAATTCACGCACGGATGACGTGCTGCTTTAAGGTTCAATCACGTGATCATTATGCTGGAGTTTCGACAAGAGTGTATTTATGGCACCACATGCAGTCAACCAATACACCTAGTTCCCAGGCCTCCACCCAGATTTTATCTCGCAGCCGTTTTTCTCCACGGCTGCGAGATAAAATCTGGGCGGAGGCCTGGGGACGAGGCTATACAGATACATCTCACACTAGAAGAATGCACTACATTGTGAGGCGAACCAAAGCAAGCCTTACACACGCAAGCACGTGACTTGACCTACACAAAAGTGGGGTTGCTTATGGATATTACTATTACACCTGAAATACAGAAGGCCTGGGAATATCAAGTTATGACATTACACCATCCCAGTCACAATGTATTAACTATGGTAGCAGGATTATATCCCACCATGACATTATTGTATACCACAGACCTCAAAGAGTCTCACAGACTCCTCGGCTGGCCGGTGTCGGAAGGGACTAGGGGGAGGGTGATGTCCCTTCAGCTCCTCAGGATGCTGGTGGCAGACGTAGGCATGGCCACGTCACATCAGCTCCACTGCGTACTGGTACAGCAGGGGGAAGTAGTCAGAGGCAAACATGATCTTGTGGGGCCTGTGACCTAATTAAGGGAATGGAAATGTCATCGTAGTTAACTCAGCTGTATCGCTCGCATGAACCTTACACCCACCTTGCTTCCTTTTTCTCTTTCTCCAAGTTGTTTCTCTTTATAGAATGGCACAAGTAGTCATACCAGCATTTCCCAAGGGTGAAATGTGACACCAGTACACGAGATTGTTCAATAATGAACAACGGGTTAGCCTCCTGTGATTCCACGGTCATGCTCCTGCATGGAGCAGCAAAGTCTGCATGACCTTTCATGGAAGGTTTGTCATTTTTTTGCTACAAGTTTCATAGCGAGTATCTATGAGTTAATCAGTTTCGGAGTGCCCCCTCCACTAAAATGTAATCGTTGTCATAATTATGATCGTATGACATTGCAGAACTGCTTGCTATAGAGTCCAGCTTGGCCCGGTCTGCAGCATCTATACCATGCATCTTTGTACCCAGACTGTGTATTGCAAAATCTATTATTCCAACACCACCCCACTTCCAGGAAAACATTATGGTAAACAAGGCCCTCATTAACTTTTGGGGTAGCAGTCTTGCATCTGTCTAGTTAAACACCTACATGCATTTAATTATTGACATAGCGGTTTGGTTTTGGCAGATTTCTACCATGAGTCCACCACACTGGGTTCCCAAGACCCCACACAGAAGTGATACGTAGGTACTGATACGAGTTTCCTTCCAGAGTCGCTCTCCTCACAAGGCACCCCACTTCTCTGAAAAACTCTCCAAAACTAGAGGTGCTCAGCAGAGCACGTACCCCGTGCGCAACTTTGACTTGACAGCTGTAGGCCTACCACCGATTATTCATACAGCATGCACGATGAGCTAGCTAGCTAGGCCATGATTTACAGCGATGTCCGCATGCGATATATATGCAGAATGAGATACCGTAAGTTGTGGCAGTAATGTTAGAAATTGGGTGTGGTCAAGTTGTATATATTAGAAGCACGACTTTCACGCAGCTTTTCTCAACCTCTCGAGTAGATATCTGGTCTGTCAGTTATGTAGACGCTACTATTTTCTGAATTCTGGCACTTCTATCCTGAAATAAGCCTTCAACAAGGCCTTCACTGCTCAAATCGCGCTTAGACTGCGGACAGACTGACAGACAAAACCGATCACTCTACCCCCTGCTGCACATGCGCACGGGGTAACAACACAAGTCCTAATACTGAAGCTAGCATGTGAGCTCCAGTCAAGAAGAAACCTATGCCAAGACCAAGGACTGGTCATTGGTCTCACCGTGTCATGAATGCTTCCCCTGGCTGAATTTTTGGCAACCATGCTACAGAGTAATAGTAGTCCCATTCTCAGACTTCCTCCATACACACTACCTGGGAACAAGGCTGTACCCCTCACTATGAATGCATGATGTTGAGCCGGGGTATAGCCTCGTTCCCAGGCCACTCCAGGGAGTGGTCTGAGAATGCGGGTCGGTCTAGTGAGAGTAATTGACGGGTGTAACTACCTCATCCCTTGTCATTGCAATAGTGTTACTGTGACAAAGGTGGGAGGGGCTAGTATAAAGGTTAATAGCCACTCTGAGTTGACACTCAAACGTAGGTACAGTTCCGCCGCACAATTGTCAGGCAGAAGGTGAACTCATGATTGGAACTGGGTTAGCAGAATCTTCCTTCAAGGAAACAGTTCTGTTGAACACGACCTGAAATGAAAAGACATACAGGTCAAAATAGTCATCCAAGTAACCGCAAACTTCCTGCATACATCATTTCTGTAAGTCTGAGATCACAAAGCGTCCGAGGCTAGTTCCGGCCTAGCTGCTAGTTCCGGCCTGGCTGCTAGTTCCGGCCTAGCTGCTAGTTCCGGCCTGGCTGCTAGTTCCGGCCTAGCTGCTAGTTCCGCCCTGGCTGCTAGTTCCGGCCTGGCTGCTAGTTCCGGCCTAGCTGCTAGTTCTGGCCTGGCTGCTAGTTCCGGCCTGGCTGCTAGTTCCGGCCTAGCTGCTAGTTCCGGCCTGGCTGCTAGTTCCGGCCTGGCTGCTAGTTCCGGCCTGGCAGCTAGTTCCGGCCTGGCTGCTAGTTCCGGCCTAGCTGCTAGTTCCGGCCTGGCTGTTAGTTCCGGCCTGGCTGCTAGTTCCGGCCTAGCTGCTAGTTCCGGCCTGGCTGCTAGTTCCGGCCATTTGTACAGTACGGGCAACCATGACCTTTCCAAACACATGAAGTGTGGAAGCCAATCGACTTCAGAACCCGTGCTGGGTATGCTTTTGATTTGAAATCTCGAGACTTTGATCATCAAAGACCACTCTCCTCTGACGCAGTACACTCACCTTCTCCTCTGTGCTGTCAGAGTCTACACAGAAGTAGCCCACTCTCTCAAACTGGAATCTTGACAGAGGGGGTGCACTCGCTATGGTTCTGTCCACCAAGACATTCTCAACTACCAGAAGAGAGTTCTATGGAAAAGAAATACAACTTTAATGAGATGCAATATTATACTGGGATAGTATAAAGTAGTTACTTACTGGGTTTACATCTGACAGAAATCCACCTGGCATTTCATGACTGTCTTCGGGATTCTTGTGGAAGAATCTGAAATTGTGAATAGCACAGGAATGAGATTCAGAACCAAAAATTAGTCTCATTCTCAGTCCAATCTAGGATTGAGCAATTCATAGTTTGGGAATGGGACTCGGCGTAAAACAAGAAGGAGCACTAGACTCATAATTTTCGCTCTACTGCGTGTGACAGAGAAAGCAGATTGTGGCTCACAGTTTGTTGTACAGCCTCAACTGAGCATGTGAGTGGGTTGAATGAAGGGTCTGGGTTTTTGAGCACATTCCGAGGGCTTCTGGAGTGCTACACGCAGTTCTGATACCTTTCCACTCGTATCCTGGTGGAAATGTATGAAATGTAAGCATAATGCACACAAATAGTATACTGTGTATAGTTCAAATAGCAGCTGCACCACAATGTGCCATTTTTGTACCTCTGTATTCATAAACAGAAATACAACTGGACATGGCCGGACCACATGCCCTAAAACTTTGGTGATAGTGCAAAGATGGCACATTGTGGTGCGTTACTGTAGCAACCTGTACCTTGACTACCTCCTGTACAGAAATGACACAGTTGGCGTGTCTCAGTCCCACAGGTTGGCCAGGGGACAGGCGGTGGTAGCGTGCACTGGGAAACTAGAGGAAGAAACAGATTATGAAACAGACCACAACCTTTCCTCCCACGAAATATTGGGCACAGTGTTAGTGGCTGGTGACATCAAAGGTAGTCATCACACCAGACTAATGGTAGAGTCAGACCGACGAGACTAGCATCATCTGTCACTGCGACGAGCCACACATTCCCGGGCCAATAGCCTGGCAAATGAGGGTGTGTGGTTCTCCAGCTAGTTCATGCTCACACACTGTTTGGCTCACTCCCAACTCATTGTCAAGCTTTTACCACTTGCAGTAGTAGTACGATAAGCTGGTTTCCTTACTCAGAGTTACATGATCGATAACATGTAGTTCAGAACAGCGGGAAGTGTTGGCTTCATACCTAGGCTCATTTCCTCCTAACACGAGCAAGCTTGACTGGCTCCATTTCAGTCCCGATACTACTGCTGTACCGACAAAGTACCAGGAGAGTGCGCAGTTGCATCGGTCACATGACAAGATACCAGGCTCACTCTGACTGCAGTCAGGTTCAAAGGTCAAGTACACGCAGCAGGAGAGGGGCTGGGGACAAGGCTATCTCCTGCTCATCACACTGCAAGTGCTGGTGGGTGAACTCTGGGACAAGGCTACACAAACCTCTCTGAAGTCAGAATGCTCGATGTAGATCACCCGATCAAACGACACTTTGTGTGTTCCTTTGCTGGGGTCCTGGGGAATATTCGAAGCTTCCACATGCAATCACATGTCATGGTGAGTAGCTGTAATGGCCACTGCAGGGGGAAGAGTACCCTTGCTTGAGCGATGTCTCTCACCTCCGGGTGGGGAAAGTTGGTGATAACAACTTTTAGGGGGTCGAACACCGCCATGGTTCTACGGCAAGGTAGGGGAAATGGACGTATGGTTGATTCTATATGTGCAAACAATGTTATAGTCCACTGCATGGCAGTGCAGCAGCAGGCAAAGTCTCCTCCTCCTAGGGGAGACTGACGGGAATTCAGACTCTGAGGCTAACTCTGAGACAATTTTGTCACTCTTCAAAATTTACATACGTTCTCGCGATTGCTAATTCCTGTTCCCACATTCCCTGATCCCATTCCCATGTTTCCACATTTCTCTGTTACCAGTATCCTATTCCCACATGTTGATTCCCAAGTCTGCTCCAATTAAGGGAAGGGTTTGAAGTCCGAGTACATCTTCACCTTGTCGCTGTTCTGTTCAGTTCGTCCCTGACAAAGTAGTCCAGAAGTTCTGGGTAGATTGCTCCGTCTGATGTCATCACACTCCATACTGTGATTACAAAAGTACTTAGTAGATACGAGAGGATGGGGAGTGAGGGAGAGCAGTGGAGAGTGTTAGGAGTGAGGGGAGAAGAGTGGAAGTGAGGGGTGGGGTGAGGCACAGAGGAGGTGGGGAGTGAGGGAGAGCAGTGGAGGGTGAGCAGAGAGGAGTGGAGAGTGAGGAGTGGAGATTGAGGGGAGAAGAGTGGAGGGGAGAAGCATAGAGGAGGTGGGGAGTGAGGGGGGAGGATTGAGGTGTAAGCGTAAAGGTGAAGGGCAAAGGGAGAGGAGTGGAGGGACGAGAGTGGTATAGGAAGTGACATCTGCACATAATTATTACAAGTAGCTGAGCTCGCTTCGCTCGCTCAGCTACTTCCCCCTTGTTCGCCTACTGTGCGTAATCCGGCGCCCGACAGCCCTCTGAAGAGCTGCTTCTCCCCGATTGCGTCTGCTTCAGCTGCTGCTCGCCGCTTGCGTCAGCTTCAGCTGCTGCTCGCCGCTTTCATGATCAGCTGCTGCTCCCAATCGCGTCCGCTTCGACTGTTGCTCCCCGATTGCGTCCGCTTTAACTGCTGCTCGCCCAATTGCGTCCGCTTCGGCTGCTGCTCCCCGATTGCATACTGGATTCCAGCCCATGCCCAGCGCCCGGGCCCAATGTTCTCGAACATTCTTCGCTGAGTTCATAAATAAATTAAAGTACGAAGGTCGCGCGTCACTATAGTCTAGTCCCGCCCCACAAACATCCCACTTCCGTCACTCACACACACACACACACACACAGACACGTAAAATCTTAATGTATTGATACCTCTGCACAGAAGTTGTTGATGGCTTCTGGAGGGAATCCCCTTCTGCGGAGCGCTGTTAGTGTGAACAGCCTGGGGTCATCCCAGTCCCTGGAAAAGTAATAGGCCACACCCCCAGTCATGATGACATCACAGTGACATCATAGCAACATCATAATCGTCAAGGATACTGTTAACAACATTATGGCTGGTGCAAGCATGCAAACGTTGATATAGCTAGCACTATTGTAAATCAGTGCCAACCTGACTATTCTAGAGTCAATCAGATTCTAAATCTTCTGTTTGGATACAACATTGTGGTGGATGTTTAGGCGGCCATACTCCCACTGCACAGGACAGTACACATCAAGAGCATTGCACAGCCAGTAGTAGGACGGTCGTCTGTGCGGAGGCAGAGGGGTGGAGCAGTAGAGGAAGGGAGGGAGGGAGGGACAGATATTACCTGCCCACTCACTTGATCTGGAACTCCTTGGTGCAGAAGGAGTGTGTGATGTTCTCAATGGAGTCACAGAGGCAGTGGGCGTAGTCATAGGTCGGGTAGATGCACCACTGGTCTCTGGTACGTGGGTGGGGAGTGTACTTGATTCGATATGCTACTGGGTCCTGTTTGCTGTCCTCCATGAGGAGCTTCATATGCAGGGTGGCCTTGTGTGTGTGTGTGTGCGTGTGCGTGTGCGTGTGTGTGTGTGTGTGTGTGTGTGTGTATGCATGTGTGTGCGTGTATGTGTGTGTGTGTGTGTGTGTGTACATGTGTGTGTGTGTTGTGTGTGCGTGTGTGTGTGTGTGTTGTGTATGTGTGTGTGTGTGTGTGTGTGTGTGTGTGTGTGTGTACATGTGTGTGGATGAGAGACAGAGAGAGTAAAGAAAAATGCAGGGGTTGGCTGTTAATGTTGAAACTGAAATAGTGTACCCCCTGAAAGGTATACAGACAACTACAAAAGAGGAACGTATACATGCATATTATGATGCAGGAGCAGGGCATATACTGCTACTGTTTGTTCAAACAGTTTCCTGTTGGTTAATTCCCTTTGTTCCCAGGCCATGCGGGAGGTTCACCTGTGTGTCCTGGGAACGAGGCTAGTTGGTTACCAATCCCACTGCACCTCTCCTTCCTGCAGTTCACCGTTCTTCATGTCCTGTCGGGTAGAAGGATAGCAAGATTCCTCACTGACTACTTTTGTTGTTATGTACCGAAGTTCTTTATTAACACTCACAAATTTAAAGGTTATCCTGGGTCAGCTGTGAAATATATCAGCTGTGTCTGCATGAACTGCATACAGATATTTTCACAAACCAAGACCTTACTCACCAGCGTTTGTCATTTGCAGTTCTAATTGTGTTCGTACTACAAGCAGGTAATGCAATCAGCAATAATCACATGTCAGCCACTAGTCCCGTTCCCAGACCCTCAGTTGTATAGGGGGTCTGGGCATGAGGCTGGCTTGACCTTCAAGAAGGCATGTGACTTGCTGATGTGTTAAATGTGCTATAATGGTGCTTTTAGTAATGCTGGAATCAGCAGTACTGTTATGACAAGGACAATAGTTCAGGAGTCACATTATGGCATGTGACCACAGCAGATCACGTGCATTACTACACTGTTGTGATAAGGACAACAGTACAAATTCCAAGGCACTCTATCAGATTGGATACTGGAGCAAAATGGATGCCAAAGACAGTATTGTGGTGATTCTGCTGCTGTTATCACTCAGTCTGTTTGGTAGTCTGACCTACTGTGTGTGGAACAAGCAGTCACAGCTGGCCAGTGAGCTGGATGATCTACAGAACAAGCTGCAAGAGTTGCAAATCCAAGTTGCACTGAATGACAAAGAACAGTTTCAACACTCCCAGGTCAAAGGACAACTCAAACGAAATGTGCGACAAGCTGATGGAGAAACTGACACACTTTCCGCTACTGAAATTCCGACCAATGCTCTGACTGAGATTATCGAAATGAAACTGATATCTTACATGGACTGCAACAGGAATGACTACAATTACACCAAATGTACACTCAAACCAGGACCCAAGGGTGAACCGGGTGATACTGGACCACCTGGGATGCAGGGAGGAACTGGACAAAGAGGACCACGTGGACCGAAAGGTGACACTGGGCTTCTGGGACCACAGGGGCCTACTGGTGAGAAAGGAACAAAGGGAGAACTAGGAGACACAGGACAAAGAGGTGAACCAGGCAGCAAAGGAATGAAGGGAAATGCTGGCTACCCAGGAAAGAAGGGTGAGAAAGGAAAGGTAGGGGTAGATGGTCCTCAAGGTTCACCTGGCCCAACTGGTCCACAGGGTCCACCTGGAACACAAGGAAAAGATGGACGGAAAGGAGAACAAGGACTAGCTGGACCAATAGGTGAACCTGGACTTTCAGGACCACAGGGGCCTACTGGTGAGAAAGGAGCAAAAGGTGACATTGGAGAGAGAGGCCTCAAAGGTGATATAGGACCTTCCGGCCCACGAGGAGGAACTGGTGAAAAAGGTGACATGGGACAAAGAGGTGAACCAGGCAGCAAAGGAATGAAGGGAAATGTTGGCTACCCAGGATACAAGGGTGAGAAAGGTGAAGCTGGTCCTCAAGGCCCACCTGGTCCAACTGGCCCACAAGGTTCACCTGGTCGACCTGATTTGACCACAACTGCTCCAAGTACTGATGCACCCACAACTGCTCCAACTACTGACGCACCCACAATGCCAGCTACTACACCTGGGCAATGTGGAGGTCCAGGATGGAGGCGAGTTGTATTTCTCAACATGACAGATCCCAGCCATGTCTGTCCTTCTGGACTTAACCTCACCTCTTATTCAAGGAGGACATGTGGACGAGCTAGCTCTGCATATTATAGTTGTTGGTCTACTACATTCAGTGTGGGTGGCTCTCAATACAGTAGAGTATGTGGCATGGCACGAGCTTACCGGTGGGGTCTAAACTATGGCTTTTATGGGTACCATGGAAGACACCAAGGCATTAATGGGCACTATGTGGATGGTCTGTCTCTGACTCATGGAGCTCGTGGTTCACGTCAGCACATCTGGACATTTGCTACTGGCTTGTATGCAGGTGGTGGTAGCAGTAGCTCTTATGCAATGTTTCGATGTCCATGTGATAATGGGAACACCTACTCCTCACCTCCTTATGTGGGCAATGACTACTTTTGCGAGAGTGTTGCAACACCCAATAATTGGCTAGTCAATCCGCGTCGCTTCTATCCCAATGGTACTCTCTGGGATGGCCAGGTTTGTGAGGGTGGTGGGAGTTGCTGTCAGCTCAACAATCCTCCATGGTTCACCAAGAACCTGACCACTCCTACCACAGATGGAATTGAACTACGACTCTGCCTATATCAAATTAGTAGAGATGCTGATGTTGCACTTGAACTACTGGAACTCTATGTTCAGTGAACACTAGTTCCTATAGCTATACATGTGTATACTAATGTAATTGATGTGGACAAATGCTGTTTGTATAACCTCTAGTATGGTCTCATTGAAGCCTGACTAAGCTGATATAATGGGGCAAGTGGAAAAGGCGGATACGGTCGGACGCGGACACGGACGCGGACACGGACACGGAAGCGGACACAGACACGGACGCGGACACGGACACGAACCAAAATTCATTTTTCAGCCCTTTGCAGTGTAGGACAGAAGCTAAACATGGTTATTCACTCGCTAAAAGTTGCTTGCTTAGCCTATTGTTAGCCTCGTTCCCAGGCTCTCCCACGCGCGAACAAAAATAGCTGGGCGGGGCCTGGGAACGAGGCTAGCCTATTCATGTCTTACGTACCTCGAGTCAGCAGAGGTCAAAGGCCACGTGCATATTTAATGAGCTTCAACAATGAAAGTTCGAGCTTCGATCAGCCATCATAGATGGTATAGGAATATTATTTCTGCTTCCTATGCTTTTGCAAAATGCTTGAGTTTGGTTTCTGCACAAAATAAAAGCTCTTCTAATCTTTTCGTTGAAGCTCATTAAATATGCACGTGGCCTTTGACCTCTGCTGACTCCAGGTAAGACATGAAAGACGGTACAATAAGCTAAGCAAGCAACTTTAGCCAATGAATAATCATGTTTAGCTTCTGTCCTACACTGCAAAGGGCTGAAAAGGGCTGAAAAATTAATTTTGGCTCGTGTCCGTGTCCGTGTCCGCGTCCGCGTCCGCGTCCGACCGTATCCGCTTTTTCCACTTGCCCGATATAATGTGTAAATAAATACTGCTGCCTGCTGATCATACTTGAGCTATTATAGGGATGCTGGGGGTGGGGCTTGAGCATAATGTGTCCAGAGCAGGGGTGTGGCGCTGCATGACGGGAGTAGAGTACCTAGAGCTGCTGCTTATCCTCCGCTCACTAGCATTTACCCATGCTCGAGCTCATGTAGTAGGGTCTACCGCGATCATGCAATACATAATTGCATAGCAGCGCACGCAGTACAACCAGGACATGCACGGCCCAGCATATGATTTCCACTCAGATATATGGTAAACAGCACACAGATAAACGGACATCATGAAGGCCGGATGGGAATGGAGAGATCACAACTATGCAGGCTCATGCAGGCTCGCCCCACATACAAGTCACTGTGGCAGTTCTCCCATTTGTTTGGCTGCCGGTTGTCAGAGGACCAGCTATCCCCTGGACCAGCTGTCCCCTGGACCAGCTGTCCCCTGGACCAGCTGTCCCCTGGACCAGCTGTCCCCTGGACCAGATGTCCCCTGGACCAGATGTCCCCTGGACCAGATGTCCCCTGGACCAGATGTCCCCTGGACCAGATGCCCTCTCAGACAAGACATGTGGTCCTAGGACCAGATGAGCTCTAGCTACTCAAGAGGTAGGTACATGACTGGTCACCAATGCAGTTTTGTTCACAGACTATTCCTTGCTAGCAGAGGGGAAGAATATAGTCTGGGAATAAGAAGTGGTCGCCCATTGATGACATGCTTTAGGTTCAATCACGTGATCATTATGCTGGAGTTTCGACAAGAGTGTATTTACAGCACCACACTACAACATCCCTGTTGCAGGTAGCAGGATTATATATACACAACCCCCACCATGACACCACTGACCTCAAAGAGTCTCACAGACTCCTCGGCTGGCCGGTGTCGGAAGGGACTAGGGGGAGGGTGATGCCCCTTTAGCTCCTCAGGATGCTGGTGGCAGACATAGGCATGGCCACGTCGGATCAGCTCCACTGCGTACTGGTAGAGCAGGGGAAGGTAGTCAGAGGCAAACATGACCTTGTGGGACCTGTGACCTAATTAGGAGAGCAGAAATGACATGATAGGTAACTCAGCTGTATTGCTCGCATGAATCTTACACCCACCTTGCTTACCTCCCCACCTCCCCTGTCTCCCCACTTTCCCACCTCCCACCTCTCTTACCCACACCTCCTCACCTCTTACCTCAGTACCCACTTCACTTCTCTCCATATGCTACTCCATCTCCTAACTCACCACCTAACCAATGTGCAGGATCTTGTGGGGTCTATTAAGAGAATGGAAATGTCATAGTAGTTAACTCACAGCTGTATTGCTCGCATGAACCTTACACCTACCTTCCTTCCTTTTTCTGCATTCTATTTCTTTCCTTTTCTTTCTCCAAGTTGTTTCCCTTTATAGAAATTCCACAAGTAGTCATACCTAAAGGGTGAAATGTGACACCAGTGCATGAAATTGTTCAATTAATGAACACTGGGTTAGCCTCCTGTGGTTCCACACTCCCACTCCAGCATGGAGCAGCGTAGTCTGACCTTTATATGGAAGGCTTGTCTTTTTTTTTTACTCCAAAAAGTTAATGTGGTTTCATAATATGAGTACAATGCTTGGTGATCAGTTTCAGAGTGCCTCAACTACTAAATCAATGTCTATGACATTGCAGAACTTCTATAGGGTCCATGCAGCTCTGCAGCACCCACCATACGTCTTTATACCCAGTCTGTGCATTGAATTATTCCAACACCACCGCACTTCCAGGAAAACATATGGTAAACAAGGCCCTCATTAGCTTCTCAAAATTCTGGGGTAGCAGTCTGCACCTGTCTAGTTAAACACCTACATGCATTTAATTATTGACATAAATTTTACCAATGACAGCGGTTTGGTTTTGGCAGAATTCTACCATGCAGTCCACCTGACTGGGTTCCCAAGACCCCAACACAGAAGTGATATGTAGGCACTGATAGGAGTTTCCTTCCAGAGTCGCTCTCCTCCCAAGGCACCCCAGTTCTCTGATAAAACTCTCCAAAACAACACAAGTCTCAACTGCCACTGGCACGAACTTGTATGAAGAGTCCACAATGAGAATACTTATTGATCTCAGCTTGAGCAGCTACAGCACCCAGCTCTGTGCACGGACATTCAACACGGCAAAGGTATCACAGCAGGTAACATCCCACACCAGGAGGTGTCCACTTGACCATTCCTTCCATCAGGTCTCCTAATACTGCAGCAAGCTAGCATGTGGGCTCCAGTCAAGAATAAACCTATTCCAAGACCAAGGACTGGTGGATGATGTCATTGGTCTCACCGTGTCATGAATGCTTCCCCTGGCTGAATTTTTGGCAACCTTGCAATAGAGGAATAGTAGTCCCAATCTCAGACTTCCTCCATACACACTACCCTGGGAACAAGGCTGTACCCCTCACTATGAATGCATGATGTTGAGCCAGGGTATAGCCTCGTTCCCAGGCCACTCCAGGGAGTGGTCTGAGAATGAGGGTCGGTCTAGATCTGATACGGAGAGTAATTGACGGGTGTAACTACCTCATCCCTTGTCATTGCAATAGTGTTACTGTGACAAAGGTGGGAGGGGCTAGTATAAAGGTTAATAGCCACTCTGAGTTGACACTGACAAACACGCAAACGTAGGTACAGTCCCACTGCACTATTGTCAGGCAGAAGGTGAACTCATGATTGGAACTGGGTTAGCAGAATCTTCCTTCAAGGAAACAGTTTTGTTGAACACAACCTGAAATGAAAAGACATACAGGTCAAAATAGTCATCCAAGTAACCGCAAACTTCCTGCATACATCATTTCTGTAAAGTCTGAGATCACAAAGCGTCCGAGGCTAGTTCCGGCCTGGCTGCTAGTTCCGGCCTGGCTGCTAGTTCCGGTCTAGCTGCTAGTTCCGGCCTGGCTGCTAGTTCCGGCCTAGCTGCTAGTTCCGGCCTGGCTGCTAGTTCCGGCCTAGCTGCTAGTTCCGGCCTAGCTGCTAGTTCCGGCCTAGCTGCTAGTTCTGGCCTAGCTGCTAGTTCCGGCTTAGCTGCTAGTTCCGGCCTAGCTGCTAGTTCCGGCCCAGCTGCTAGTTCCAGCCTAGCTGCTAGTTCCGGCCTGGCTGCTAGTTCCGGCCTAGCTGCTAGTTCCGGCCTAGCTGCTAGTTCCGGCCCAGCTGCTAGTTCCGACCTGGCTGCTAGTTCCGGCCTGGCTGCTAGTTCCGGCCTAGCTGCTAGTTCCAGCCTAGCTGCTAGTTCCGGCCTAGCTGCTAGTTCCGGCCTGGCTGCTAGTTCCGGCCTAGCTGCTAGTTCCGGCCCAGCTGCTAGTTCCGGCCTGGCTGCTAGTTCCGGCCTGGCTGCTAGTTCCGGCCCAGCTGCTAGTTCCGGCCCAGCTGCTAGTTCCGGCCTGGCTGCTACATGTAGTTCCGGCCTGGCTGCTAGTTCCGGCCTGGCTGCTAGTTCCAGCCTGGCTGCTAGTTCCGGCCTGGCTGCTAGTTCCGGCCTGGCTGCTAGTTCCGGCCATTTGTACAGTACGGGCAACCATGACCTTTCCAAACACACTTCCTCATGAAGTGTGAAAGCCAATCGACTTCAGAACCCATGCTGGGTATGCTTTAGGTTTGATTTGAAATCTCAAGACTTTGATCAACAAAGACCACTCTCCTCTGATGCAGTACACTCACCTTCTCCTCTGTGCTGTCAGAGTCTACACAGAAGTAGCCCACTCTCTCAAACTGGAATCTTGACAGAGGGGGTGCACTCGCTATGGTTCTGTCCACCAAGACATTCTCAACTACTACAAGAGAATTCTATGGAAAATAAATACAACTTTAATGAGATGCAATATTATACTGGGATAGTAATGTAGTTACTTACTGGGTTTACATCTGACAGAAATCCACCTGGCATTTCATGACTATCCTTGGGATTCTTGTGGAAGAATCTGAAATTGTGAATAGCGCAGGAATGGGATTCAGTACCAAAAATTGGTCTCATTCTCAGTCCAATCTAGGAACCAGACTAATGCTAATTCATAGTTTGGGAATGGGACTCGGCGTAAAACAAGAAGGAGCACTAGACTCATAATTTTCGCTCTACTGCATGCAACAGAGAAAGCAGATTGTGGCTCACAGTTTGTTGTACAGCCTCACTGAGCATGTGAGTGGGGTGGCCACCCAGTGAATGAAGGCTCTGGGTTTTTGAGCACATTCCGAGGACTTCTGGAGTGCTACACGCAGTTCTGATACCTTTCCACTCGTGTCCTGGTGGAAATTTATGAAATATAAGCATAATGCACACAAATAGTATACTGTGTATAGTTCAAATAGCAGCTGCACCACAATGTGCCATTTTTGTACCTCTGTAATCACAAACAGAAATACAACTGGACATGGCCGGACCACATGCCCTAAAACTTTGGTGATAGTGCAAAGATAGCACATTGTGGTGCTACTGTAGCAACCTGTACCTTGACTACCTCCTGTACAGAAATGACACAGTTGGCATGTCTCAGTCCCACAGGTTGGCCAGGAGACAGGCGGTGGTAGCGTGCACTGGGAAACTAGAGGAAGAAACAGATTATGAAACAGACCACAACCTTTCCGCCCACGAAATATTGGGCACAGTGTTAGTGGCTGGTGACATCAAAGGTAGTCATCACACCAAATTAATGGTAGAGTCAGACCGACAAGACTAGCATCATCTGTCACTGCTGACGAGCCACACATTCCCGGGTCCATAGCCTGGCAAATGAGGGTGTGTGGTTCTCCAGCTAGTTCATGCTCACACACTGTTTGGCTCACTCCCAACACATTGTCAAGCTTTTACCACTTGCAGTAGTAGTAAGATAAGCAGGTTTCCTTACTCAGAGTTACATGATCGATAACATGGAGTTCAGAACAGCGGGAAGTGTTGGCTTCATACCTAGGCTCATTTCCTCCTAACACGAGCAAGCTTGACTGGCTCCATTTCAGTCCCGATACTACTGCTGTACCGACAAAGTACCAGGAGAGTGTGCAGTTGCATCGGTCACATGACAAGATACCATGCAGGCTCACTCTGACTGCAGTCAGGTTCAAAGGTCAAGTACACGCAGCAGGAGAGGGACTGGGGAAAAGGCTATCTCCTGCTCATCACACTGCAAGTGCTGGTGGGTGAACTCTGGGACAAGGCTACACAAACCTCTCTGAAGTCAGAATGCTCGATGTAGATCACCCGATCAAACGACACTTTGTGTGTTCCTTTGTTGGGGTCCTGGGGAATATTCGGAGCTTCCACCTCAGTAGCCTACAGGAATTGCAATCACGTGTCATGGTGAGTAGCTGTAATGGCCACTGCAGGGGGAAGAGCACCCTTGCTTGAGCGATGTCTCTCACCTCTGGGTGGGGAAAGTTGGTGATAACAACTCTTAGGGGGTCGAACACCGCCATGGCTCTACGGCAAGGGAGGGGAAATGGACGTATGGTTGATTTTATATGTGCAAACAACGTTATGGTCCACTGCATGGCAGTGCAGCAGCAGGCAAAGCCTCCTCCTCCTAGGGGAGACTGACGGGAATTTAGACTCTCTGAGGCAATTTGCCACTCTTCAAAAATTTACATAAGTTCTCGCGATTACTTATTCCTGTTCCCACATTCTGATTCCCAAGTCTGCTCCAATTGAGGGAAGGATTTGAGGTCTGAGTACATCTTCACCTTGTCGCTGTTCTGTTCAGTTCGTCCCTGACAAAGTAGTCCAGAAGTTCTGGGTAGATTGCTCCATCTGATGTCATCACTCCATACTGTGATTACAAAATTAATACTGTACTTAGTAGATACGAGAGGATTGGGAGTGAGGGAGAGCAGTGGAGGGTGTTAGGAATGAGGGGAGAAGAGTGGAGGTGAGGGGTGGGGAGAGGCATAGAGGAGGTGGGGAGCGAGGGAGAGCAGTGGAGGGTGAGCAGAGAGGAGTGGAGGGTGAGCAGAGAGGAGTGGAGGGTGAGCAGAGAGGAGTGGAGAGTGAGGAGTGGAGATTGAGGGGAGAAGAGTGGAGGGGAGAGGCATAGAGGAGGTGGGGAGTGAGGGGGGAGGATTGAGGTGCTAAGCGTAAAGGTGAAGGGCAAAGGGAGAGGAGTGGAGGGACGAGAGTGGTATAGGAAGTGACATCTGCACATAATTATTATACCTCTGCACAGAAGTTGTTAATGGCTTCTGGAGGGAATCCCCTTCTGCAGAGTGCTGTTAGTGTGAAGAGCCTGGGGTCATCCCAGTCCCTGGAAAAGTAATAGGCCACACCCCCAGTCATGATGACATCACAGTGACATCATAGCAACATCATAATCGTCAAGGATACTGTTAACAACATTATGGCTGGTGCAAGCATGCAAACGTTGATATAGCTAGCACTATTATAATCAGTGCCAACCTGACTATTCCAGAGTCAATCAGCTTCTGAATCTTCCGTTTGGATACAACAGTGTGGTGGATGTTTAGGCGGCCATACTCCCACTGCACAGGACAGTACACATCAAGAGCATTGCACAGCCAGTAGTAGGACGGTCGTCTGTGCGGAGGCAGAGAGGTGGAGCAGTAGAGGAAGGGGGGGGAGAGGGAGGGAGGGAGGGGGGGAGGGAGGGAGGGAGGGAGGGAGGGAGGGACAGATATTACTGCCCACTCACTTGATCTGGAACTCCTTGGTACAGAAGGAGTGTGTGATGTTCTCTATGGAGTCACAGAGGCAGTGGGCATAGTCATAGGTCGGGTAGATGCACCACTGGTCTCTGGTACGTGGATGGGGAGTGTACTTGATTCGATATGCTACTGGGTCCTGTTTGCTGTCCTCCATGAGGAGCTTCATACGAAGGGTGGCCTTGTGTGTATGCGTGTGTATGTGCGTGTGTGTGCAGTGTGTGTGTGTGTGGATGAGAGAGAGAGTAAAGAAAAATGTTGGGGTTGGCTATTGTTAATGTTGAAACTGAAATAGTGTACCCCTTGAAAGGTATACAGACAACTACAAGAGGAATGTATACATGATGCAGGAGCAGCGGCCTAGGGCATATACTGCTACTGATTGTTCAAACAGTTCCCTGTTGGTTAATTCCCTTTGTTCCCAGGCCATGTGGGGGGTTCCTCCCACCTGTGTGTCCTGGGAACGAGGCTAGCTGGTTACCAATCCAACTGTACCTCTCCTTCCTGCAGTTCACCATTCTTCATGTCCTGTCGGGTAGAAGGATAGCAAGATTCCTCACTGACTACTTTTGTTGTTATGTACCGAAGTTCTTTAGAAACACACACAAAGGTCATCCTGGGTCAGCTGTGAAATATATCAGCTGTGTCTGCATGAACTGCATAGAGCTATTTTCACAAACCAAGGCCTTACTCACCCCACGTTTGTCATTTGCAGTTCTAATTGTGTTCGTACTACAAGCAGGTAATGCAATCAACAATAATCACATGTCAGCCACTAGTCTCGTTCCCAGACCCTCAGTTGTATAGGGGGTCTGGGCACAAGGCTGGCTTGACCTTCATGTGACTTGCTGATGTGTTAAATGTGCTATAATGGTGCTTTTAGTAATGCTGGAATCAGCAGTACCGGTATGACTAGTCTCGGCCCCAGACCCAAACCACCCCAGCACGGATCGCTTCCAGTATCACGCCCTAACCCTCCCCGCACGTGATACTAGATGCGATCCGTGCTGGGGTGGGTTTGGGTCTGGGACCGAGACTACGTTATGACAAGGACAAAATAGTTCAGGAGTCACATTATGGCATGTGACCACAGCAGATCACGTGCATTACTACACTGTTGTGATAAGGACAACAGTACAAATTCCAAGGCACTCTCAGATTGGATACTGGAGGGAAATGGATGCCAAAGACAGTGTTGTGGTGATTCTGCTGCTGTTATCGCTCGGTCTGTTTGGTAGTCTGACCTACTGTGTGTGGAACAAGCAGTCACAGCTGGCCAGTGAACTGGTTGATCTACAAAACAAGCTACAGGAGTTGCAAAACCAAGTTGCACTGAATGACAAGGAACAGTTTCAACACTCCCAGGTCAAAGAACAACTCAAACGAAATGTGCGACAAGCTGATGGAGAAACTGACACACTTTCCGCTACTGAAATTCCGACCAATGCTCTGACTGAGATTATCGAAATGAAACTGATATCTTACATGGACTGCAACAGGAATGACTACAATTACACCAAATGTACACTCAAACCAGGACCCAAGGGTGAACCGGGTGATACTGGACCACCTGGGATGCAGGGAGGAACTGGACAAAGAGGATCACATGGACCAAAAGGTGACACTGGGCTTGTGGGACCACAGGGGCCTACTGGTGAGAAAGGAACAAAGGGAGAACTAGGAGACGCAGGAAGAAGAGGTAAACCAGGCAGCAAAGGAATGAAGGGAAATGCTGGCTACCCAGGATACAAGGGTGAGAAAGGAAAGGAAGGGGTAGATGGTCCTCGAGGTCCACCTGGCCCAACTGGTCCACAGGGCCCACCTGGAACACAAGGAAAAGATGGACGGAAAGGAGAACAAGGACTAGCTGGACCAATAGGTGAACCTGGACATTCAGGACCACAGGGGCCTACTGGTGAGAAAGGAGCAAAAGGTGACATTGGACAGAGAGGCCTCAAAGGTGATATGGGACCTTCCGGCCCACAAGGAGGAACTGGTGAAAAAGGTGACAGGGGACAAAGAGGTGAACCAGGCAGCAAAGGAATGAAGGGAAATGTTGGCTACCCAGGACACAAGGGTGAGAAAGGTGTAGCTGGTCCTCAGGGTCCGCCTGGTCCCACTGGCCCACCTTGTCCACCTGATTTGGCCACAACTGCTCCAACTACTGATGCACCCACAACACCACCTGGGCGGTGTGGAGGTCCAGGATGGAGGCGAGTCGTATATCTCAACATGACAGATCCCAGCCATATCTGTCCTTCCGGACTTAATCTCACCTCTTATTCAAGGAGGACATGTGGACGAGCTAGCTCTGCAGGATACAGTTGTTGGTCTACTACATTCAGTGTGGGTGGCTCTCAATACAGTAGAGTATGTGGCACGGCACGAGCTTACCGGTGGGGTCGCAATTATGCCTTTTTTAGCTACCATTCAGCAAACCAAGGCATTGGCATTGACGATTTCTATGTGGATGGTCTGTCTCTGACTCATGGAGCTCCTGGTTCACGTCAGCACATCTGGACATTTGCTAGTGGCTACTTTGCAGGCGGTGATAGTGGCTCTCATCCAGATTTTCGATGTCCATGTGATAATGGGAACACCTACCCCTCACCTCCTTTTGTGGGCAATGACTATTTTTGCGAGAGTGTTGCAACATCCAGTAATTGGCAGGTCAATCTGCGTCGCTTCCTACCCAATGCTACTCTCTGGGATGGCCAGGTTTGTGAGGGTGGTGGCAGATGCTGTCAGTTCAACAATCCTCCGTGGTTCACCAAGAAGCTGACCACTCCTACCACAGATGGAATTGAATTACGACTCTGCCTGTATGAGAGACGTCGACATGCTGACGTTGCTCTTGAACTATTGGAACTCTATGTTCAGTGAACACTAGTTCCTTCATTATACAAGTGCTGTTTGTATAAGGTCATGCAACCCTACATGCATACTATCCCTTTCTACCTTCTATATAAATGCTCGAACTAAACACATGTAATACTTACAAAACCATGCATTATGCAATAACTACAACTCCGTTGTCGGAGGACCAGCTGTCCCACCAGACCAGATGTTCCTCCCGGACACATGGTCCAAGGATCCCACCGGATGCATGGTCCTACGACCAGATGTCCCCCATCAGGATGCCACCTCATTTGAGGCATTGTCAGAGATCTTTCCTTTACAACTAGGTAGCTTTCAGTTGATATCCAACCAGTTTTTTTTCTCTAAACACTAGCACTGCATTGTTTGGCACATGTCAAGAGGACTTTTGAGAAAAATATTGTACTGTTTTGTGTTTTGATGAATTATTTATTCTGTTGTCTGTGGCTGCTATATAGGAAACTTCAACTGAAAGTTTCAGCAGCAATGAATAAGGGGTCCTAAGGGGCGTACGTCATCCTTTTTAGTCGGAGGGAGGAGGGGTGGGAACGAGGCTATATGATGCTGGGTGGTTAATAAAGCAGTTATAACAAGCACCACAATGATGTCATTTTGTGCACTTGCAATATAGTGTGTTTGCACTGCAGTATTTAAACAGCAGAGTATAGCTACGTAGGTAGCTAGTTCATCTAATGGCTTATGAAAATGACAAACCACATGTCCAGCATATTCGTTATTAGTTATCAACCTGACCTTACTACAGTGTAGCAAGAGTGTATTGTAATGAACTCTTGAGTACAGTCTCCCAGTAGCTAGAGGTAGGCTTGCAACTAGGAATTTATACGCATCCACAACATGCCTCTCACCTGCCCCATGCTGCATGAATACATGTGGCCTGGCTACAAGGTTTAAAAGTGTAAGTGCACTGTTCGTCTCCACATGTAGCTGCTCTAGCTCTGCAAGCCCACCTATACCCCAATCTCCAACACAACCTAAGCAGCTGCCGGAAACCTGCAACATTCCTAAGCGTGACTGACACATAATTATGTACATACGTACATAAATCGTGTGAATAGATCCCTCATTCTGAGCTTCACACTAAAGTGCTCGGCAATAACCACATCTTAAAGGAAGGTTCACATTACCCAGGGGTTATGCATTTGCACATGTCAGCCACTGGCTTGACCTTCATGAAGGCATGTGACATCATGCAAGACTTGCTGTGCAAAATGGTAATGCTGGGATCAGCATAGTCTCGTGCCCAGACCCTCCGCGTGTATGAGAGTCTGGGAACGAGACTTGGATCAACAGTACTGTTATGACAAGGAATATGGTCCAAAATTATCCACGTGACAACCATGCAGGGTACTAGCTACATTACTACACTGTTGTGATAAGTACAACAGTACAAAGTCCCAACCATGGGGGCACTGTGTGTATCAGATTAGCAGCACTAGTTACTAGACAGTAATGGATGCCAAAGACAGTATTGTGGTGATTCTGCTGCTGTTATCACTCGGTCTGTTTGGTAGTCTGACCTACTGTGTGTGGAACAAGCAGTCGCATCTGACCAGTGAGCTGGATGACCTACAGAACAAGCTGCAAGTTCAAAGTGAGGTGCAAATTGAGCTCAAAAAGATGTTTCAAGCCACTCTGAATGACAGAGTACAGTATCAAGCAAGCAAAAACTCCCATGTCAAAGGACAACTCAAACGAAATGTGAGACAAGCTGATGGAGAAACTGACACACATTCAGCTATTGAAATCCTGACCAATGCTCTGACTGAGATTATTGAAATAAAACTAACATCTTACATGGACTGCAACAGGAATGACTACAATTACACCAAATGTACACTCAAACCAGGACCCAAGGGTGAACCGGGTGATGCTGGACCACCTGGGATGCAGGGAGGAACTGGACAAAGAGGATCACGTGGACCAAAAGGTGACACTGGGCTGTCCAGAGCAGGGGTGTGGTGCTGCATGACAGGAGTATCCTCCGCTCACTAGCTTTTACCCATGCTCAAGCTCATGTAGCAGGGTCTACCGCGATCATGCAATACCGAATTGCATAGCAGCGCACGCAGTACAACCAGGACATGCACGGCCCAGCATTACAATTTCCACTCAGATATATGGTAAACAGCACACAGATAAACGGACATCATGAAGGCCGGATGGGAATGGAGAGAACACAACTACGTATATGGGGCTAGCTCAGGCTCGCCCATATACTGGTCACTGTTGCAGTTCTCCCATTGGCTGCCTGTCGTCAGAGGATCAGTTGTCCCCAGGACCAGATGTGCAGTAGCTACTCAATAGGCAGGTACATGACTGGTCACCAATGTAGTTTTGCTCACAGACTATTCCTTGCTAGCACAGGTGAAGAATATAGTCTGGGAATTCACCCATCGATGACGTGCTTTAAGGTTCAATCACGTGGTCATGATCATTATGCTGGAGTTTCGAGAAGAGTGTATTTACGGCACCACATGCAGTCAACCAATACAGATACTAGCCGTTTTTCTCCACGGCTGCGAGATAAAATCTGGGCGGAGGCCTGGGGATGAGGCTACCGGTATACCTCAGACTAGAAGAATGCACTACATTGTGAGGCGAGCCAAAGCAAGCCTAACACATGCAAGCACACGACTTGACCTACACAAAAGTGGGGTTGCTTGTGGCTATTACTATTACACCTGAAATACAGAAGGTCTGGGAGTATAAGATTATGACATCACAACATCCCTGTTGTAACTATGGTAGCAGGATTATACCCCACCATGACATCATTGTATACCACAGACCTCAAAGTGTCTCACAGACTCCTCGGCTGGCCGGTGTCGGAAGGGACTAGGGGGAGGGTGATGCCCCTTCAGCTCCTCAGGATGTTGGTGGCAGACGTAGGCATGGCCACGTCGGATCAGCTCCACTGCGTATAGAGCAGGGGGAAGTAGTCTGAGGCAAATGTGATCTTGTGGGGCCTGTGACCTAATTAAGGGAATGGAAATGTCATCGTAGTTAACTCAGCTGTA
Organism: Axinella damicornis; assembly: GCA_963931865.1. Lineage (NCBI taxonomy): Eukaryota > Metazoa > Porifera > Demospongiae > Axinellida > Axinellidae > Axinella > Axinella damicornis. Next base: position 2,339,199 of record OZ007509.1, read on the forward strand.
TCGCTCGCATGAACCTTACACCCACCTTGCTTCCTTTTTCTCTTTCTCCAAGTTGTTTCTCTTTATAGAATGCCACAAGTAGTCATACCAGCATTTCCCAAGGGTGAAATGTGACACCAGTACATGAGATTGTTCAATAATGAACAACGGGTTAGCCTCCTGTGATTCCACAGTCATGCTCCTGCATGGAGCAGCGAAGTCTGACCTTTCATGGAAGGTTGGTCATTTTTTTGCTACAAGTTTCATAACGAGAATCTATGAGTTAATCAGTTTCGGAGTGCCCCCTCCACTAAAATGTAATCGTTGTCATAATTATGATCGTATGACATTGCAGAACAGCTTGCTATAGAGTCCAGCTTGGCCCGGTCTGCAGCGTCTATACCAGGCATCTTTGTACCCAGACTGTGTATTGCAAAATTTATTATTCCAACACCACCCCACTTCCAGGAAAACATTATGGTAAACAAGGCCCGGCCTCATTAACTTTTGGGGTAGCAGTCTTGCATCTGTCTAGTTAAACACCTACATGCATTTAATTATTGACATAGCGGTTTGGTTTTGGCAGAATTCTACCATGCAGTCCACCACACTGGGTTCCCAAGACCCCAACACAGAAGTGATATGTAGGTACTGATAGGAATTTCCTTCCAGAGTCGCTCTCCTCACACGGCACCCCAGTTCTCTGGAAAAATCTCCAAAACAACACAAGTCCTAATACTGAAGCTAGCATGTGAGCTCCAGTCAAGAAGAAACCTATGCCAAGACCAAGGACTGGTGGATGATGTCATTGGTCTCACCGTGTCATGAATGCTTCCCCTAGCTGAATTTTTGGCAACCATGCTACAGAGTTATAGTAGTCCCATTCTCAGACTTCCTCCATACACACTACCTGGGAACAAGGCTGTACCCCTCACTATGAATGCATGATGCTGAGCCAGGGTATAGCCTCGTTCCCAGGCCACTCCAGGAAGTGGTCTGAGAATGAGGGTCGGTCTAGATCTGATACTGAGAGTAATTGACGGGTGTAACTACCTGTCCCTTGTCACTGCAATAGTGTTACTGTGACAAAGGTGGGAGGGGCTAGTATAAAGGTTAATAGCCACTCTGAGTTGACACTGACAAACACACAAACGTAGGTACAGTCCCACTGCACTATTGTCAGGCAGAAGGTGAACTCATGATTGGAACTGGGTTAGCAGAATCTTCCTTCAAGGAAACAGTTTTGTTGAACACAACCTGAAATGAAAAGACATACAGGTCAAAATAGTAATCCAAGCAACCGCAAACTTCCTGCATACATCATTTCTGTAAGTCTGAGATCACAAAGCGTCCGAGGCTAGTTCCGGCCTAGCTGCTAGTTCCGGCCTGGCTGCTAGTTCCGGCCTGGCTACTAGTTCCGGCCTAGCTGCTAGTTCCGGCCTAGCTGCTAGTTCCGGCCTAGCTGCTAGTTCCGGCCTAGCTGCTAGTTCCGGCCTAGCTGCTAGTTCCGGCCTGGCTGCTAGTTCCGGCCTAGCTGCTAGTTCCGGCCTGGCTGCTAGTTCCAGCCTGGCTGCTAGTTCCGGCCTAGCTGCTAGTTCCGGCCTAGCTGCTAGTTCCGGCCTGGCTGCTAGTTCCGGCCTAGCTGCTAGTTCCGCCCTGGCTGCTAGTTCCGGCCTAGCTGCTAGTTCCGGCCTAGCTGCTAGTTCCGGCCTAGCTGCTAGTTCCGGCCTAGCTGCTAGTTCCGGCCTAGCTGCTAGTTCCGGCCTGGCTGCTAGTTCCGGCCTGGCTGCTAGTTCCGGCCTGGCTGCTAGTTCCGGCCTGGCTGCTAGTTCCGGCCTAGCTGCTAGTTCCGGCCTAGCTGCTAGTTCCGGCCTAGCTGCTAGTTCCGGCCTGGCTGCTAGTTCCGGCCTGGCTGCTAGTTCCGGCCTGGCTGCTAGTTCCGGCCTAGCTGCTAGTTCCGGCCTAGCTGCTAGTTCCGGCCTAGCTGCTAGTTCCGGCCTAGCTGCTAGTTCCGGCCTGGCTGCTAGTTCCGGCCTAGCTGCTAGTTCCGGCCTAGCTGCTAGTTCCGGCCTGGCTGCTAGTTCCGGCCTAGCTGCTGGTTCCGGCCTAGCTGCTGGTTCCGGCCTAGCTGCTAGTTCCGGCCTAGCTGCTAGTTCCGGCCTAGCTGCTAGTTCCGGCCTAGCTGCTAGTTCCGGCCTAGCTGCTAGTTCCGGCCTAGCTGCTAGTTCCGGCCTGGCTGTTAGTTCCGGCCTAGCTGCTAGTTCCGTAGTGTTGTAGTCCCCAAGGTCTGCGTCAGAAGAGAGTGGTCTTCAGAGTCTTGAGATTTCAAATCAAAAGCATACCCAGATGTGGGTTCTGAAGTCGATTTGCTTCCACACTCATAAAGAAGTGTGGTTGAAAGGTCATGGTTGCCCGTACTCTACACATGGCTCCCTCTGGTGTAAATACAGTACATACCTCTCTCCACCCTGAATGATTAAGTACACTCACCTTCTCCTCTGTGCTGTCAGAATCTACACAGAAGTAGCCCACTCTCTCAAACTGGAATCTTGACAGAGGGGATGCACTCGCTATTGATCTGTCGACCAAGACATTCTCAACTACTAGAAGAGAGTTCTATGGAAAATAAATACAACTTTAATGAGATGCAATATTATACTGGGATAGTTGCTTACTGGGTTTACATCTGACAGAAATCCACCTGGCATATCATGACTATCCTCGGGATTCTTGTGGAAGAATCTGAAATTGTGAATAGCACAGGAATGAGATTCAATACCAAAAATTAGTCTCATTCTCAGTCCAATCTAGGAACCAGACTAACGCTAATTCATAGTTTGGGAATGGGACTCGGCGTAAAACAAGAAGGAGCACTAGACTCATAATTTTCGCTCTACTGCATGTGACAGAGAAAGCAGATTGTGGCTCACAATTTGTTGTACAGCCTCACTGAGCATGTGAGTGGGTTGGCCACCCAGTGAATGAAGGCTCTGGGTTTTTGAGCACATTCCGAGGACTTCTGGAGTACTACACGCAGTTCCAATACCTTTCCACTCGTATCCTGGTGGAAATTTATGAAACGTAAGAATAATGCACACAGACAGTATAGATGAAATAGCAGCTGCACCACAATGTGCCATTTTTGTACCTCTGTATTCACAAACAGAAATACAACTGGACATGGCCGGACCACATGCCCTAAAACTTTGGTGATAGTGCAAAGATAGCACATTGTGGTGCGTTACTGTAGCAACCTGTACCTTGACTACCTCCTGTACAGAAATGACACAGTTGGCGTGTCTCAGTCCCACTGGTTGGCCAGGAGATCAGGCGGTGGTAGCGTGCACTGGGAAACTAGAGGAAGAAACAGATTATGAAACAGACCACAACCTTTCCGCCCACGAAATATTGGGCACAGTATTAGTGGCTGGTGACATCAAAGGTAGTCATCACACCAAATTAATGGTAGAGTCAGACCAACGAGACCAGCATCATCAGTCACTGCTGACGAGCCACACATTCCCGGGTCCATAGTCTGGCAAATGAGGGTGTGTGGTTCTCCAGCAAATTCACGCACAAACATTTTTCGGCTCACTCCCAACACATTTTCCAGCATTGTCCAGCTCTTTACCACTTGCAGCACGATAAGCTGGTTTACTCACTCAGGGTTACATGATGATAGGGAGTTCAGAGGTACATTTCCTCCTAATACGGGCAAGCTTGGCTGGCTCCATTTCAGTCCCGATACTACTGCTGTACTGACAAAGTACCAGGAGAGTGCGCAGTTGCATCGGTCACATGACAAGATACCCCTCACTCTGACTGCAGTCAGGTTCAAAGGTCAAGTTCACGGAGGAGGAGAGGGCCTGGGGACAAGGCTATCTCCTGCTCATCACACTACAAGTGGTGAATAGCTGGAGGTGAGCTCTGCACAAACCTCTCTGAAGTCAGAATGCTCGATGTAGATGACCCGACCAAACGACACTTTGTGTGTTCCTTTGCTGGGGTCCTGGGGAATATTCGGAGCTTCCACCTCAGTAGCCTACAGGAATAGCAATCACGTCATGGTGAGTAGCTGTAATGGCCACTGCAGGGGGAAGAGTACCCTTGCATGAGCGATGTCTCTCACCTCTGGGTGGGGAAAGTTGGTGATAACAACTCTTAGGGGGTCGAACACCGCCATGGCTCTACGGCAAGGGAGGGGAAATGGACTTATGGTTGATTTTATACGTGCAAACAATGTTATGGTCCACTGCATGGCAGTGCAGCAGCAGGCAAAGTCTCCTCCTCCTAGGGGAGACTGATGCTCTCTGAGGCTAATAACTCTGAGGCAATTTTGTTGATGTTCAAATATTTACATAAGTTCTCACGATTGCTCATTCCTGTTCCCACATTCCCTAACTCCATTCCCATGTCCCCACATTTCTCTGTTACCGGCATCCTATTCCCACATTCTGATTCCCAAGTCTGCTCCAATTGAGGGAAGGGTTTGAGGTCTGATTAAATCTTCACCTTGTCGCTGTTCTGTTCAGTTCGTCCCTGACAAAGTACTCCAGAAGTTCTGGGTAGATTGCTCCGTCTGATGTCATCACTCCATACTGTGATTACAAAATCAATACTGTACTTAGTAGATACGAGAGGATGGGAAGTGAGGGAGAGCAGTGGAGGGTGTAAGGAGTGAGGGGAGAAGAGCGGAGGTGAGGGGTGGGGAGAGGCATAGAGGAGGTGGGGAGTGAGGGGAGAGGATTGCGGTGTAAGTGTAACGGTGAAGGGAAAAGGGAGAGGAGTGGACGGACAAGAGTGGTATAGGAAGTGACATTTGTACATAATTATTATACCTCTGCACAGAAGTTGTTGATGGCTTCTGGGGGGAATCCCCTTCTGCGGAGCGCTGTTAGTGTGAACAGCCTGCGGTCATCCCAGTCCCTGGAAAAGTAATAGACCAGACCCCAGTCATGATGACGTCACAGTGACATCATAGTGACATCATAATCGTCAAGGATACTGATATAGCTGGTGCAAGCATGAAATTTGATATAGCTAGCACTATTGTAATCAGTGCCAACCTGACTATTCCAGAGTCAATCAGCTTCTGAATCTTCCGTTTGGATACAACAGTGTGGTGGATGTTTAGGCGGCCATACTCCCACTGCACAGGACAGTACACATCAAGAGCATTGCACAGCCAGTAGTAGGACGGTCGTCTGTGTGGAGGGAGAGGGGTGGAGCAGTAGAGGAAGGGGGGAGGGAGGGAGGGAGGGAGGGAGGGAGGGAGGGACAGATATTACTGCCCACTCACTTGATCTGGAACTCCTTGGTACAGAAGGAATGTGTGATGTTCTCAATGGAGTCACAGAGGCAGTGGGCGTAGTCATAGGTCGGGTAGATGCACCACTGGTCTCTGGTACGTGGGTGGGGAGTGTACTTGATTCGGTATGCTACTGGGTCCTGCTTGCTGTCCTCCATGAGGAGCTTCATACGAAGGGTGGCCTTGTGTGTGTGTGTGTGTGTGTGTGCATGTGTGTGCGTGTGTGTGTGTGTGTGTGTGTGTGTGTGTGTGTGTGTGTGTGTGCACGCGCGCACGTGCATGTGTGTATGTGTGTGGATGAGAGAGTAAAGAAAAGTGCAGGGGTTGGCTGTTAATGTTGAAACTGAAATAGTGTACGTACCCCTTGAAAGGTATACCAGACAACTACAAAGAGGAATGTATACATGATGCAGGAGCAGGGCATATACTGCTACTGTTTGTTCAAACAGTTTCCTGTTGGTTTGTTCCCAGGCCACGCAATGCGTCCTGCGTGTCATGGGAACGAGGCTAGCTGGTTACCAATCCCACTGTACCTCTCCTTCCTGCAGTTCACCGTTCTTCATGTCCTGTTGGGTAGAAGGATAGCAAGATGCTCTGTGATCCTCACTGACTACTTTCATTATGTTGCTATGTACCGAAGTTCTTTAAGATTCCAATAACACACACAAAGGTCATCCTGTGTCAGCTGTGTCTGAATAACTGCATACAGCTATTTTGGCCTTCTAGAGTGTAGGACCGCGACCAGCCTCGTACCCAGGCCTTCTCACCCCATGCAGCGTTTACTGCTGGCAGCACTCACACGTTGGTACTGCAAGTGACAAACACCTTTTCACAAACCAAGGCCTTTCTCACCCCAGCATTTGTCACTTGCAGTTCTAATTGTGTTTGTACTACAAGTAGGTAATGCAATCAACAATAATCACATGTCAGCCACTAGTCTCGTTCCCAGACCCTCAGTTGTATAGGGGGTCTGGGCACGAGGCTGGCTTGACCTTCAAGAAGGCATGTGACTTGCTGATGTGTTAAATGTGCTATAATGGTGCTTTTAGTAATGCTGGAATCAGCAGTACTGTTATGACAAGGACAATAGTTCAGGAGTCACATTATGGCATGTGACCACAGCAGATCACCTGCATTACTACACTGTTGTGATAAGGACAACAGTACAAATTCCAAGGAAAACTCTATCAGATTGGATACTAGAGCGAGATGGATGCCAAAGACTGTATTGTCGTGATTCTGCTGCTGTTATCACTCGGTCTGTTCGGTAGTCTGACCTACTGTGTGTGGAACAAGCAGTCACAGCTGGCCAGTGAGCTGGATGACCTACAGAACAAGCTACAGGAGTTGCAAAACCAAGTTGCACTGAATGACAAGGAACAGTTTCAAGCACGTGAACACTCCCCGGTCAAAGGACATCTCAAACGAAATGTGCGACAAGATGATGGAGAAACTGACACACTTTCCGCTACTGAAATCCTGACCAATGCTCTGACTGAGATTATCGAAATGAAACTAACATCTTACATGGACTGCAACAGGAATGACTACAATTACACCAAATGTACACTCAAACCAGGACCCAAGGGTGAACCGGGTGATACTGGACCACCTGGGATGCAGGGAGGAACTGGACAAGGAGGACCACGTGGACCAAAAGGTGACACTGGGCTTCTGGGACCACAGGGGCCTACTGGTAAGAAAGGAACAAAGGGAGAACTAGGAGACATGGGACAAAGAGGTGAACCAGGCAGCAAAGGAATGAAGGGAAATGCTGGCTACCCAGGATACAAGGGTGAGAAAGGAAAGGAAGGGGTAGATGGTCCCCTAGGTCCACCTGGCCCAACTGGTCCACAGGGCCCACCTGGAACACAAGGAAAAGATGGACGGAAAGGAGAACAAGGACTAGCTGGACCAATAGGTGAACCTGGACTTTCAGGATCACAGGGGCCTACTGGTGAGAAAGGTGCAAAAGGTGACATTGGAGAGAGAGGCCTCAAAGGTGACATAGGACCTTCCGGCCTACAAGGAGGAACTGGTGAAAAAGGTGACATGGGACAAAGAGGTGAACCAGGCAGCAAAGGAATGAAGGGAAATGTTGGCTACCCAGGATACAAGGGTGAGAAAGGTGAAGCTGGTCCTCAAGGCCCACTTGGCCCAACTGGCCCACAAGGCCCTCCTGGTCCACCTGATTTGACCACAACTGCTCCAACTACTGATGCACCCACAACTGCTCCAACTACTGATGCACCCACAACTGCTCCAACTACTGATGCACCCACAACTGCTCCAACTACTGATGCACCCACAACTGCTCCAACTACTGATGCACCCACAACTGCTCCAACTACTGATGCACCCACAACGCCAGCTACTACACCTGGGCAATGCGGAGGTCCAGGATGGAGGCAAGTGGTATTTCTCAACATGACAGATCGCAGCCATGTCTGTCCTTCTGGACTTAGGCCCACCTCTTATTCAAGGAGGACATGTGGACGAGCTAGCTCTGCTCGGAGAAGTTGTTGGTCTACTACATTCAGTGTGGGTGGCTCTCAATACAGTAGAGTATGTGGCAGGGCACGAGCTTACCGGTGGGGTCTAAACTCTGCCTTTTATGGGTACCATGGAGACCACCGAGGCATTGAGGGTTACTATGTGGATGGTCTGTCTCTGACTCATGGAGCTCCTGGTTCACGTCGGCACATCTGGACATTTGCTACTGGCGTGTTTGCAGGCGGTGGTAGGAGTGGCTCTTTTCCAATGGAGCGATGTCCATGTGATAATGGGAACACCCACCCCTCACCTCCTTTTGTGGGCAATGACTATTTTTGCGAGAGTGTTGCAACACCCAGTAATTGGCGAGTCCCCAGTCGTTATCGCTCCTATCCCAATGCTATTCTCTGGGATGGCCAGGTTTGTGAGGGTGGTGGCAGTTGCTGTCGGCTCAACAATCCTCCGTGGTTCACCAAGAACCTGACCACTCCTACCACAGATGGAATTGAACTACGACTCTGCCTGGTTTACGCTAGTACATCATCTAATGTTGCACTTGAACTACTGGAACTCTACGTTCAGTGAGCACTAGTTCCTATACATGTGTTTGATGTGGACAAACGTACCTCTCCCCTACTGCCTACAGGCAAATATTAGCCCTGTATGGTCTCATCGAAGCCTGATTAAGCTGATATAATGTGTAAATAAATGCTGCTGCCTGCTGATCGTACTTGAGCTATTAGAGGGACACTGGGGGTGGGGCTTGAGCATAATGTGTCCAGAGCAGGGGTGTGGTGCTGCGTGACGGGAGTAGAGTACCTATAGAGCTGCTGCTTATCCTCCGCTCACTAGTTTTACCCATGCTCAGGCTCATGTAGCAGGGTCTACCGCGATCATGCAATACCGAATTGCATAGCAGCGCACACAGTACAACCAGGACACGCACGGCCCACTCAGATATATGGTAAACAGCACACGGAAGAATACAGTCTGATAAACGGACATCTTGAAGGCCGGATGGGAATGGAGAGATCACAACTACGAACGTATATGGGGCTAGCTCAGGCTCGCCCCACATACAAGTCACTGTTGCAGTTCTCCCATTTGTTTGGCTGCCGGTTGTCAGAGGACCAGATGTCCCCTGGACCAGATATCCCTCTCAGACATGGACATGTGGTCCTAGGACCAGATGTGCTGTAGCTACTCAATAGGCACTGTAGTATTGCTCACAGACTATTCCTTGCTAGCAGGGGGGAAGAATATAGTCTGGGAATAAGAAGTGGTCGCCCATCGATGACGTGCTTTAAGGTTCAATCACGTGATCATTATGCTGGAGTTTCGACAAGAGTGTATTTACGGCACCACATGCAGTCAACCAATGCAGATACAGCTCACACTAGAAGAATGCACTACATTGTGAGGTGAGCCAAAGCAATTAAGCCTAACACATGCAAGCACACGACTTGACCTACACAAAAGTGGGTGGGGTTGCTTGTGGCTATTACTATTACACCTGAAATACAGAAGGCCTGGGAGTATCAAGTTATGATAATACAACATCCCTGTTGTAATGTATTAATTATGGTAGCAGGATTATAACATCCCACCATGACATCATTGTATACCACAGACCTCAAAGAGTCTCACAGACTCCTCGGCTGGCTGGTGTCGGAAGGGACTAGGGGGAGGGTGATACCCCTTTAGCTCCTCAGGATGCTGGTGGCAGACGTAGGCATGGCCACATCGGATCAGCTCCACTGCGTACTGGTAGAGCAGGGAGTAGTCAGAGGCAAATGTGATCTTGTGGGGCCTGTGACCTAATTAAGGGAATGGAAATGTCATCGTAGTTAACTCAGCTGTATCGCTCGCATGAACCTTACACCCACCTTGCTTCCTTTTTCTCTTTCTCCAAGTTGTTTCTCTTTATAGAATGGCACAAGTAGTCATACCACCATTTCCCAACGGTGAAATGTGACACCAGTACATGAGATTGTTCAATAATGAACAACGGGTTAGCCTCCTGTGATTCCACAGTCATGCTCCTGCATGGAGCAGCGAAGTCTGACCTTTCATGGAAGGTTTGTCATTTTTTTTGCTACAAGTTTCATAACGAGTATCTATGAGTTGATCAGTTTCGGAGTGCCCCTTCCACTAAAATGTAATTGTTGTCATAATTATGATCGTATGACATTGCAGAACAGCTTGCTATAGAGTCCAGCTTGGCCCAGTCTGCAGCATCTATACCATGCATCTTTGTACCCAGACTGTGTATTGCAAAATGTATTATTCCAACACCACCCCACTTCCAGGAAAACATTATGGTAAACAAGGCCCTCATTAACTTTTGGGGTAGCAGTCTTGCATCTGTCTAGTTAAATACCTACATGCATTTAATTATTGACATAGCGGTTTGGTTTTGGCAGAATTCTATCATGCAGTCCACCACACTGGGTTCCCAAGACCCCACACAGAAGTGATATGTAGGTACTGATAGGAGTTTCCTTCCAGAGTCGCTCTCCTCACACGGCACCCCAGTTCCCTGAAAAACTCTCCAAAACAACACAAGCTAGCATGTGAGCTCCAGTCAAGAAGAAACCTATGCCAAGACCAAGGACTGGTGGATGATGTCATTAGTCTCACCGTGTCATGAATGCTTCCCCTGGCTGAATTTTTGGCAACCATGCTACAGAGAAATAGTAGTCCCATTCTCAGACTTCCTCCATACACACTACCCTGGGAACAAGGCTGTACCCCTCACTATGAATGCATGATGTTGAGCCAGGGCATAGCCTCGTTCCCAGGCCACTCCAGGAGTGGTCTGAGAATGAGGGTCGGTCTAGATCTGATACTGAGAGTAATTGACGGGTGTAACTACCTGTCCCTTGTCACTGCAATAGTGTTACTGTGACAAAGGTGGGAGGGGCTAGTATAAAGGTTAACAATAGCCATTCTGAGTTGACACTAGTACTGACAAACACGCAAACGTAGGTACAGTCCCACTGCACTATTGTCAGGCAGAAGGTGAACTCATGATTGGAACTGGGTTAGCAGAATCTTCCTTCAAGGCAACAGTTCTGTTGAACACAACCTGAAATGAAAAGACGTACAGGTCAAAATAGTCATCCAAGAAACCGCAAACTTCCTGCATACATCATTTCTGTAAGTCTGAGATCACAAAGCGTCCGAGGCTAGTTCCGGCCCAGCTGCTAGTTCCGGCCAAGCTGCTAGTTCCGGCCTAGCTGCTGGTTCCGGCCTGGCTGCTAGTTCCGGCCTGGCTGCTAGTTCCGGCCTGGCTGCTAGTTTCGGCCTGGCTGCTAGTTCCGGCCTAGCTGCTAGTTCCGGCCTGGCTGCTAGTTCCGGCCTAGCTGCTAGTTCCGGCCTGGCTGCTAGTTCCGACCTGGCTGCTAGTTCCGGCCTAGCTGCTAGTTCCGGCCTAGCTGCTAGTTCCGGCCCAGCTGCTAGTTCCGGCCTAGCTGCTAGTTCCGGTCTGGTTGCTAGTTCCGGCCCAGCTGCTAGTTCCAGCCTGGCTGCTACACGTAGTTCCGGCCTGGCTGCTAGTTCCGGCCTGGCTGCTAGTTCCGGCCTGGCTGCTAGTTCCGGCCTGGCAGCTAGTTCCGGCCTAGCTGCTAGTTCCGGCCTGGCTGCTAGTTCCGGCCTGGCTGCTAGTTCCGGCCTGGCTGCTAGTTCCGGCCTGGCTGCTAGTTCCGGCCTGGCTGCTAGTTCCGGCCTAGCTGCTAGTTCCGGCCTAGCTGCTAGTTCCGGCCTGGCTGCTAGTTCCGGCCTGGCTGCCAGTTCCGGCCCAGCTGCTAGTTCTGGCCTGGCTGCTATAGAGTTCCGGCCTGGCTGCTAGTTCCGGTCTGACTGCTAGTTCCGGCCTGGCTGCTAGTTCCGGCCTGGCTGCTAGTTCCGGCCTGGCTGCTAGTTCCGGCCTGGCTGCTAGTTCTGGCCTGGCTGCTAGTTCCGGCCTGGCTGCTAGTTCCAGCCTGGCTGCTAGTTCCGGCCATTTGTACAGTACGGGCAACCATGACCTTTCCAAACACACTTCCTCATGAAGTGTGGAAGCCAATTGACTTCAGAACCCATGCTGGGTATGCTTTTGATTTGAAATCTCGAGACTTTGATCAACAAAGACCACTCTCCTCTGACGCAGTACACTCACCTTCTCCTCTGTGCTGAGTCTACACAGAAGTAGCCCACTCTCTCAAACTGTAATCTTGACAGAGGGGATGCACTCGCTATGGTTCTGTCCACCAAGACGTTCTCAACTACCAGAAGAGAGTTCTATGGAAAAGAAATACAACTTTAATGAGATGCAATATTATACTGGGATAGTAATAAGTAGTTACTTACTGGATTTACATCTGACAGAAATCCACCTGGCATTTCATGACTGTCCTCGGGATTCTTGTGGAAGAATCTGAAATTGTGAATAGCACAGGAATGAGATTCAGAACCAGAAATTAGTCTCATTCTCAGTCCAATCTAGGATTGAGCAATTCATAGTTTGGGAATGGGACTCGGTGTAAAGCAAGAAGGAGCACTAGACTCATAATTTTCGCTCTACTGCATGCAACAGAGAAAGCAGATTGTGGCTCACAGTTTGTTGTACAGCCTCACTGAGCATGTGAGTGGGTTGGCCACCCAGTGAATGAAGGCTCTGGGTTTTTGAGCACATTCCGAGGGCTTCTGGAGTGCTACACGCAGTTCCGATACCTTTCCACTCGTATCCTGGTGGAAATTTATGAAATACAAGAATAATGCACACAAATAGTCTACTGTATAGTTAAAATTGCAGCAGCAGCATGGTGCATGTGCCGATTTTTGCACCTCACGTATTCATAAACGCAAACAATACAACCAGATCACACGCCCTACAAAACTTTAGTGACAGTGTAAAGATGTCACGTGGTGCTACTGTAGCAACTCATTTATAAACTTGCAGTATGGTAAGGCCAGTTACATGATGATATGGAGTTCAGAACAATGGGCCTCACACCTAGACACATTCACACAAGCAAGCCTGACTAGCAGTCCCGATACTATTGGGAGGGGGGGAGCTGCTGTACCAACAAAGTGCCAGGAGAGTGTGCAGGTGCATCTGTCACATGACAAGATACTAGGCTCCTGATTGGCCCAATCTCCAGGCCCCTACTCACTCTACTAATTTGACCACATACCAGTTCAAAGGTCAAGTACACGGAGCAGGAGAGGGGCTAGGGACAAGGCTATCTCCTGCTCATCACACTACAAGTAGTGAAAAGCTGGAGATGAACTCCGCACAAACCTCTCTGAAGTCAGACTGCTCGATGTAGATCACCTGACCAAACGACACTTTGTGTGTTCCTTTGCTGGGGTCCTGGGGAATATTCGAAGCTTCCACCTCAGTAGCCTACAGGAATTGCAATCACATGTCATGGTGAGTAGCTGTAATGGCCACTGCAGGGGGAGGAGTACCCTTGCTTTACATAAGTTCTCGCGATTGGTTATCCCACATCCCCTAATCCCATTCCCATGTTCCCACATTTCTCTGTTACCAGTATCCTATTCCCACATTCTGATTCCCAAGTCTGCTCCAATTAAGGGAAGGGTTTGAGGTCTGAGTACATCTTCACCTTGTCGCTGTTCTGTTCAGTTCATCCCTGACAAAGTACTCCAGAAGTTCCGGGTAGATTGCTCCATCTGATGTCATCACTCCATACTGTGATTACAAAATCAATACTGTACTTAGTAGATACGAGAGGAAGGGGAGTGAGGGAGAGCAGTGGAGGGTGTTAGGAGTGAGGGGAGAAGAGTGGAGGGGAGGGGTGGGGAGAGGCATAGAGGAGGTGGGGAGCGAGGGAGAGCAGTGGAGGGTGAGCAGAGAGGAGTGGAGAGTGAGGAGTGGAGATTGAGGGGAGAAGAGTGGAGGAGAGGGGTGGGGAGAGGCATAGAGGAGGTAGGGAGTGAGGGGAGAGGATCGAGTGTAAGTGTAAGGGTGAGGGGAAAAGGGAGAGAGGATCGAGTGTAAGTGTAAGGGTGAGGGGAAAAGGGAGAGGAGTGGAGGGGACGAGAGTGGTATAGGAAGTGACATTTATACATAATTATTATACCTCTGCACAGAAGTTGTTTATGGCTTCTGGGGGGAATCCCCTTCTGCGGAGCGCTGTTAGTGTGAACAGCCTGGGGTCATCCCAGTCCCTGGAAAAGTAATAGGCCACACCTCCAGTCATGATGGCATCATAGTGACATCATAGTGACATCATAAACATCAAGGATACTGTTAACAACATTATGGCTGGTGCAAGCAAGCCATGGTGATATAGCTAGCACTATTGTAATCAGTGCCAACCTGACTATTCCAGAGTCAATCAGCTTCTGAATCTTCCGTTTGGATACAACAGTGTGGTGGATGTTTAGGCGGCCATACTCCCACTGCACAGGACAGTACACATCAAGAGCATTGCACAGCCAGTAGTAGGACGGTCGTCAGTGCTGAGGCAGAGGGGTGGAGCAGTAGAGGAAGCGGGAGGGAGGGAGGGAGGGAGGGAGGGAGGGAGGGAGGGATGGAGGGAGGGAGGGAGGGAGGGAGGGAGGGAGGGAGGGATGGAGGGAGGGAGGGAGGGAGGGAGGGGGGGGAGGGAGGGAGGGAGGGAGGGAGGGAGGGAAGGGGAGAGGGAGGGAGGGAGGGAGGGAGGGAGGGAGGGAGGGAGGGAGGGAGGGAGGGAGGGAGGGAGGGAAGGGGAGAGGGAGGGAGGGAGGGAAGGGGAGAGGGAGGGAGGGAGGGAGGGAGGGAGGGAGGGAGGGGGGAGGGAGGGAGGGAGGGAGGGAGGGAGGGAGGAGGGAGGGACAGATATTACCTGCCCACTCACTTGATCTGGAACTCCTTGGTGCAGTCCTGTTTGCTGTCCTCCATGAGGAGCTTCATACGAAGGGTGGCCTTGTGTGTGTGTGTGTGTGTGTGTGTGTGTGTGTGTGTGTGTGTGTGTGTGTGTGTGTGTGTGTGGATGAAAGACAGAGAGTAAAGAAAAATGTAGGGGTTGGCTGTTAATGTTGAAACCGAAATAGTGCACCCTTTGAAAGGTATACAGACAACTGCAAAGAGGAACGTATACATGATGCAGGAGCAGGGCATATACTGTTGGTACGTCCTGCGTGGCCTGGGAACGAGACTAGCTGGTTACCAATCCACTGTACCTCTCCTTCCTGCAGTTCACCGTTCTTCATGTCCTGTTGGGTAGAAGGATAGCAAGATGCTCTGTGATCTCACTAACTACTTTTGTTGCTATGTACCAAAGTTCTTTAAGATTCCAGTAACACCACTCAAAGGGTCATCCTGGGTCAGCTGTGAAACATATCAGCTGTGTCTGCATGAACTGCATTTTGGCCTTCTAGAGTGTATATGACCCCCGAGCACACCAGCCTCGTACCCAGGCCTTCTCACCCCCTGCAGCGTTTACTGCTGGCAGTACTAACACATTGGTACTGCAAGTGACAAACACAGGCCTTTCACAAACCAAGGCCTTTCTCACCCCATGCAGCATTTGTTATTTGCAGTTCTAATTGTGTTCGTACTACAAGTATGTAATGGGATCAGCAATAATCACGTCTCAGCCACTATAGTCTCGTTCCCAGACCCTCAGTTGTATAGGGGGTCTGGGCACGAGACTGGTTTGACCTTCACAAAGGCATGCAACTTGCTGATGTATTTTATGGTGCTGTTAGTAATGCTGGAATCAGCAGTACTGTTATGACAAGGACAATAATTCAAGAGTCACATTATTGGACTGTAGGCATGTGACCAAATCAGATCACCTGTATTACTACACTGTTGTGATAAGGACAGCAGTACAAATTTCCAAGGCGCTCTCTATCAGATTAGCAGCACTGGTTAATAGAGCAAAATGGATGCCAAAGACAGTATTGTGGTGATTCTGCTGCTGTTATCACTCGGTCTGTTTGGTAGTCTGACCTACTGTGTGTGGAACAAGCAGTCACAGCTGGCCAGTGAGCTGGATGGCCTACAGAACAAGCTGCAAGTTCAAAGTGAGGTGCAAATTGAGCTCAAAACGATGTTTCAAGCCACCCTGAATGACAGAGTACAGTATCAAGCAAGCAAAAGCTCCCATGTCCAAGGAGAACGCAAACGAAATGTGCGACAAGCTGATGGAGAAACTGACACACATTCAGCTATTGAAATTCTGACCAATGCCCTGACGGAGATTATTGAAATGAAACTAACATCTTACATGGACTGCAACAGGAATGACTACAATTACACCAAATGTACACTCAAACCAGGACCCAAGGGTGAACCGGGTGATACTGGACCACCTGGGATGCAGGGAGGAACTGGACAAAGAGGATCACACGGACCAAAAGGTGACACTGGGCTTCTGGGACCACAGGGGCCTACTGGTGACAAAGGAACAAAGGGAGAACTGGGAGACATGGGACAAAGAGGTGAACCAGGCAGCAAAGGAATGAAGGGAAATGTTGGCTACCCAGGATACAAGGGTGAGAAAGGAAAGGAAGGGGTAGATGGTCCTCAAGGTCCTCCTGGCCCAACTGGTCCACAGGGCCCACCTGGAACACAAGGAAAAGATGGACGGAAAGGAGAACAAGGACTAGCTGGACCAATAGGTGAACCTGGACTTTCAGGACCACCAGGGCCTGCTGGTGAGAAAGGAGCAAAAGGTGACATCGGAGAGAGAGGCCTCAAAGGTGACATAGGACCTTCCGGCCCACGAGGAGGAACTGGTGAAAAAGGTGACATGGGACAAAGAGGTGAACCAGGTAGTAAAGGAATGAAGGGAAATGCTGGCTACCCAGGATACAAGGGTGAGAAAGGTGCAGCTGGTCCTCAAGGCCAACCTGGTCCATCTGAAATGACCACAACTGCTCCAACTACTGATGCACCCACAACTGCTCCAACTACTGATGCACCCACAAATGCTCCAAGTACTGCTGCACCCACAACTGCTCCAACTACTGCTGCACCCACAATGCCAGCTACCACACCTGGGCAATGTGGGGGTCCAGGATGGAGGCGAGTGGTATTTCTCAACATGACAGATCCCAGCCATGTCTGTCCTTCTGGACTTAGGCTCACCTCTTATTCAAGGAGGACATGTGGACGAGCTAGCTCTACAACGAACACTTGTTGGTCTACTACATTCAGTGTGGGTGGCTCTCAATACAGTAGAGTATGTGGCATGGCACGAGCTTACCGGTGGGGTATAAACTCTGCCTTTTATGGGTACCATCAATACCACCGCAGCATTGACAGTTACTATGTGGGTGGTCTGTCTCTGACTCATGGAGCTCCTGGTTCACGTCAGCACATCTGGACATTTGCTGGTGGCGTGTTTGCAGGCGGTGGTAGCAGTGGCGCTTTTCCAAGGGAGCAATGTCCATGTGATAATGGGAACACCTACCCCTCACCTCCTTTTGTGGGCAATGACTATTTTTGCGAGAGTGTTGCAACACCCAGTAATTGGAATGTCAATGCGTTTCGCTTCTATCCCAATGCTACTCTCTGGGATGGCCAGGTTTGTGAGGGCGGTGGCAGTTGCTGTCAGCTCAACAATCCTCCATGGTTCACCAAGAACCTGACCACTCCTACCACAGATGGAATTGAACTACGACTCTGCCAGTATAACGATAAGACAGTCTCTGATGTTGCACTTGAACTACTGGAACTCTACGTTCAGTGAACACTAGTTCCTATACATCTGTAATGTAATTGATGTGGACAATTCTGTTTGTATAACCTCTCTGCTACTGCCTACAGGCAAATATAGCCCTGTATGGTCTCATTGAGACTAAGCTGATTGGGGCGAGCCTGAGCGAGCCCCACATAGTCGTGCTCTTCAGGATGTCCGTCCGTGTATCCGTCCAGTTGTGCATGGCGTCCGATTTAGCGTATGACCGTATATCCAAGTGGAAAATCGTAATGTTGCGCCGCCCGCCCGCGTGCTTAGGGCAACACGCGTACAAGTCGCCCGCACGACAGTACCGAGTTCGAGTAGAGCCTGCTACGCTTTACGCCGGTGCTACAAACTACGTAGCTACTACAGACTTGCACAGGTCAGCTGGAGGGAGAGATTCTCTCAGGGTACTCCTCTCAGGTACAGTGTAGCCTCGTTTCCAAGTCCCACGCCCAGCTTTTCGTTGCTTGCCGTACGTACAGTAGGGCAAGCAACGAAAAGCTGGGCGTGGGACTGGGAACGAGGCTACCACGAACTTGAAACTGCAGCTGCAGACCGTCAAATTATGGTGAACGACAATCGGCTACATCGCAGGCCCCACCCCCAGCTTAGCTGCGCCGCGCCGCCAGGGCCTCCCAGCCTACGACCACGTCCACTCAGTAGTTATTGGCATGCAGTACGTCAGTTTGTCAGGCGAGCCCCACAATGCCCTGCATTCTCCTAGTATAATATGTAAATAAATACTGCTGCCTGCTGATCATACTTGAGCTATTAGAGGGATGCTGGGGGTGGGGCTTGAGCATAATGTGTCCAGAGCAGGGGTGTGGTGCTGCATGACGGGAGTAGAGTACCTAGAGCTGCTGCTTATCCTCTGCTCACTAGCTTTTACCCATGCTCAGGCTCATGTAGCAGGGTCTACTGCAATCATGCAATACTGAATTGCATAGCAGCGCACGCAGTACAACCAGGACATGCACGGCCCACTCAGATATATGGTAAACAGCATACAAATAAACGGACATCATGAAGGCCGGATGGGAATGGAGAGATCACAACTACATATATGGGGCTAGCTCAGGCTCGCCCCACATACAAGTCACTGTTGCAGTTCTCCCATTTGTTTGGCTGCCGGTTGTCAGAGGACCAGCTGTCCCCTGGACCAGCTGTCCACTGGACCAGATATCCCTCTCAGACATGGATATATGGTCCTAGGACCAGATGTGCTGTAGCTACTCAAGAGGTATATATGACTGGTTACCAATGTAGTATTGCTCACAGACTATTCCTTGCTAGCAGAGGGGAAGAATATAGTCTGGGAATAAGAAGTGGTCGCCCACTGATGACATGCTTTAAGGTTCAATCACGTGATCATTATGCTGGAGTTTCGACAAGAGTGTATTTACGGCACCACATGCAGTCAACCAATGCAGATGCAGCTCACACTAGAAGAATGCACTACATTGTGAGCTTAACACATGCAAGCACACGACTTGACCCACACAAAGTTTTTGGCTGCTGGTTGTCAGAGGACCAGCTGTCCCCTGGACCAGCTGTCCCCTGAACCAGCTAGCTAGATGTCCCCTGGAGCAGCTGTCCCCTGGACCAGATGTCCCCTAGAGTCTAGACCAGCTGTCCCCTGGACCAGCTGTCCCCTGGACCAGCTGTCCCCTGGACCAGATGTCCCTCTCGGACATGGACATGTGGTCCTAAGAGCAGACATCTGAGGACTGTGACCAGATGTGCTGTAGCAGGAGCGCATGAGCCGCCAAAGGCGGCGAAGGAGCGTCGAACTAGTATAGACATGTTGTGATCCCTCACGCCTTACAGTCATACCTTATATGGAAGACCTTTGTGGTACCGCACAAACACGCCTCTTGCTGTATAAGGTAAAAGTTTGAGGTTATACTACTTCCGCTACGGCCGGCATGCTGAGTTCGATGCTCCTTCGCCGAAAGAGCGTCACCTAGTTCCCAGACTATTCCTTGCACGTGGAGGGGAAGAACAGTCTGGGATATTAAGACAAAGTGGTTTCCAATCGATGACATGCTTTAAATGTGATCATTAAGCTGGAGTTTGAAAAGAGTGAATTTATGGCAACATGGTCAACAAAAATACAGACACAGCTCACACTAGAAGAGTTACATTGTGGGGTGAGCCAGTCTGACACATGCAAGCACATGACTGGGGTTGCTTGTGGCAGAGCAATCTATATGAGGAAAATCTGACTTTGACAACACCCCTGTTGTTGTGTGTTTACTATGACACTACGGTTGTACAGTGCAGTTGTATACCACAGACCACTCACAGACTCCTCGGCTGGCCGGTGTCGGAAGGGACTAGGGGGAGGGTGATGCCCCTTTAGCTCCTCAGGATGCTGGTGGCAGACGTAGGCATGGCCACGTCGGATCAGCTCCACTGGTAGAGCAGGGTAAATTATAGTCTGAGGCAAACGTGATCTTGTGGGGCCTGTGACCTAGCAGAAATGACATCATAGTTAACCCAACTGTATTGCTCGTATGAATCTTACACCTACCTTGCTTACCTCCCCACCTCCTTACCCACCTCCCCACCTCCTTACCCACCTCCCATGCACCTCCTCACCTCTTACCTCCCCACTTCACTTATCCTATCCACATAACCACTACCCACTTATCCTTCTCCCACCTCCCCGTCTTCCCACCACCAACCTCTCCTAACCATACTCTATCTCGATCCACTTACCCACCTCCCAACGTACCTCCCATCCATGCCCACCTCCCCACCCATCCTACCTCTCACCTCCACCATATAACCACCTCCCACCTCCCCGCCTCCCATCTCCTCAGCTCCCCTTGTCATCTTACCCATGCAGCCACTCGTCCATGGGTCTGGTGTATGAGGGAGGTACAGGAAGGGAGGCACAGGAGGGAGATACAGAGAGGGAGGTATGGGGAGGGAGGTACGGGGAGGGAGGTACGGGGAGGGAGATATGGGGAGGGAGGTAAGAGGAGGGAACTATGGGGAAGGAGGTAAGGGGAGGGAGGTGAGGAAGGAT
This sequence comes from Axinella damicornis, assembly GCA_963931865.1. Taxonomy (NCBI): domain Eukaryota; kingdom Metazoa; phylum Porifera; class Demospongiae; order Axinellida; family Axinellidae; genus Axinella; species Axinella damicornis. The sequence continues at coordinate 2,359,699 of OZ007509.1, forward strand.
AGGGCCTATACTCTCACCTTGCTGATCCATTACCATTCCCCGTTTCCTGGAGGTGCTGTTCAGCAGCTGGGCAGTCTTTGGGGTCACAACGTAGCCCTCGGACAGGTGGTTTTCTCCTGCATGGAATACAGGAAGTGGGTGTGGTCAACCATGATGTACATACAGTTAACCCCAACCCAATCCCACTTCATACCTTGCAGTATGGAGACCAGAATTTGTACGTCAAGGCTAGTAGGTTTCCAAGTAGATGGCCATGCCAGCAAGCTGGGGGTGCAATTGCTGTCACTCCACTAACAGACCAAAGGACTGCAATATTTGAAATTGTGAGTTTGTTTCGAGTTTGCAATGCATTATGCATTAATGTGCATTATGCACAATGAAATGAATTGTCAAGGAGGGGTAGGGAGGAGAGGGGGGATGCCGATCATGAATGCAGCAAAGACGAGCGTGAATCTGGACAAAGGGAGCGGCCAAGGGGGAGTGGCAGAGGACATGAGCAAGCCTCCCCGCAAGAAATTGGACAAGGAGAGGGTTGAGTTGGTTTTTTCCCTTTTTTGTCTCTCTTCTTCTTGCATCTGGCTTGGTCTTTTTTCCCCTTCTTTCTCCCGAGTAAATTTCATGGCTTGTTCTCTTTTTCTTTTCTTTCTCAAAGTAATTGATTGTCTTTTTGGCATTCATGGAGGAGGACTGCTAGCTAGGCTTGTTCATATTTTGTTCCTTCCTCTCCTCTGTTCTTTCTCATGGCTCGATCATTAAATTTCTTTCTCCGAGTTGTTTCTCTTTAAAGAAATGCCACAAGTAGTCATACCACCATTTCCCCAAGGGTGAAATGTGACACCAGTACACGAGATTGTTCAATAATGAACAACGGGTTAGCCTCCTGTGATTCCACAATCATGCTCATGCATGGAGCAGCAAAGTCTGACCTTTCATGGAAAGTTTGTCATTTTTTTACTACAAGTTTCATAACGAGTATCTATGAGTTGATCAGTTTCGGAGTGCCCCCTCCACTAAAATGTAATCGTTGTCATAATCATGATCGTATGACATTGCATGCTATAGAGTCCAGCTTGGCCCGGTCTGCAGCATCTATACCATGCATCTTTGCACCCAGACTGTGTATTGCAAAATTTATTATTCCAACACCACCCCACTTCCAGGAAAACATAAACAAGGCCCTCATTAACTTTTGAGGTAGCAGTCTTGCATCTGTCTAGTTAAACACCTACATGCATTTAATTATTGACATAGCGGTTTGGTTTGGCAGAATTCTACCATGCAGTCCACCACACTGGGTTCCCAAGACCCCAACACAGAAGTGATATGTAGGTACTGATAGGAGTTTCCTTCCAGAGTTGCTCTCCTCACAAGGCACCCCAGTTCTCTGGAAAACTCTCCAAAACAACACAAGTCCTAATACTGAAGCTAGCATGTGAGCTCCAGTCAAGAAGAAACCTATGCCAAGACCAAGGACTGGTGGATGATGTCATTGGTCTCACCGTGTCATGAATGCTTCCCCTGGCTGAATTTTCGGCAACCTTGCTATAGAGTAATAGTAGTCCCATTCTCAGACTTCCTCCATACACACTACCTGGGAACAAGGCTGTACCCCTCACTATGAATGCATGATGTTGAGCCAGGGTATAGCCTCATTCCCAGGCCACTCCAGGAAGTGGTCTGAGAATGAGGGTCGGTCTAGATCTGATACTGAGAGTAATTGACGGGTGTAACTACCTCTTCCCTTGTCATTGCAATAGTGCTACTGTGACAAAGGTGGGAGTGGCTAGTATAAAGTTTAATAGCCACTCTGAGTTGACACTGACAAACACGCAAACGTAGGTACAGTCCCACTGCACTATTGTCAGGCAGAGGGTGAACTCATGATTGGAACTGGGTTAGCAGAATCTTCCTTCAAGGAAACAGTTCTGTTGAACACGACCTGAAATGAAAAGACATACAGGTCAAAATAGTCATCCAAGTAACCGCAAACTTCCTGCATACATCATTTCTGTAAGTCTGAGATCACAAAGCGTCCGAGGCTAGTTCCGCCCTGGCTGCTAGTTCCGGCCTGGCTGCTAGTTCCGGCCTAGCTGCTAGTTCCGGCCTGGCTGCTAGTTCCGGCCTAGCTGCTAGTTCCGGCCTGGCTGCTAGAGTTCCGGCCTGGCAGCTAGTTCCAGCCTGGCTGCTAGTTCCGGCCTGGCTGCTAGTTCCGGCCTGGCTGCTAGTTCCGGCCTGGCTGCTAGTTCCGGCCTGGCTGCTAGTTCCGGCCTGGCTGCTAGTTCCGGCCTGGCTGCTAGTTCCGGCCTGGTTGCTAGTTCCGGCCTGGTTGCTAGTTCCGGCCTGGCTGCTAGTTCCGGCCTGGCTGCTAGTTCCGGCCTGGCTGCTAGTTCCGGCCTGGCTGCTAGTTCCGGCCTGGCTGCTAGTTCCGGCCTGGCTGCTAGTTCCGGCCTGGTTGCTAGTTCCGGCCTGGTTGCTAGTTCCGGCCTGGCTGCTAGTTCCGGCCTGGCTGCTAGTTCCGGCCTGGCTGCTAGTTCCGGCCTGGCTGCTAGTTCCGGCCTGGCTGCTAGTTCCGGCCTGGCTGCTAGTTCCGGCCTGGCTGCTAGTTCCGGCCTGGCTGCTAGTTCCGGCCTGGCTGCTAGTTCCGGCCTAGCTGCTAGTTCCGGCCTGGCTGCTAGTTCCGGCCTGGCTGCTAGTTCCGGCCTAGCTGCTAGTTCCGGCCTGGCTGCTAGTTCCGGCCTGGCTGCTAGTTCCGGCCTAGCTGCTAGTTCCGGCCTGGCTGCTAGTTCCGGCCTGGCTGCTAGTTCCGGCCTGGCTGCTAGTTCCGGCCTAGCTGCTAGTTCCGGCATAGCTGCTAGTTCCGGCCTGGCTGCTAGTTCCGGCCTGGCTGCTAGTTCCGGCCTAGCTGCTAGTTCCGGCCTGGCTGCTAGTTCCGGCCTGGCTGCTAGTTCCGGCCTGGCTGCTAGTTCCGGCCTAGCTGCTAGTTCCGGCCTGGCTGCTAGTTCCGGCCTAGCTGCTAGTTCCGGCCTGGCTGCTAGTTCCGGCCTGGCTGCTAGTTCCGGTCTAGCTGCTAGTTCCGACCTGGCTGCTAGTTCCGGCCTGGCTGCTAGTTCCGGCCTAGCTGCTAGTTCCAGCCTGGCTGCTAGTTCCGGCCATTTGTACAGTACGGGCAACCATGACCTTTCCAAACACATAAAGTGTGGAAGCCAATCGACTTCAGAACCCATGCTGGGTATGCTTTTGATTTGAAATCTCGAGACTTTGATCAACAAAGACCACTCTCCTCTGACGCAGTACACTCACCTTCTCCTCTGTGCTGTCAGAGTCTACACAGAAGTAGCCCACTCTCTCAAACTGGAATCTTGACAGAGGGGGTGCACTCGCTATGGTTCTGTCCACCAAGACATTCTCAACTACTAGAAGAGAGTTCTATGGAAAAGAAATACAACTTTAATGAGATGCACTATTATACTGGGATAGTATAAAGTAGTTACTTACTGGGTTTACATCTGACAGAAATCCACCTGGCATTTCATGACTGTCCTCGGGATTCTTGTGGAAGAATCTGAAATTGTGAATAGCACAGGAATGAGATTCAGAACCAAAAATTAGTCTCATTCTCAGTCCAATCTAGGATTGAGCAATTCATAGTTTGGGAATGGGACTCGGCGTAAAACAAGAAGGAGCACTAGACTCATAATTTTCGCTCTACTGCGTGTGACAGAGAAAGCAGATTGTGGCTCACAGTTTGTTGTACAGCCTCACTGAGCATGTGAGTGGGTTGGCCACCCAGTGAATGAAGGCTCTGGGTTTTTGAGCACATTCCGAGGGCTTCTGGAGTGCTACACGCAGTTCTGATACCTTTCCACTCGTATCCTGGTGGAAATTTATGAAATGTAAGCATAATGCACACAAATAGTATACTGTGTATAGTTGAAATTGCAGCTGCACCACAATGTGCCATTTTTGTACCTCTGTAATCACAAACAGAAATACAACTGGACATGGCCGGACCACATGCCCTAAAACTTTGGTGATAGCGCAAAGATGGCACATTGTGGTGCTACTGTAGCAACCTGTACCTTGACTACCTCCTGTACAGAAATGACACAGTTGGCGTGTCTCAGTCCCACAGGTTGGCCAGGAGACAGGCGGTGGTAGCGTGCACTGGGAAACTAGAGGAAGAAACAGATTATGAAACAGACCACAACCTTTCCTCCCACGAAATATTGGGCACAGTGTTAGTGGCTGGTGACATCAAAGGTAGTCATCACACCAAATTAATGGTAGAGTCAGACCGACGAGACTAGCATCATCTGTCACTGCTGACGAGCCACACATTCCCGGGTCCATAGCCTGGCAAATGAGAGTGTGTGGTTCTCCAGCTAATATGCACACACACTGTTTGGCTCACTCCCAACTCATTGTCAAGCTTTTACCACTTGCAGTACATGTAGTAGTACGATAAACAGGTTTCCTTACTCAGAGTTACATGATTGATAACATGGAGTTCAGAACAGCGGGAAGTGTTGGCTTCATACCTAGGCTCATTTCCTCCTAACACGAGCAAGCTTGACTGGCTCCATTTCAGTCCCGATACTACTGCTGTACCGACAAAGTACCAGGAGAGTGTGCAGTTGCATCGGTCACATGACAAGATACCAGGCTCACTCTGACTGCAGTCAGGTTCAAAGGTCAAGTACACGGAGCAGTAGAGGGCCTGGGACAAGGTTATCTCCTGCTCATCACCCTGCAAGTGGTGAAAAGCTGGAGATGAACTCCGCACAAACCTCTCTGAAGTCAGAATGCTCGATGTAGATGACCCGACCAAACGACACTTTATGTGTTCCTTTGCTGGGGTCCTGGGGAATATTCGGAGATTCCACCTCAGTAGCCTACAGGAATTGCAATCACATGTCACGGTGAGTAGCTGTAATGGCCACTGCAGGGGGAGGAGTACCCTTGCTTGAGCGATGTCTCTCACCTCTGGGTGGGGAAAGTTGGTGATAACAACTCTTAGGGGGTTGAACACCGCCATGGCTCTACGGCAAGGGAGGGGGAAATGGACGTATGGTTGATTTTATATGTGCAATCAATGTTATGGTCCAGTGCAGCAGCAGACAAAGCCTCCTCCTCCTAGGGGAGACTGATGGGAATTTAGACTCTCTGAGGCTAACTCGGGGGCAACTTTGTTGATCTTCTTTTACTCGCGATACTTAATCCTGTTCCCACATTCCCTAATCCCATTCCCATGTTCTCTGTTACTGGTCTCCAATTCCCACATTCTGATTCCCAAGTCTGCTCCAACTGAGGGAAGGGTTTGAGGTCTGAGTACATCTTCACCTTGTCGCTGTTCTGTTCAGTTCGTCCCTGACAAAGTACTCCAGAAGTTCTGGGTAGATTGCTCCATCTGATGTCATCACTCCATACTGTGATTACAAAATTAATACTGTACTTAGTAGATACGAGAGGATGGGGAGTGAGGGAGAGCAGTGGAGGGTGTTAGGAGTGAGGGGAGAGAGAGTGGAGGGGAGGGGTGGGGAGAAGCATAGAGGGGGTGGGGAGAAGCATAGAGGAGGTGGGGAGTGAGGGGAGAGGACTAAGGTGTAAGTGTAAGGGTGAAGGGCAAAGGGAGTGGAGGGACGAGAGTGGTATAGGAAGTAACATCTGCACATAATTATTATACCTCTGCACAGAAGTTGTTGATGGCTTCTGGGGGGAATCCCCTTCTGCGGAGCGCTGTTAGTGTGAACAGCCTGGGGTCATCCCAGTCCCTGGAAAAGTAATAGACCAGACCCCCAGTCATGATGACATCACAGTGACATCATAGTGACATCATAATCGTCAAGGATACTGTTAACAACATTATGGCTGGTGCAAGCATGCAAACGTTGGCACTATTGTAATCAGTGCCAACCTGACTATTCCAGAGTCAATCAGCTTCTGAATCTTCCGTTTGGATACAACAGTGTGGTGGATGTTTAGGCGGCCATACTCCCACTGCACAGGACAGTACACATCAAGAGCATTGCACAGCCAGTAGTAGGACGGTCGTCTGTGTTGAGGCAGAGGGGTGGAGCAGTAGAGGAAGGGAGGGAGGGAGAGGAGAGAGAGGAAGGAGGGAGGGAGGGAGGGAGGGAGGGAGGGAGGGAGGGAGGGAGGGAGGGAGGGAGGGAGGCGAGAGAGGGAGGGACAGATATTACTGCCCACTCACTTGATCTGGAACTCCTTGGTACAGAAGGAGTGTGTGATGTTCTCAATGGAGTCACAGAGGCAGTGGGCGTAGTCATAGGTCGGGTAGATGCACCACTGGTCTCTGGTACGTGGGTGGGGAGTGTACTTGATTCGATATGCTACTGGGTCCTGTTTGCTGTCCTCCATGAGGAGCTTCATACGCAGGGTGGCCTTGTGGTGTGTGTGTGTGTGTGTGTGTGCGTGTGTGGATGAGACACAGAGAGAGTAAAAGAAAAATGTAGGGGTTGGCTATTGTTAATGATGAAACTGAAATAGTGTACCCCCTGAAAGGTATACAGACAACTACAAAGAGGAACGTATACATGATGCAGGAGCAGGGCATACACTGCTACTGTTTGTTCAAACAGTTTCCTGTTGTTTACTACCCTTTGTTCCCAGGCCATGCGAGGGGTTCCTCCCACCTGCGTAGCCTCGGAACGAGGCTAGTTGGTTACCAATCCCACTGTACCTCTCCTTCCTGCAGTTTACTGTTCTTCATGTCCTGTCAGGTAGAAGGATAGCAAGATGCTCTGTGATCCTCACTGACTGCTTTCACTATGTGATTATTTACCGAATTTCTTTAAGATCATAGCTATGGTACAAACTCAAAGGTTATCCTGGGTCAGCTGCTGCGAAAGTCGGATGCATGCAACTACATGTACAGCTGTTTCATACTTCAGTGCAGCACCCCGAGCAGACCTAGCCTGGTACACAGGCCTTCTCACCACAGCATGTTGCTTGCAGTGCTAATGTGCTAGTACTGCAAATGGGGTAATGCACTCAGTGATAATCAGTCATAGGAAGGTTGACACTAACCATTCATGGGTTAGAATTCTCAAGCAGTTGACAGAAATAGGCATTAACCCTTTCACCAAACTAGGGATAGATCTGTCCCTTCACCATTAAATTTTACACTTTAAGTTAGATTTTGGCCATGTATAATGCAAACACATTATGTTAACCACCTGTGACCTTCACGGAAGGCATGTGACAATAAAATTGCTGTGCAAATTGTCCTTTTATGGTGCTGTCAAAAATGCTGGAATCAGCAGTACTGTTATGACAATGACAATGGTCCGAAAGTCACATGTTATTCAATTGGTCTGCATGTGACAAAAGGACAACAGTACAAAGTCCCAACCAGGACACTCTATCAGATTTGCTATATAGGCCACTAGACGGTAATGGATGCCAAAGACAGTATTGTGGTGATTCTGCTGCTGTTATCACTCGGTCTGTTTGGTAGTCTGACCTACTCTGTGTGGAACAAGCAGTCACAGCTGGCCAGTGAGCTGGATGGCCTACAGAACAAGCTGCAAGTTCAAAGTGAGGTGCAAATTGAGCTCAAAAAGATGTTTCAAGCCACCCTGAATGACAGAGTACAGTATCAAGCAAGTGAACACTCCCAGGTCAAAGGACAACTCAAACGAAATGTGCAACAAGCTGATGGAGAAACTGACCCACATTCAGCTATTGAAATTCTGACCAACGCCCAGACTGAGATTATTGAAATGAAACTAACATCTTACATGGACTGCAACAGGAATGACTACAATTACACCAAATGTACACTCAAACCAGGACCCAAGGGTGAACCGGGTGATACTGGACCACCTGGGATGCAGGGAGGAACTGGACACAGAGGATCACGTGGACCAAAAGGTGACACTGGGCTTCTGGGACCACAGGGGCCTGCTGGTGAGAAAGGAACAAAGGGAGAACTAGGAGACACGGGACAAAGAGGTGAACGAGGTGAACCAGGCAGCAAAGGAATGAAGAACAAGGACTAGCTGGACCAATAGGTGAACCTGGACTTTCAGGACGACAGGGGCCTACTGGTGAGAAAGGAGCAAAAGGTGACATTGGACAGAGAGGCCTCAAAGGTGACATAGGACCTTCCGGCCCACGAGGAGGAACTGGTGAAAAAGGTGACATGGGACAAAGAGGTGAACCAGGCAGCAAAGGAATGAAGGGAAATGTTGGCTACCCAGGATACAAGGGTGAGAAAGGTGTAGCTGGTCCTCAAGGTACACCTGGTCCGATTGGCCCACAAGGCCCACCCGGCCCACCTGATTTGACCACAACTGCTCCAACTGATGACCCCACAACTGCTCCAACTACTGATGCACCCACAACACCAGCTACTATACCTGGGCAATGCGGAGGTCCAGGATGGAGGCGAGTGGTATTTCTCAACATGACAGATCCCAGCCATGTCTGTCCTTCTAGACTTAGGCTCACCTCTTATTCAAGGAGGACATGTGGACGAGCTAGCTCTGCTCAGAGAAGTTGTTGGTCTACTACATTCAGTGTGGGTGGCTCTCAATACAGTAGAGTATGTGGCAGGGCACGAGCTTACCGGTGGGGTCTAAACTCTGCCTTTTTGGGGTACCATTATAGACGCCAAGGCATTGACGGTTCCTATGTGGATGGTCTGTCTCTGACTCATGGAGCTCCTGGTTCACGTCAGCACATCTGGACATTGGCTAGTGGCGCATTTGCAGGCGGTGGTAGTGGCTCTTATCCAAGGGAGCAATGTCCATGTGATATTGGGAACACCTACCCCTCACCTCCTTTTGTAGGCAATGACTACTTTTGCGAGAGTGTTGCAACACCCAATAATTGGCGAGTCCCCAGTCGTTATCGCTTCTATCCCAATGCTACTCTCTGGGATGGCCAGGTCTGTGAGGGTGGTGGTAGTTGCTGTCAGCTCAATAATCCTCCATGGTTCACCAAGAACCTGACCACTCCTACCACAGATGGAATTGAACTACGACTCTGCCTGTATTACTCTAATACAGCCTCTGACATTGCTCTTGAACTACTGGAACTCTACGTTCAGTGAACACTAGTTCCTATACATGTGTAATGTAATTGATGTGGACAAATGCTGTTTCTATAACCTGTCCGCTACTGCCTACAAGTATTTGTCTGACAGAGTGTACCTGTGAGTGTCTACGCCAAAATACGACGAAATTTCAGCGTCCGATATTAGACACGGAGACCCTGGTCAACATTCGGTGATATTCTCTAGCACTCGAATCAGCCACGGTGACAAAAAGTGAGCCTGCGGCAGAGGGATCATGAGGCTTCCCGAAAATCTCAGAGAAAAGGCAGGGAGCGTCATCCGATAATACATCAATTTTGTCCGATCATACATTGTTTCGGATCTAGATTTGGCTGGCTGTAGCTCCAGAACCAAGCAACATAGTCATTAGAACCACCAAACTTTCAACTCAAACTGCGATGGGTCTGTAGTAGTATCGACTGAAGGTCCCGCCCACTTCCGGTAATATACTCGTTCGGCGTTAGCGCGTCCGATTTTACATGTCGTCCGATAATCAGTTGCTTACTCTAACACCCACAAAGGTCATCCTGGGTCAGCTGTGAAATATATCAGCTGTGTCTGCATGAACTGCATACAGGCCTTTTCACAAACCAAGGCATTACTCACCCCCGCGTTTGTCATTTGCAGTTCTAATTGTGTTGGTACTACAAGCAGGTAATGCAATCAGCAATAATCACATGTCAGCCACTAGTCTCGTTCCCAGACCCTCAGTTGTATAGGGGGTCTGGGCACGAGGCTGGCTTGACCTTCACGAAGGCATGTGACTTGCTGATGTGTTAAATGTGCTATAATGGTGCTTTTAGTAATGCTGGAATCAGCAGTACCGTTATGACAAGGACAATAGTTCAGGAGTCACATTATGGCATGTGACCACAGCAGATCACCTGCATTACTACACTGTTGTGATAAGGACAACAGTACAAATTCCAAGGCACTCTATCAGATTGGATACTGGAGCAAAATGGATGCCAAAGACAGTATTGTGGTGATTCTGCTGCTGTTATCACTCAGTCTGTTTGGTAGTCTGACCTACTGTGTGTGGAACAAGCAGTCACAGCTGGCCAGTGAGCTGGATGATCTACAGAACAAGCTGCAAGAGTTGCAAATCCAAGTTGCACTGAATGACAAAGAACAGTTTCAACACTCCCAGGTCAAAGGACAACTCAAACGAAATGTGCGACAAGCTGATGGAGAAACTGACACACTTTCCGCTACTGAAATTCCGACCAATGCTCTGACTGAGATTATCGAAATGAAACTGATATCTTACATGGACTGCAACAGGAATGACTACAATTACACCAAATGTACACTCAAACCAGGACCCAAGGGTGAACCGGGTGATACTGGACCACCTGGGATGCAGGGAGGAACTGGACAAAGAGGACCACATGGACCGAAAGGTGACACTGGGCTTCTGGGACCACAGGGGCCTACTGGTGAGAAAGGAACAAAGGGAGAACTAGGAGACATGGGACAAAGAGGTGAACCAGGCAGCAAAGGAATGAAGGGAAATGCTGGCTACCCAGGAAAGAAGGGTGAGAAAGGAAAGGTAGGGGTAGATGGTCCTCAAGGTTCACCTGGCCCAACTGGTCCACAGGGTCCACCTGGAACACAAGGAAAAGATGGACGGAAAGGAGAACAAGGACTAGCTGGACCAATAGGTGAACCTGGACTTTCAGGACCACAGGGGCCTGCTGGCGAGAAAGGAGTAAAAGGTGACATTGGAGAGAGAGGCCTCAAAGGTGACATAGGACCTTCCGGCCCACGAGGAGGAACTGGTGAAAAAGGTGACATGGGACAAAGAGGTGAACCAGGCAGCAAAGGAATGAAGGGAAACGTTGGCTACCCAGGCTACAAGGGTGAGAAAGGTGAAGCTGGTCCTCCTGGTCCAACTGGCCAACAAGGCCCACCTGGTCCACCGGATTTGACCACTACTGCTCCAACTACTGATGCACCCACAACTGTCCCAACTACTGATCCACCCACAACTGCTTCAACTACTGATGCACCCACAATGCCAGCTACTCCACTTGGGCAATGTGGAGGTCCAGGATGGAGGCGAGTCACATTTCTCAACATGACAGATCCCAGCCATGTCTGTCCTTCTGGACTTAACCCCACCTCTTATTCAAGGAGGACATGTGGACGAGCTAGTTCTGCATTGTCCAGTTGTTCATCTACTACATTCAGTGTGGGTGGCTCTCAATACAGTAGAGTATGTGGCATGGCACGAGCTTACCGGTGGGGTAACAATTATGCATTTTATGGGTACCATGCATACCGCCAAGGCATTGACAGTTACTATGTGGATGGTCTGTCTCTGACTCATGGAGCTCCTGGTTCACGTCAGCACATCTGGACATTTGCTAGTGGCTTGTATGCAGGTGGTGGTAGCAGCGGCTTGTATCCACATGTTCGATGTCCATGTGATAATGGGAACACCTACCCCTCACCACCTTTTGTGGGCAATGACTATTTTTGTGAGAGCGTTGCAACACCCAGAAATTGGAGCCCCAATAGCTATCGCTTCTATCCCAATGCTACTCTCTGGGATGGCCAGGTTTGTGAGGGTGGTGGCAGCTGCTGTCAGCTCAACAATCCTCCGTGGTTCACCAAGAACCTGACCACTCCTACCACAGATGGAATTGAACTACGACTCTGCTTGACTGGGAGGAGTGCATACTCTGATGTTGCACTTGAAGTACTGGAACTCTACGTTCACTGAACACTAGTTCCTATAGCTATACCTGTGTAATGTAATTGATGTGGACAAATGCTGTTTGTATAACCTTAACCTCTCCCCTACTGCCTACAAATATTGGCCCTGTATGGTCTCATTGAAGCCTGATTAAGCTGATATAATGTGTACTGCTGCCTGCTGATCTTACTTGAGCTATTAGATGGACACTGGGGGTGGGGCTTGAGCATAATGTGTCCAGAGCAGGGGTGTGGTGCTGCATGACGGGAGTAGAGTACCTAGAGCTACTGCTTATCATCTGCTCACTAGTTTTACTCAAGCTCATGTAGCAGGGTCTACCGCGATCATGCAATACTGAATTGCATAGCAGCGCATGGAGTACAACCAGGACATGCACGGCCCACTCAGATATATGGTAAACAGCACACAGATAAACGGACATCATGAAGGCAGGATGGGAATGGAGAGATCACAACTACGTATATGGGGCTAGCTCATGCAGGCTCGCCCCACATACAAGTCACTGTTGCAGTTCTCCCATTTGTTTGGCTGCCGGTTGTCAGAGGACCAGATGTCCCCTGGACCAGCTGTCCCCTGGACCAGCTGTCCCTGGACCAGATGTCCCCTGGACCAGCTGTCCCCTGGACCAGCTGTCCCTGGACCAGATGTCTCCTGGACCAGCTGTCCCCTGGACCAGATATCCCTCTCAGACATGGACATGTGGTCCTAGGACCAGATGTGCTGTAGCTACTGAAGAGGTATGACTGGTCACCAATGTAGTATTGCTCACAGACTATTCCGTGCTAGCAGAGGGGAAGAATATAGTCTGCGAAAAAGAAGTGGTGGCCCATTGATGACGTGCTTTAGGTTCAATCACGTGATCATTATGCTGGAGTTTCGACAAGAGTGTATTTATGGCACCACATGCAGTCAACCAATACAGATACAGCTCACACTAGAAGAATGCACTACATTGTGAGGCAACCAAAGCAAGCCTAACACATGCAAGCACACGACTTGACCTACACAAAAGTGGGGTTGCTTGTGGCTATTACACCTGAAATACAGAAGGTTGGGAGTATAAGATTATGACACTGCAACATCCCTGTTGCAATGTATTAACCATGGTAGCAGGATATTGCTGTATACCACAGACCTCAAAGAGTCTCACAGACTCCTCGGCTAGCCGGTGTCGGAAGGGGCTAGGGGGAGGGTGATGCCCCTTTAGCTCCTCAGGATGCTGGTGGCAGACGTAGGCATAGCCACGTCGGATCAGCTCCACTGCGTACTGGTAGAGCAGGGGGAAATAGTCAGAGGCAAACGTGATCTTGTGGGGCCTGTGACCTAATTAAGAGAGTGGTAATGACATCATAGTTAACTCAGCTGTATTGCTCATATGAACCTTACACCCACCTTCCCATGTCCCCGCCTCCCCCATTTCCCCGCTTTCCCATCTCTCATCCCTCTTATCCCTACGCCCTCACCTCTTACCTACCCACTTTTTCCATCTCCCACTCCCTCATCTCCTACTCCCTCATCTCCCACTCCCTCATCTCCCAACTCACCACCTATCCACATAACCACCATGCCCACCCCCCCACCCCCACCTTCTTCCCTAGCCTCCCACCTCTGTACCTCCCATATGTCATCTTACCCAGCCACTCAACCATCTCCTGGATTCCGTGTATGAACTTCTCCTCTTCCTTCTCTGGGTTGGTGTCATCGTAGCGAAGGTAGCAGATACCTCCATGGGTCTGGTGTATGAGGGAGGTGCGGGGAGGGAAGTACAGGGAGAGAGGATGGAGGGAGGTACGGGGAGGGAAGTATGGAGAGGGAGGTACAGGGAGGGAGATACGGAGAGGGAGGTACGGGGAGAATGGACGGAGGTACGGGGAGGGAAGTATGGACAGGGAGGAACAGGGAGGATGGAGAGAGGTACGGGGAGGGAGGTATGGGGAGGGAAATACGGAGAGGGAGGTACGGGGAGGGAGGTACGGGGAGGACGGACGGAGGTACGGGAAGGGAAGTATGGACAGGGAGGATGGAGAGAGGTACGGGGAGGGAGGTACGGGGAGGGAGGTACGGGGAGGGAGGTACGGGGAGGGAGGTACGGGGAGGGAGGTACGGGGAGGGAGGTACGGGGAGGGAGGTACGGGAAGGGAGGTACGGGAAGGGAGGTACGGGGAGGGAGGTACAGGGAGGGAGGTATGGGGAGGAAGATACGGGGAGGGAGGTACAGGGAGGGAGGTACAGTGGTAAAGGTGGAAGAAGGGGGCCCACTCTCACTTTGATCATACATTACCTTTGCATAGCCAAAGTTGAAGTTGATAGCTGTGGCATGGCCAATGTGGAGCACACCATTTGGCTCAGGAGGGAATCGAGTCACCACCTGGATTGGACCAATAGGCTAACTGCATTATGATATCATACAAACAGACAGCAATCAGCTATGGAGTGACCAATCAGACTGCAACACTCAACAGCTAGACCGGATGTGCAAGCCATTCAATAATATCACAATATCACATTGCAAGAAGGTGGTAGGTATATAGTAGCTTCAAACACTATCCAATTACACAACTGTTTGAGACACGCATGCACTGATCAAAGCCAGTAATGATTGCACAAATAATATGAATGCAAGTTGCTACAGTATCTGGCCTCAGAAGGGTCTGGGGGTGTACATACCTTTCCCCCTGTTTCCTGGAGGTGCTGTTTCAGCAGCTGGACAGTCTTTTGGGTCACAATGTAGCCCTCGGACAGGTGGTTCCCTCCTGCATGCAATACAGGAAGTGGGTGTGGTCAACCATGATGTACAACCCCAACACCTCATAGCTGCAGTATGGAGACTGGAAGTTGTATGGCATGCTACTGCAAGGGAGCGATGGAAACGGCACCCCAACTTACCTATTTGACTTACATTTTGACTGCAATAATTGGGAGATTGTGTTAATTGATGCGTTATGCATTAATGTGCACAATAAGATGCAAAACTTGCCTTCCAAAACCTGGAAACAGAATGTTGTACTCTGCAATCAGAACCAGTCCCACAGTAGCTACTGACAGGTCTTGCAATTGATCCACCCAGGCTTTGTTTGTCACTTGCAGTAGCTAAGCAAAACCTCAGCCACCTCACTTGTCTAATTCAAGCAACTATATTAAGTATTGTGACATCACAGAAACGTTTCCTGAAAATTAATGTTTCTAATTAACACCTGCACAGCTTGAATATGGTACGTCCCTAGAGACCTTAACCCTTGGCCACAGTAAGAATTCTACATTCCCAGACCCTCCTGACGGTCTGGGACCGAGACTGCTGTCAGAGGTTCAGGACATGCGTCAGCAGCCTGGTCCCAGGTAGCTAACAGCGCTCATGATCAACTCACTCACCTGGCTTGTGAAATGTGTGAGCCCCTCTGACGCTCCAGTATGGCACAATAGATCTGACCTGTGGGGAGGAAAGGTCAGCAGTCTATCTTAGGAGAACAAGTTTAGAGACTTGATTTGCAGAGACATTGCTTTAGTTTTATACTTATACTACCTCATTGTTTGTGTTTAATTCACTTTCTCAGTATTATTGTTTTTGTTGATTTGGTATGCTGTAGGGCAGTTGCAGCGTTTGACCTACCGTCCATGCAACATGTACACTCTCGCTGCTGAGTGACCAGCAGTTTTCCCTCTGCAGTCTTCCCTCGTCCGAAGAGCTAAACTACTGCAGCAGCTAGCTAGAGAAATAGTGCAGTTTCATGACTATCAGGCCTCCCTAGGAAGACCAGTGATATGCTGATGGGACGTTTCCTGATCTACCATAAAATAAATTTGCAAGACTCAGGTCATCAGCATAGCATCGGGCATACCGAGGTCCCAGATCTGAAGGGCTGCATCCTTGCTGCACACATACAGCAGTGGCTCCAGACCCGCCATTCCCTCAGCAACAGGTGGCGGGACATGGCGAGCTAGCTAGCTAACTTTCCTGCAGACACTGGTGTGTACCAAATAGAGTGACAACAGGCGGCCCAGACGTTGATAAGCCAAGATGCTTAGCAACAGAATTGGGGAACCTCCCAATGTAATTTGGGGCAGAAAGCAGGTTCCATCAATGTATCAATGAGGTTACTTGTATGAATATTTGGCAATTGAGTAGCATCACAATAATATTATAAACAATACATGTGTTGTTTTATTCAGCGTTTGTATAGGCTGAATTGGAGCAGCATGAGCATGAAGATAAACGGAGAATTGAAAGCTAAGTCTAAAGTGATGGAGAAATAACGCTATGCAGCTGGCGTCACTTTGACTTTCTGCTGGGAGTGTTCCTGATACGGTACGTGATGAGGAATTCTGGATAAGCCTGCAGGGAGAGAGGTTATTAATCTCACCTACGTATGTGCTTTTGTGCATTACTGGGATAAGGCCAAACAAACAGCAATTTAGTACATTCACTTCCTGTCTACATTCCAATTGCAGCTCTCTGATTGTTGCTGAGCTAGAGGATCTAGGAATGACCTGCTCTCCACGATATATGACATATTCTGGATAGTTGAGTCCCCCAGCGCTGGGCCGTCCAATGACTGAGTGGTGGCCAGGGGGTGCGTGGGCGATCTTGATGGCAGTGATGTGTTCCACCGGTTTGCCTAATGTCACCCTGCACAGAAGCAGTCTCCTGGAGAGAGGTGGGGAGGGAAGGAGAGAGAGGGAAAGGGAGGGGAGGGGAGGAGGAAAGGGATGATAGGGGAGGGAATGGGTAAGTAGGATGGAGGTGGCCACACACAGGAGTAAGGGCTGTACCTGAGGCAGGTGTAGCAGGACCTGTCCTTGTGATCCGGACAGCCATTGCCCCCTCCAATCCCATAAACATACTGGTTGCTTTTGGAGGAATTCTCCGCGAAGTAGATCCCTAAGGAAGAGCATAATCAATACAATCAAGACCATAATTGCTGCATCCCATGGTAGGATCGGTTCTGTTTACAAGCCTGGCTACTTACCAGCACCAAACATTCCCCCAATGTATGCATGTCGCTCGTCGAAGCCATTTTGGATGATGTAACTGATGAATGGAGAACCTAAGGTGAGAGGGAGAGAGAGATTATTGTAAAACTCCTTTGTATGGAGTTCTGGCAATCTGCTCTTGGATTCTACCCTCCCCTCATTGAGTTGTGCTTGTACAGGGAAGAGGAAGGGAGGGAAGGTGAGGGAGTTAGGGGGGAAGGGAAGGAAAGGAGGGGAGGTGGGAGGGAGAGAGGGGGAGTATAGTAGTTCCCAGATAGGAGGTAGTGAGGGTACAGCAACATGTCTCCTACCGTGAAACAGCATTCTCTCATTTGCGTGGTTGTGGTTACCGTCTGCGACCTCCCTCCTCCGGTACACATACCGCTCCCACACCTTTGGGCTCACGACCCTCTCGATCTAGGAATGAATCAGACCATCACACGTACACCACAACACTACAGCAGCACATACACATGCACACACACTCAACACACACAGACACCACACACAAGGTGGACATTTGACTATCACCCACCTTCAGGATTTCGTAGGATGTGAACACACCTCCAGCTCTCCCATCATCCCTGTGCTCACAGATAGTGCTCTGCATCTGGAGAGAGAGAATCGGACCATACAGTGAACTGCACACCCAGCACTACAGTCACCCAATCCTCTTCCAGTAACAAGGGGGAGAGGAGAGTATAGCCTCATTCCCAGGCCTTCAGTCTCCTCTACACCTCCGGTTTTTGCTCACTTACAGTATGCAAAAGGAAGCCTCATTCCCAGACCCATGCGGCCTAGGAACGAGGCTAGCAAAAACAGAGGGAGAAGGCCTAGGGAATCTTACCGTGTGAAGTAGCCACATCTTGGGGAAATAATAACAAACCACAATTCCACATCATAAAACTCACCTCTTCTGACACTGCAATGAAGTCTTTGTCTGACAGCGACAGCTCTATCAGCTGAGATCCCACATGCTTACTGGCCATTGCCACGCCCACTGGCTCTGATGGAGCTACAGGAGGAAATGCAACATTCAAGCACACGAAAGTAGATTTGGAAAATTTCTAGTGCTTCATTGTTGATAACAGACTGGACTGGCCAACCGTGGGGCTCACCAGCACCTCCACTATGTGCAAGTTCCTTCACGCTCCTGAGGATCCGGTGTCGGTGTCCGAAGGCGGTGATCCCAATGCTCTGGAGGTCCTCATGCGTCATGTCCACCAGTACGTCCATTGTAATGTGCTCAGAGCGGAAGATCTCGTGGAGGTGGTCCAGCTGTAGCCCAGAGAGGAAATCTTCCACACTCATGTTCTCCCACAACGCCTTGCCTGTGGGAGGAGGAGGGAGAGAAAGGGAAAGGGAGGAGGAGGGAGGGAGGAGGGAGGGAAAGGGGGAGGGGAGGGGAGGGGAGAGGGAGGGAGAGGGGAGGGGAGGGAGGGAGGGAGGGAAGGGAAGGGGAGGAAGAAGGGTACAATTAAACTGGTTGTACATGTAGGTAAATACATACAGTGTAACGATCTTTACTGTACTCTGTCCAGGTACCTGAGCTGTCTTGTAGTGGTTGGTCGGAGCCATCGCACACCCTGGCCATACCTTTCCCATCGCCCCTTGAGTCAGGGAGGTACTCACTCGCCAGTAGAGAGGCCCCTGTAGCAAACACAGGCACACAGGAATACCTGTCATATGACAATCACACACATCTGCATGCAGAGATGTATACCTCATGTGACAATCACACACATCTGCATGCAGAGATGTATACCTCATGTGACAATCACACACATCTGCATGCAGAGATGTATACCTCATGTGACAATCACACACATGTGCATGCAGAGAAGTATACATCATGTGACAATCACATGCAGAGAAGTATACATCATGTGACAATCACAGACATATAAACAAAGTAGACATGACCATCATGTGATAAACCAAAGCGGTATGACCAGTGAACAGCTCACCTGCAACAGTCAGTCCCTTTGTGGCGACGTCCATCTTTGTAGCCTGTTTCTCTGCATCCGTAGTGGGAGTGGGCGGAGTGAACACCCCTGGCATGGCGTCTCTCAGGAGGGCCTTCACATCGTCAGCCTAGTGTAGAGCAGAAGTGGACAGTACTTTAATTTGTTACATCGAACGGAGGACATTGTGACGGTAACGGCACTGTATACCCAGTAGAGTTCTCACCACAAGCTGATTATTCTCCAGCAGAATTCGTAGCTACGTTCGTAACAGAAGATCATTTAACCACTAGATTTCAGTATAAAACAGCAGAGTTTATTATGCTGGCATAATGCTTCGATTGATGCCTAATATGTTCACAGCAATGCTGGCACAATATGCTTGTCGTTAGCAGTCACCCAGGGATCTGCAAAATCCAGGTGGGTTTCTGGCCCATCGACAAAAACAATGTACAAATACACAGAGGTTGTTTTCATATCATGATATCATTAATGACATCACCATGACATTATCATACAAGGAGTGTGCACAGTAAAGCCTATCATCCCAGAACTCACGGATGCAAGGTTGTAGGGGGTCTGCCCTTCTTGATTCTTCATGGAGACATCTGCACCATGGAGGATCTGAGGAGAGAGAGATCAAAACTGTCTAATTAGGTCCCACAGGCAATCCGTACCTCCAATGCATGCAAAAATCATTAAAACCAATACCACGCCAAATGGAGTTTCAAAGCTTTTAGGAACCAATCGTGCTCTAGTTCTCACTGCATGTCCAAAACTGAGAGATAGATTGGGTCCTTGAGGGACGAATTGGGTCCCCGAGGGACAGACTAATGCAGGTCCCCAAGGAACGGATCCCATGGATGGATTGGGTCCCCGATGGACAGATTGGGTCCCCGTGGGACGGATTGGGTCCCCGAGGGATGGATTGGGTCAGAGGGCAACAGTCTTGCTCACCAGCAGGGCACAGAGCTGAGTCCTCCCCTTCTGTGCAGCCTCGTGCAGAGGGGTGAAGTTCCACCTGTCCGTGGCATTAACCGAGCTGTTGTACTTGATCAACAGTGCTGCCACATCAACATGCTGCAAGGAGAAGGAAGGCAAATGAACTGGGGGGGGGGGGGGGGGGGGGGGGGGCATTCCAGTTTTGGAGACACAGTTCACTTGCTCCAAATTTTGCATGTAACCTAGATCAAAACATACTGGCCTTGTTCCAAGGGCTGATCTAGCCATGCACCAAACTGCCTCTGTATAATGCACCCACAAAAGGTCCCACGATGAGGGACCCTCGATAACAAAATCACTGCACTAAAACCAGGCGGAGTTAGAGAGTAGCACTGGAAACTTGGGTGTTTTGCATGGTGTAAATGTTTGCTAAGCAAGTGGGTGCTATAACTGTACACACGTGAGAACATCTTGGTATGTCTCTCAGCACTCCCACAGGAAATGTTTACGTGGGACGCAATGTACCACCCTTGATGGTACCAGTAGCCACTCCTCACCCCGTAGGAGGCGGCGTTGTGGAGGGGGATGAGTCCACCCTTGTCCTTGGCGTTCACATCTGCTTCCTTCTCCAGGAGACACTCCACCACATCCAGGTGGTTGTAGCCAGCTGCGGGGATGGGAACAGAAGAGAGGAAAGACAGTGAGAGGGGGAGGGGGGAAAGGAATCGACGGAGGTAGAAAAAGGAGGGGGGACCAGGTGCACTTATGACTCTAGGTGGTAAGGCTAATAGAGGACATGTTGCTACCCAAAATGTCAAGATGCATACACAGTTGAAACTGGCAGACATTAACATAGGATCCGAAGGGAAGGCGATATCATATCTTCAAGGACATGTGGACTCCACAGTGGATGCAAGCTCTTGCGCTTAGAAAATGTGCATCCACTGTCACATGGTAGCACGTGATGTAATGTATTCGTTCACCAGACTGAGTGATTCCTCCCAGAGGATACTATCCCGTCAAAACTGATGCTGCCACACTCTGCCATAACCACTGATGTTCCTGCCCGCCTTCTCTCACAAACCAAGCTAGATTCTACTCAGACATATTTTCAGCCAGATACTTCATGACAAACCAGCAAGGTGGAGGGGCGTGGAGTTTCTCCCGTGCTCATCCCGGCAGTTGATGTTCTCAGGTGTGACCAGCTTCTTGACGCGGTCCAGGTCCCCCTTCTTGGCGGCTTCCAGGAGAGCAGGGTCTCCCCGAAGGAGGTCAGCGATGTCACTGTCTGACTCTTTCACCATGTCCAATGGTACCAGGTTATCACGGTTGCGACGGTTTACGTCAGCACCATGCTATGTGTGTGTGTGTGTGTGTGTGTTGGGGGGAGGGGAAGAGCACTAACATGCCCTACATAGGTAATCTCAGTTCTAGCATGCGAGAATTTCAGACTGTAGATCAAATAATACCTTTAGCAACAGTTTGCAGATCTCGTACTTTCCCTTCGCTGCTGCCTCGTGCAGCGGTGTGAACTTCCACAGGTCCACTGCATTGACGTTAGCTTTGCCTCGTGCAGCGGTGTGAACTTCCACAGGTCCACTGCATTGACGTTAGCTTTGTACTTCACCAGCAGTTCCGCCACTTCATAGTGGCCGTAGGAGCAGGCGTTGTGCAAGGGAACAAGACCCCTGGTGAGAGGAGGGAGGGAGGGAGGGAGGGAGGGAGGGAGGGAGGGAGGGAAAGGATGAATGCAAGGAGTGAGGGAGGGAGGGAAGGAGAGAGGGAGGGAGGGAGGGAGGGAAGGAGGGAGGGTGGGAGGGAGGGAGGGAGGGAGGGAGGGAGGGAGGAAGGGAGGAGGGTGTGTGTGTACATGATTGTGTACATGCATGAGGGGTTCATGTGTGGTGTGTGGGTGTGTGTGTGGGTGGGGGAGGGGGAGGGGGGGGAGGGGGAGGGGGGGGGAGGGGGAGGGGGGGGGGGGGAGGGGGGAGGGGGGGGGGGGGGGGGGGGGGGGCAGGGGAGAGGGAGAAGAGAAGAAAGAAGAAACCATAGCAGGTCACTCCTAACCCTTTGTCCCTGGCATGGACATCGGCACCATTCTTGAGCAGGGACTCCACAGCAATCCACTCGGTTGTAGCCAGCGGCAAAGTGGAGTGGGGTGGAGTACCGGCCACACATGTCACGGCAGTTCACATTCTGAGGGGTGCACAGACGCTACCGGGACAGGAGCAAAGTACAACTCAATCATGTACACAGTTACATCCCTTGCATGTGAACTACACCATAACCATTGTGCATACATTAGGCTTGGTAAGATACATGTAACATACAGGCCTCACTCCAAGGCTACAACAACTAAGAACCTAGCCCCGTTCCCAGTCCCATGCCCAGCTTTTCGTCGCGATGAAAAGCTGGCCATGCGACTGGGAACGAGGCTACTACAAACCAGGGTATACCTGAAGGTACTTTTACATGCAGTTCAGTTGTATACACAAGCCGCTCCCCCAACTGACCTTCATGGTATCCAGGTCTCCGTTCTTGGATGCCTCCAGCAGCTGTCCCTCGATGTCAGAGTTTCCCCTCGTCGGCACCACCTCCTCCTTCATCACCTTGGCAATGGGAGGCGTGGCCACCTGGTCGGCAGAGAGCCCCTCATTGGATTGGAGGGAGGGGTCGCCCCCGTTGGCCAGGAGGAAGCGGCACACGGGGACAAGGCCCTGCCGAGCAGCTCGGAAGAGAGCAGTCTGGCCCTGACTGTCCTTGGTGTTTACCTGCAGGTAGACAGCAGACATCTTCACTCCACACCAATAGTTGACAACCATTACAGTAGGAACTATTCACAGCAGAAATCATGTCCTGTATCCAGCCCCCCCCCCCCCCCCCCCCCCTCCCTCCCTCCAAAAATAAACCCTGGTGTCCTCCCTGTCATGGTACATCAGACACTGACCTTGGCCCCATGCTTCACCAGCAGCTCTAGCACTCCCATGTGGCTCCTCTCAGCAGCCATGTGCAGGGGGGTCAACTGCCTGCAAGTGTCATAAGTGATAGTCCAGGTACAGAAGTGGACGATGACATCATCAAGATGATGTCATTGTGCACTCCAACCCACCCAACCAGGGAAGTCCATAGGTAGAGGGGGTTAGCACTGCTCTTTATGTCCCTTTTAAAAGTACCGTAGATCGGGAAATTTTCGCCGTAATTAATTTTCGTCGATATTGCATTACGACAAAAATTAAAAACACAAAATATTTTCAACGCCGAATAATTTATGATTCTATTTAACGTGTGAGTTTTCGTGAATCGAAGCTTAAGTACAAGCATGGTTCTGCTGCGCTACCAGAAACCTGTCGATGGTGTTCCTGATCCTGGAAGATCGCTGAGCTCTTCTATACCAGCCCAAGCGCGCGATCGCGAAAGCGAACTTCTGAAGGCAGTTGGAACCGCGGACCGAGACAGACGGGTGAAGTCTTTTGAGGTAAGTAGCCGATGGCAGTTCCCTCTCTACCAGTGATACGGCATGGGTGTCTGCTGCATTCCCTCGCTGGCGCTGATCCGAGGCTCCAGCTTCTCTCCAATGGCGCGACATGGTATCCGGTCCCGGGATTGGGAACGTGCACGTGTACGCGTGAACAAAATTTTGGCGTGGTTTAATTTTCGTCGGTGTGCTCGAGCGACGAAAATAAAACAACGCGAAAAATTAAAAGGCGAAGTATATTTAACGCGAAAATTTCCGGATCTACGGTATGCGTGAAACCATAAGATGTGGTTACTCGACTGCTCTTCACATTCGCTCGGGACTTTCCACAGACTTAAAAGAGACTTATACATGTAGACTTATGACCCATCTTATGTGGCCTAGTCGGCTAAAGCTTACAGTTTGTTCTGTGTGTTGACTTCTGCTCCCTTCTTAATCAACAGCTCCACCACAGATCGTCTTTTGGAGGAGGTTGACACCATAGCACGATGCTAGAGAGAGGGGAGGTGGGAGGAGGGAAGGAGGGGTAGTGGAGAGGAGGGGGAGTGGAGAGGGGGAGGAGTGGAGAGGGGGTGTGAGGAGGGAAGGAGGCCGGAAAGGCGGGGAATGGAGGGAAGGAAGACGGGCGGGTGGAGAAGAGGGGGTGTAGAGGGGAGGGTGGGGGATGAGGCCGAGGCTGGGAATGAGGCTGAGGCACACTTTGATAACCCACCAGTGGGGAGTCCAGCGTCTGGGGGTGTTGGAAGGCAGCCAGCTTGCTGGTGATCATCTTCCTCAGTCGTGAAGTGTCTCCCTTCTCTGCAAACTCCATCAGAGAGTGGCCACGGAACTCAACTGTTCAACAGGCATGAGAGATTGGATTAATAGATAAACAACTCATGAGCAAAGATACACATCATGTGACATGTAGCAGACTGTACAAAAGATCACAGGACGTTTCAACCTCAGAGCTGATTCATAAAGATTGATGTTCTGAACTCACAGTCCATCTTCTGTTTGAGATCCTCGGAGGGTGCAAGGTCTATGGCGGTCTTGGAGTGGCAGTTGGGGATGGTGGGATCTGCCCCATGGCAGAGCAGCAGCGTGCACACCTCCACCCTTGACTTGGAGGCCGCCTCATGCAGGGGAGTGAACTGCCAGAGGTCCAGGGCATTCACATTGGCCCCATTCTGCAACAGAAGATCAGAACTACATCAATGCACGTATTCTGGATGGCTTGCACTGTTCAGGGCAATCTTCACTGCCTTCTCGTACACAGTATTGAATTTGTTTGATCTATAGCTAGTGTGTGGGTACTTTGTAGTACGGGGAATCATATAGCAGTCCCCTTCTGCCAACATCAGGTGATAGTAGCATTTCAAAAGTGAATGTGGTCTTCCCAGCATGGTTGACATTCTTGCAGCTACTACTACTACTACATGTACTACTGCTACTAAGCTGCTTCTCAGCAAAGATCATTCATATTTCCAGAGCATGGGCTACGCTGATAGCAAGATCATTCTAGTCTGGTGCCCAGGCATATTGAGGGTCTGGGAACAAGACTAAGATCATTCATATTTCCAGAGCAAGAGTACATGTATGATGTAGGTGGGTGAGGCTGATAGCGAAGATCATTCATATTTCCAGTGTAAGTATACCTGACCACTGGAAGTATGAATGATCAAAATTTCACCAGATACAGTAAGCAGGTCATGGCTGGTCCTCACACTGTCACAAGCTTCGAGAAATAACACAACCGCACCCCCCGCACCCGGGAAGACAGACAGTCATGATGAATTCTCTTATGATGCATTTAGACCTCAAAATACTTTCATCACACAAACAACAAACAACAGCTGCTGGTCATGCATACCAAACGGCCTTCCATGCAGTTAGATCAAGTAATTTCAGTTCTCTCTCTGACCTTGAGAAGCAGTTCTGTGACCTCGTAGTGGCCGTAGGAGCAGGCATTGTGCAGGGGGACCAGCCCTCCCTTGTCCTTTGCGTGGACGTCTGCACCGTGCTTTAGCAAGAGCTCCACCACTGTCACCCTGTTGTACCCTGCCGCTAGGTGCAGCGGGGTGGACTGTGAGGTGTGTTGTGTGGGAGGTGGAAGAGAGGAGAGGCACACATGAGGAGCAGAGAGGTGTGAGTTTGTTTTTGCTACAGTACAGAGTGGTTGGTTAAATCATGTGATTCGGCGACATTGATAGGTCGGGGTCAGGTGATCTCTACTAACAGCCGACTGTTTCTATGTCAGTTATTCCTGCGCTTACCTTTCTTCCATCGGCCGCATGGCAGTTCACATTGAGGGGGGTGAGTAGGGCCATCAGGAGCTCCTCACTGCCAGTTCTACGAGCGTGTGTGTGTGTGTGTGTGTGTGTGTGGGGGGGGGGGGGGGGGGGGGGGGGGGGGAGTGTGCGTGTATGCACGAGTTAATCAAAGAAGCTACGTACTGAGTTACTGTCCAGCACAAGATATGCACATGTACAACTTGGAAGGTGCTCTTGGCCGGCCCTACTAGCATCTCTTCCCCACCTGGCAGCCTCCAGGAGCTCCTCCCTCTTGTACCCTCCCGTGAGCACCAGCTTGGCGGAGGGCTCCGCAAGATCTTGTGGTGTCTTCCCGTCCGTGTTCCTTATGTTCGGGTCAGCATTGTTCTGCAGAAGGACTACATACATACAGAAGGACAAGAAGTGAACGTGGCGTTCTGGGGTCAGAATTGGAGCTACAGCGTCTGTATGTCTTTGTGAAATTCACAATTGATGAACACTAGACATGCTAAGAATTTTAATTCACTTAGACATGGACACAACACCTGCCAAATACAGCTGCTATAATGTAGCATGCATGTGAGCAGGAGGTAGCCTCGTTCCCAGGCCTCTCCCCAGATTTTATCTCGCAGCCGTGGATTTTTCTCTATGGCTGCGAGATAAAATCTGGGTGGAGGCCTGGGAACGAGGCTAGGCAGGAGGCACTGATAGAAAGCGCTCCTTCGCAGCTGCACGCCATGATATTCACAATGGCTAATGGGTAAAGACATCGTGTCAAACACAGCTGCTATAATGTAGCATGTGTATTGGCAGGAGGCTCTGAAAGAGGGAGCACTATTGTAGCTGCATGTCATGACACACAGGGAGGTATTTGTTCTCTCTTTGATCCTTCTTGCGGCAATCCCGACACACTCCACAGCAATGCTCTTCTAGGTCGTTCATTCTTTGGTAATTGGTTCATCATTGCAACATGCTATGCACGCTCATATCAATGCGGACAGTACAGTAACAGCAGGTGGAGAATGCAACTTCAAAGTAACTTCAAAAGCTTCAACTTAGTCAAGCACGCGTCCACTTAGCTCCTGATTCGTTATGTCTGTAACCTACACCCAAATAGAAATTACTAGAAATTACTAGAAATTCCTACAGATTACTGGAGATTCCTAACGACATGATGACTGGCTTGGACTCGGGATTTGTCATCAGTGGATCGATTCACTCTCCCAGAATTTCATCACATCTTTGACAATATTTTCTTACCGATGCAGACGTCAACTTTGCCTTTGATGGCAGCCTCATGCAGTGGAGTGAAGTTCCAGTTGTCCCTGGCGTTGGGATCTGTTCCGTGCTTCAACAAAATGGCTACTACCTCAGCATGTCCGAAGGAGCAGGCATTGTGAAGGGGAATGAGTCCACCTTGGGGAGAGAGGTGGAGAGGGAGGGACAGAGGGAGAGAGAGAGCGAGGGAGAGAGCGAGAGAGAGGGAGGGAGGGAGGGAGGGAGGGAGGGAGGGAGGGAGGGAGGGAGGGAGGGAGGGAGGGAGGGAGGGAGGGAGGGAGGGAGGAGGGGAGGGAGGCAGGCAGAGAGAGAGAAGGGTGTGGGGGTGGGGGAGGGCATAATGCACAGTCGTATTATGTGTCAAACAAAAGGCATATATAGACGTGTGTATGTATCAGTCCAGGAAAAACCTGTGAGGGAGTATCCCGGCAGCAGATGTTACCATGACGTTTACATAACTGCCTTGTTAGTCTGGAATGCTACACCCGGACATTCAGACATTCAGACACCTACCGTCATCTTCAATGTCCACTTTAGCCCCATTCTGTATCAGATATTCAACCACATCATTGCGGCCAAACCCTAACGGTGTGGGGTAGAGAATAATATTACCAAGGCTCATTACTCACTGGAGACATTGTGGCATCTACATGCATACCAGATTAATGACTGGTTTCCATAGCAATACTCTTAAAACCTAATCTGCTTGAAGGAGTGTTCTATTATCTCCACACAACCCATTGTTAGCAGAAAGAGAATCCAGCTACACATTCATAACTGCCTGCTGAAAGCAGCTGCTATGTAAACTGTGGGTCATTGAACACCCATTCAAAACCATTGTCACATTATGAATAGCCCAGCAGAAATATCTGGAGCCAGCGTCTTTCCAGCCGCACCTCATCGTAAAACAACAAGACGGGGCCACCAATAATAGACACTACACAGTACATATGTACACTGGTCACAACTAAACAATCAGGAAAAATGTACGTCAATCAAGGATTGTTAGCAGTCCCTCTAGTACTTACAGCTGCAACTGGGATTGCGGCCCCATACACGTACTATGGAAACGGGTTTATACCGCTATTTTGAGCAGAGGTATGTATTAACGGTTGTCAACCATGAAGGTTAACATACTTGGAAGATAGCCAAGCAGTTGCGTGTATTTCTGCAATCACAATACAACACACCGACAGTTTTCTCATTCGTACAATGGGAGACTACAATGTACAGTTGAGTATACAGAGTAGATTTACAATGATGCCAATTGAAATGAGGAGGGACAATCCCTCTACAAACAGCAGTGCAGATGAGAAGATCACAAAGTGGATGCCCACAGACCCCCTCCTCTCACAAACGTTAGCACTCAGGGGAGGTCACACCCATAGACTGTGTAGCCATAGCTGCGACCACAGGTCAAAACTTTGACCATTGTTTTGTGCAGCTTGACCGTTAACTGGGCTGTTTTGTTAGTCGTTGAATGTTGACTTTGCGATAATATATGGAAGAAAGCGTAGTGATTCCACCTCTTATCCTTAGTATACAGGGTCAAGATGCACAGTCGCAGCTGTGACTATGGTGCTTTAATATTGGAGTGACCTCCCTTGGGCATCATACATATTACAAGGGTTTTGTAATGTGCCCCAAAGGTAAAATCTTATGCAGCAGGCTCCCCATAAATATAAGCACCTATCCTTGGTATTCACCCACTCACATACAACGCCCTACTAGACAACAATAGGACCTGGAAGCCGCAAACACAAACAACATGCGTTGTTTTTTGACATACCAGCGGCAAAGTGCAGTGGAGTGCTTTTCCTTCCAGCTACGTCCCTCGAGTTTACATTCTCTGGGGTCAGCAACTTCTTCACTTTTTCTATATCCCCGTTCTTACACGCTTCGAAGAAAGAAGACTGCTTCTCGCTGTCTTTAACTTTCGACCTGTTAGACGTTGTCGTTGCCATTTTTACTTGAACACGCCCATTTCTCGAAATAATTTCCGCCTTAGGCAACCGGCACTGGAGGTTTTTACTGCGCATGCGTGAAACCCTGTTTTGGGCGTGGCTTATGCGTGTTGAAGAGATACTTGTGTATGGAGTGTAACGTTGTTTGCAAGCAAAGCCTGGTCCCTGTGACATCTTTAGAGTTCTGCTCCGTTGCTGGGACGTGCTTCCTGCTTGCTGGTGCGTTATGTGGCTGACGGGACACCTGCATTTGTGTTTGTTTGACAGATTGTGAACTGTGTTAAGCTGCATGTGACACTTATTTCCACAGGAGGGGGGCCATACCTGAAAATCTTTTCTCTAGATGGCTCCCTGCTAGTTCATGAAGAAGTGATTCCATTCAAAGTAGTGCACGGAATTAGATTGGGTATGCAAGAGTAACAGTTTCCGTTGATTAACGACAGTGAGTACGTAGTTCCTAACCTCATTCTGTTTGGGAATGACACGGTGCTGCTCCTAGCCTCGTTCCCAGGCCCTCGCCCAGCTTTTCATTGCTTGCAGTCCTGAAAAGCAGGGCAACCAGAGCTTAACTGTATACTGCAAGCGACGGAAAACTGAGAGGGGCCTGGGAATGAGGCTACGTTGTTCTACAGCTAAATCACATTTTTCAAAATTCCACACCAGCTACACAAGAGATCAAGACTTGGAGATGCGAATCAGGTGCTCTGATTTTGGTATTTGGTCAAAAGGCATTGCGTGTTGTTGAAATAGCCCACCATGAGCAGAGTGACCTTAGGTAAAACACCTTGTGTGTACTGTGCAGTGTCCTTTGTGAGTTGGCCTAATGCTTCTTCTTTTGTTGCACAGACTTACATGCAGGACGGATGTCATCAAGCTCTCTGACTGGATCTTGGATGCCTGCTTGCTAGCATGCAAGGAAGAAATTGGCCACTTTGAGATTGCCGCAGTTACTGCCCATAATGTGGTAGTGGTGTATGGTAGCTCAACTGGCAGACTGACTACTTTCCTCAACGAGTACAACTGCATTTTGTATCCATTTAAGTCCAAAGTTTGTCCTTTAGTCATAATCGTAGCTGCTATGGGTGTAAAGTTTGAGACTCCTTAATTGATTGGTACTACAGATACTCTGCCAGGTTCCTAGGCAGCAGTGTGGAAGAAAGTGTGATCGCTTCAGGCACTGTGTTCAACCAGATCCTTCTCTGGCATTTGGAGGGAAATAAACCATTCTCTCCCGTATCCTCTCCTTCTCTCTCCTCCTCATTAGCCAGAAGAGTAAAAGTGCGGCTCATTCTATCTGGCCATGAGGTAACAAAGTTTCCCTTTCGGTATAGTCTGTCAAGCAGTTATTTTATTCCTTTGGTTGCAGGGAGTTATCTTTTCGATCAGATTCAGTACAGATGAATCCCAGCTTGTGTCAGCGTCTGATGACAGGACAGTCAGGGTTTGGAACCTTCCTACAGACTGGAAGACATTGAACAAGTGAGTTTAGTTATGATTAATTGTTACCATGGAGATAGTATTGGAATCTCCATCGTCGGTATTTCGTTTGCTTGTTCGTGTGGTTCACAGGTTGTTTTTCCTTCTCTTCAAATGGCAGGGTTGAGCAGCGTTCATGTGTGCTGGTGTTGTATGGCCACACAGCCAGAGTGTGGGATGCAATGCTTCTTCCCAGCTGTCTGGTGAGCATCGGGGAAGACACCACATGCAAAGTGTGGGACCACCAGGGACTGTGTGTGGAGACGGTGGAGGGACACAAGGGAAGGAACATATGGAGCCTTGCTGTGAGCATAGAGAACAACCTAGTGGTACGTTGAAGACCACATTTATCACGGGGACCCGCACAAGTGTAACCTTCCTATGAATAACATGGAACACATGAAGATTAAGTAGCTGGTGTGTGCATGTCTGGTATCTGCAGGCAACAGGTGGCGGTGATTGCAGCATTCGAGTGTTTACTCTGAAGCAACCACGTCAGCATGACAGTAAGTGTTTACACTAATCCTTATAGGTCACTCGATTTCCTTCACTTGTAAATAATGGTCCACTACACGGCAATTCTAAAGCCTCAAGTTAGGATCTGTTTGCGACATAGACATCAGGCTTCAATGTATTTGTTATGAGGAAGGCTCTACATCAATATGATGTAATGCATATAATTTTGTGACAGTCAGTAGCTCTAATCTTGTCATGACTCCATATTAATGTAGGTGAGTGGAAGATGGACTCAAAACTACCGTGCCCACCTACCGCAAGCCAACCTGACACTCCAAGATCAGTCCTGCTATGTGGTCAGATAGCACTGTGCCTCAGTAGCAACGGGTAGGGAGGAATAACATCTACATTGTCTTCACCTGAAAATACACTGAATGTATGACCTCCAGTTGTGTAAAAGGATATTGTACGTGGATAGCACATAAGATGTTAATGTGTTTCTTATATGGAAGGTTCTAATATTATGCATGAAAGGAGGATGCTGTTACAATAGGGGATGGCCTGATTCACCATGTGTCCCCACTATCTATCATACAGGTTTCTGTTTGCCACTGATGTAGCTAGCACAGCTGTGCACTGTGACTGGGCAGAGGTGCATCATGACCCAGAGTTTTCGGGCTACAGTATCATGGCCATATCTCAGTTTCAGCAGCTACTGGCTCTGGGAAGTCTGCACGGGTACATCAAGCTTCTCAAACTAGATGAAAGGGGTAATGGAGGTCATTGTCAGAATTTCGATCTCAGGTGATTGCCTAATTTATAGCTAACTGTGTTCTGTAGGTACTTGCACAGCTGAAGTGATGTGGCTGGCTCATGATGGGAAAGTATTTTCACTTACCTGGACATCTGTTGTCTCAAGTGGGGCACCTGAATCTGACATCCCGCAGAACCTCCTGTTTTCTTGTGGCCCAGAGGGAGGATTGGTTAGTCTGAACTATTATCATAAATTTAATGATGTGATTCCTCCCTCTTTCTGGTGTGTAGGTTTGTTGGAGCGTGGAGCACAATGTGAGTAATGTGTTTGCTGTATCCAAACTGGCCTGCTTCAGCCTCCCTCCCTCAAAGCACCGCTGGGTTTCATCGGTCCTGGTCCTGCAAGACACTAATACTGATGCTGACACGCCAATGGATGACACCAGCATCAAGCACAATACTAGTGGTGGAGAATCTGGGTCGCGGTCTTACATTGTGGTGTGTGGTGACAGGAAAGGCTCACTCCATGTGTACAGGAGCAGGTTGCGGCCAATTGGGCAAGATGAGTCCCATGCAGAAAAGGTTACAAATACTTAATCTTGTCAGCTTGCAACGAACCACTTTCACCATTTATGTTCCCTTCCTCTGCATTCACAATGTTTGCAGCCACTTCAGTCTCTGTTTGGCATTCATGGCCCCAATGGTGCCACCTGTGTGACCTACCACAATGGCTGTGTCTTCGCTGCTGGACGAGATGGCTACTGCAGACAATTCTCTTTAAATCACAGTCATGGCCTAACTGAGCTCACAAAATTCAAGGTATATAGTTGTGTCCGCTGCTACCTACTGATCACATGATTACTGGGTTGGTCAATTTGTTCTCTTTCTGCAGCCAGTGAAAGACATGGGTTGGATTGAACAGCTGATGTTCACAGAAGAAGACCTGCTCGTGCTTGGCTTTCACACCGTAAGCAATCAGTGTTGTAGTCTCAGCCCCAGACCCAAACCGACCTCAGCGATCCGTGCTGGGGTCGGTTTGGGTCTGGCGCCGAGACTATCAGTGTTGAAGAGTGCATAAAAACCACCTCTGCAATGTGTGGCCATAGTTCTTTGAGGTCAACGTTGCACGGATTACTTCTTGTATGCATGCACAGTAACTAACTGGTATAACTGTTTGTGCTTTGACCTGCAGACAGACCTGGTGCTGTTCAGTAGGAATCAGAACAAGCATGTTGTGAAGATCAGTTGTGGAGGGGGCCACAGATCGTATGGATTCAGCTCCAAGGAGCAGGTATAGAGCATTCCCCATCATGCAATGAGCAAGCCTAAATGGCCAATAGTTACACTCTTTTCCAATCCAGATCTTCAAGAGCAAAGCGGCATTTGCGGTCTACATCAAGCAGTCTGTGCTGTGTCTGAGGAGGATAAACCTTCATGCGTACTTCACAAAGCCAGTATTACAGGTGTTGGTGCCACAGTTGTGTGTACGTGCTTACCTATATGCTTTACACTAGCAATCAACTCTCCTTTGTGTAGCAAGCCTTTGTTGGAAGAGAGGCACTGTCCCTTGAAGTTCTACACAGTGATCCAGCCAGTGGTAAGTTGCAGTATATCACTCAAGTATTTAGTCATGTAACACTTGGTATACATCCATGGCAGGAGCTGGTTTGATAGCTGTGGGCAGTGAAGACTGCACTATTTGTCTTCTGGCATTGCAACCATCATGTATCCTTCACTCTAAAGTGATTGGAAATTGGAATAACTGCACTGATTATGAGTACGAGTGTACGTTCTTTGCATTCCTTAATCCATAGCAGCTGATACTAGGTATCATTCATTGAGGGTCTTGAAAGTTCTCCAGGGTCACATATCTTCTGTAAAAGCCCTCAGTAGTTCACAGAGCTGCCTTAGTGGCAGCTGCAAGCTTCTCTTCTCTGGAGGGGCAAGAGCAAGCGTGAAAGTCTGGCAAATCCTAGGTAAGAAACATCATCAGTGAATCTTACATGAAACTAATGTTCCACTAAGTCTTTATTTTAAACTATAAGTCTTTATTTTGAACCATACTACGTGGGTTCACTGGTGTTCCAGAGGCCCAGAAGGAGCCAGATGTCACACTAAAGGCAGAACTGTTCCTCCATAACACCTCAAGGCTCAGAAAGCGAAGACGCAAGAAGAAGCCTGATGAGGCTGAAGCACCTCCAGAGTGCAGGGTCATGTCCCTCACTTCATTCCCACTCTCTGAGCTGTATACTTCCAGTGAAAGCCACTGTTTCATTGGTAGCCATCATTACGTTGCTGCCGGGTGCTCTGATGGTATGATAAGGTGAAGAAGTACATTGAGGCTTGTAGTGTAAAAGCTGCATGCATGTGAACTTATCTATAGACACACTATCTTACTGAACTCTTTTGTACATGTGTATTATCTGATGTCTTATTCCTCTGTGACTTTCAGGCACTACATTTACAGTGAAGAGGGTCGAGAGTTCTCCGAATTGCGACCACCCTTATCACACACTAGATGTGTTACCGTGGTGGAGCATTTCATCCATCAAGTAACCTGCAGCAACTCAGAGGAGGGAGCCGGGCCAGCCAGATCCTCAGCATTCCTATGCTCATCTGCAACTGATGGAAAGGTGGCAGTGTGGTGTCTAGACTCCTGTATCGCTGAGTGGGTGGATTCCATGACAGCGTTAACAGCATCAGCAGCAACCAATGCCTCACAAGAGGACTCCGCTACTGCAAGGGCCTCACAAGAGGAGTATCTCCTCACTGACAATACTAGCCTGGCTGATGCTTCAGTGTCCACCCATAGTGGTTGCACATCCCCCACTGCTGTGTTCCAGGCCCACCAGTCTGGGATCAATGACATTGCAATAAGCAGCCACGGTGAGCTTCTTTGCAATGTGTTGCTCACCTGCTGTGCATGTGATGACTGTTTCCATCATTCAATCTCTGTTTGGCTTTGCAGTTAGTGATGGCTGCTATACCATTGCTACTGTGGGTGATGACAATGCTCTGGTGGTGTCACTCTGCAAGTTGGCCTGCGTGGACCCATTCTCCCCCACCCTTACCGTTGAGCGCCAGCTCTCAGAACCCAATGCACACTCATCCAGTATTACAGGTCTGTACTAAAAGGACATTTTAACCATTAGATATTATTATGTGAAAATGGCCCATTACGGCATTACCCACTGCGACAATGTTAACAACCATGCTTATGGCCTGGTCATGACTCTACACACTTGCATAAAGGCATGGCTGAAAATTAATATGTAGCCTGAAATTAAGTCCATGGATAACAGTGTGTGCTGTCGATTTTTTTCCCCACCAGGAGTGAAGTTCCTCCATCCTAACGCACTGGTCACCACTTCTATTGATCAGAGGGTCAATACGTGGCAGATAGTTGGCAGTTCCTTGGGAAACCCACTGAGGCTGGCGTCATCCCACTTCCACGATGTTGCTGATGCTGCAGCACTGACACTCTACCACACCCAGTAAGTGGCATCAGTATGTGTCCATGCAGAGGAAATTATAGTACAAAATTGTCTTCTTTTATACAGTGACTATGCAGTTCTTTTATTCTGTGGAGTGGGGTTCCAGTGTTACTGTTTACGATTCAGATCCACCGAACAAGTTTAGTCATATCAAAGTTTATGATTGCAGAAGCTGTGATTATCCGATCATACCCTTAGTCTACTGAGCTAGACCAAATTTCTCTCACTCCGGAAGTTGGGGGTGGGGTGCAGGGAAGAGCTCTTCCCTGGGCCCCACCCCCAACTTCCGGAGCGAGAGAACTTACTCGAATCATGTTTCACATTGTAGTAATTATTGATAGTGGGTAAGCATATGTGCCATTACATGCATTATAAGAATATCTCAAGCTATTGCCTTCTGAGTCTGTTTGAGGTTGAATCCTCCCCCTGTGAACCGAGGCATGTCTGCTTTGGCGGGAGGGAGGATCGGGGGTGCCAAGCTCTGGGCAAGAGCCCTCTCTCTGTCCCTGGTGTGTGTGTGCATAGGATGTGGCAGTGACAGGTAGTCTAGCTACATCCTCTACACTTCTGAGTGAGCTAGAGATTCCGTTGCTTATTGCTTGGTTCTGGCATCCATAAATAAATCAACAACTATTTGGGCTGCCACCAGACTCTCTTACTTGAGTGTGTAGCTTATATGTATGTAACTGGCTTTCACTTCAGCAACAACTGGCTCACTATCATTACAGTGGGCTGGCCAGATAGTCCTGCTCTTACTTTTGGTAGTGGTCCTTCTTCTTCTGGAGGTAGTACTTCTTCTTCACCTCCTGCAACTCCCGCTGGAGGCGGTCAATATCCATCTTGTACTCTGCCACCTGTGACTCATACATGTTCAGTTCCGATGCCATGCTCTGTGAGGAGCAAGCCAGTCAGTGATACATAGCTACAAGGAGCTAGTGTACTACTCTGGAGTCTGTATGGCTACTTTTCCTGCACAGTATGTGGTGTTTACATGTGTAAGTTGGCAGCAGAAAGTGCTTCAAGTGCATGTGCACCTGCGTACCTTCATCTGTTTGGTTTTCTCCTTGAGGGATTGCTGGTAGATATGCAGCTGCTCCGCAACCTCTGGCCCCGGCTGCCTCTGCAGTACCTGCTTCATCTCCATGTACAGCTTCTCCTTCTCCTGGATCAGCAGCTCCTTCTCCACTACCTGGGAGGGGTGGGGTGGTGGGGGTGACGATGAAAGTATAAGACTTGCATGCATAGTAATAGCAGATGCAACCCTATTAGGGATTGGACCAGGAGATATGAAAACTGAGCTTGAAAATAGCCATGCCCACCTCTTCTGTCTTCTGTATGAGTCTTCTCTGGAGAGTGTGGATCTTCTGAATCATCTCGTAAGTGCTGGGGTCACTCCCCTGTGGGAAGCAAAGGCACGCCATATTTAGTGTACATTCAGGCAATTTAGCATAGCAGTCCAGCAGATGAGTACTCAGTTGGGAGACACAGTCCTATCAAGGCTCATCACCTCCAGCTTCCTCCATCTGTGTATGTTCATCGGGTTCTCCAGCTCCTCCTCCAGGGCCTTGCAGCGTGTCCGCTCCCTCAGGAGCTCTCGCTGGACATGGTACAGCTCACGCCTGGATAGATGGCAGATTCCCTGCATGATGATTTACTCAGGAAGGGGAGTGGTCATATGAATCAGTACACAGAGATACTGTATTGACTTCACTTGTACCCCCCCTTCCCCCTCCCTTCCCTCCCCCTCCCCTCTCCCCCTCACACCTGAGGTCCTCAATGTTGGCAACACTTCTGGAGAGGATGGTCCTCTCCCTGCGCATCTTCTTGATCTCCAGCTTGAGGATGCGGATGTCCTCCAGCCGCTGTGCGTACTGCACCTCTCCCTTGTTTAGTGTGGACTGCTGGATCTTGATCTTCTCATAGAGCAGGGCTAGCTCGTCATTGCGGCGGATCAGCTGTGTCCCCAGGATATCACGCTCGTTGATCACCTAGTGACGAGGGGAGTGAAG
Source organism: Axinella damicornis (assembly GCA_963931865.1). NCBI lineage: Eukaryota > Metazoa > Porifera > Demospongiae > Axinellida > Axinellidae > Axinella > Axinella damicornis. The sequence goes on from OZ007509.1 coordinate 2,396,531, forward strand.
AACACAATAATATTCTGCACATGTAAAACACCTGGCGTGAAGCACTGCATGACACACCCACCTGCTCAAGTTCCTTCTTCTGTCTGGTCCTCTCGCTACTGGCCTCGGAGATGATCTTGCGCAACTTTCTCTCCTCGGCCCTCTGGTTCTCCATCAGCTGCCGTGTGGTCTCCAGCTCCTGCTTCCGAGCTGAGAGCTCTGCACTCAGACTTTCCTTCTCACGTTCCACATGAACAAGATCCATGTTGCTCTTTACCAGACCAGCTTCCTGAAGTGTTGGAGGGAGGGGAGGAAGGAGGGGAGGGAGGGGAGTGGGAAGAGGGAGGGAGGGAGGGAGGGAGGGGGAGTGGGAGGATAGGAGGAGGGAGGGAGGGAGACTGATGGCATACTAGCATGGTATTTCTTCATGATGTGCATATATACCTTAGCTGCGATCTCCTCCTTGAGTTGGTCGATCTGGTGGGACATTATCTTCAGCTTGCGTTTCATCTCTGTGATCTCATCCCGGGACTCAATCAGGTTCTTGCTGCACAGGTTGCGATCACTGCACACTGCCTCGTAGAGTGTCTGTGTGTGCAAGCGAATATGACATGAGCATAGATGAAGGTCAACTGTTTGAGGCTTGGGACAGATCCCCAGGAAGATGAGGACATAGTTACGTGGGTTTGTTACTCACCTGCTGTTGCTTTAGCCTGCTCTCATTCTCGGCAATCTTCTTTTTCAACTGGTAGAGTTGCATCTCCTTCCTCTTCACCTCCTCCATCTTGAGTGGGAGTATGATTGTGGTAGGTGTGGTGTGTGTGCATGCGTGTATGAATATGCTGGTTACCTCAGCTTTCATGCAAGATCAGCCCAATTTCTGGGAAGCAGTAGGGAATACAAAATCTCTCTTGGTCAAATTCAATCCTCACATGCCTCCCCCCCCCCCCCCCCCCCCCCCCCCCATCACACATACACACAACACACCTGTGAGAAACAGCCCTGCTGGGCTTCAGCAGCATCTTTCCCATAGCGGTCCCGCTCCCTCTCTAGGGCCTGTATCAGTTGCCGCTGCTTCTTTGCCTCTTCCTTGAAGTTCTGCAGAGGAAATGATGGCAGATAAACAGATGACAGAAAAACATAAGTAGATATATGACAGGTAGAGACATAGACAGAAATACAGATAGATAGATAGATAGATAGATAGATAGATAGATAGATAAATACATGGATAGATAGATAGATAGATAAATAGATAGATAGATAGACGACAGATAAATACATGCATAGATAGATAGATAGATAGATAGATAGATAGATAGATAGATATTCGCTGTAAGCACAAAGTAGGCAGTGGGTGTGGGACTACTGGTGTAATGGGATGCACGTACAGCTATCTCCTGCTGCTGGGTCTGTATGGACTGGTCTCGGATCTTCAGCAAGTGTTGCATCCTCTCCGTGGAGCCCTCAGACTTGCGAAGACCCTGGGGAAGGAGGGAACGGATCAACCACTGCAGTAAATACACTGATTCTGTTAACCATCTGATGGTTAAAAGATAGGTTCATAGCAACCACCTGCAACTTGGGACTTTTTTAGCCAGTATGCCATCCAGTTTTTATACGCTCGGCAGAACAGAAGACAAGAGGTGGGAATGGAGCCACAGCCCCTTAGGCTACAACTGAGATTGGTGGAGTGACTCTAGCACATACCTTGCTGAGAATGTCCCTCTCTCTGAGGAGATCATCGTAGGATTTCTTGTCCAGCTCCGCCTGTTTTCGCTGGGATTCCAGCTCTGCAGAGGGTAATAGAAGTATTGTGATCACACAATACTGGGACAGTAAAGCAGCTAGTGGTACAGTACACATACGTTATTGTTATCACTGTAGTGTATGCAATCATGAGAGGTGAGAATAGGCTAGGATCAAGACTGGCATTTCTGCAAGATATATCTACACCTCACCTCTTTCCAGGGATGTAATCTGCTGCTTGAGAGACTCCCGGTTAGACTCCACCTCAGCCTTGTGCTCCTCCACCGCCCTCAGCCTGCGCTGCACCCCATCCCGTAGCTTGTTCACTCGTCCAATCTCCGACTTCAGCGACAAGATCTCCTCCTCCTTCAGCTTCAGCTCTGCGTTCTTCTGGCTGTTCTCCCCGGCCAGCTGATCGCTCTGCATGAGCTGGTTCTCATAGTCTTGCTGCGCCTTGGTGAGACGCTGGTTGAGAATGTCATTGTCCTTCACCACACGCTCATAGTGGGCCTAAGGGCCAGGTGTGTGGGTGGGAGGGAGGATATGGTGATGTGTGTATGAGAGGGTGAGGCACGTAATTGCCCAGTTTGTACATCTACGTATGTATCTACAATGATAGTAGACCATATTCATTATGATCTGACCAATTAGAGAGCCACATTTGGCACATACCCAGGAAATGAAAGTCCTTAATTTGGTCTTAGCTGAATGTAGTCTCAGTCCCAAACCCTCCCACCCACTGCTTTCCATTTTAGGTGTGGGTGGGAAGATCCGGGACCGAGACTGTCGACTAAGATGCATATGGTCCCGATGAGGGGCAAGCAGGAGAGCATGTACCAATGTACCGCACATGGCAGTGGGATTACTTGTAAATTACTTTTGTCTCCCTGAGGAGTTTTTCACAGCTCTGGTACTCTGCCTCTGCCTTCTTCAGCTGACTCTGCCTGGCCTTCACCTCCTGGGAGCATGCTTCCAGTTCACCCTATTGTGGAGGCAAGAAGACACCCACACACCTGAATTAGTCACCTCATTCCAATTCCACTTCTTGTCCTTATAACAGCTGTTGGGAACTTGCATCTCTGTACCCGTTCAGGTGTGCTCAACAAAATACCATACACACCTGAACTGCTTTGAGGTCTTTCTCCAGTTTGACTTTTCTGCGGCCCTCACGATCAATCTCCTGGCTCTTGACAGTGATCTCCTCTCGAAGCTGTGCACATAAGAGATATACACATGAATACTCTTGAGCCTGTGTCTTTCAGCCAGATGTGGAAAGGGAGTACTCAGTACAAACAGAGAATTTACTCCCACACTCACCTCTAGAACCTTCATCTCAACCGCTTCTCTCTCGTGCTCAGATTTCTGCTGTTTCTCAAATGCCTCACCCAGCTGTGTGCGAAGCTGCATAGAGGTATATAAGACATGTACAATTTCAGGCATGGTATGATGGTAATCATGCACAGCTGAAATATTGGGGGGAAAATATTTTCTAGCCTCGTTCCCAGGCGCTCGGTAGGGTGCTTGGGAATGAGGCTCTCATGCTATTCCTGCCTACTGATAATGAGGCTACGCAGATCCCTCATGCATGTCTTCATGTGCTAAATCTCCACATACAGTGACAATCTCCTCAAGTTGAGAGTCCCTCTGTTTGGTGAGCTCTTCCTTCTGCTTCATCAGCTCCTGAACGCTGTAGAAAAATACAGTTATGAATACTGCCACAAGTCATTGTACATACATATATACCCTGTACCAACGTACTGTTGAGCCTCACCCCCTACCATTTCAATACAGGCCTAGCATTTCTGTGTACTGGTAGCTGCAGTATTACTTAACCACCTGGCATGCCAAACCCAGAGCTGAGCCCCACCCCCTACATCAGAATATGTACTCTTGTCAGAATACAATGGAGTTAGTTGTAGCTAGTTACCTTGTTCTGAGCCCCGCCCCTAGCATTTTAATGCACATGGTATATATCCTAGCCTCGTTCCCAGGCCTTCCACACCTCCAGTTTTTGATTGCTTGCAGTACTGCAAGCTATCAAAAACTGGAGGTGTGGAAGGCCTGGGAACGAGGCTAATATATCCTGCATCAAAAGCTGAGCCCCACCCTCTAACATATCACAATCAGCATGTAGCTACCTAGTACCTGGCATCCTGGCCAAAGCTGAGCCCCGCCCCCTGCTCCACCAGCTTGGTGAGGTTGGCGATCTCCAGCTTGAGCTGGTTGATGGTGTCCCTCGCTCGTGCCTCCTTCTCATGTGACGCATCCACCATTTTCCACAGCTTCTCTATCTCCTGTTTCAGCGAGGAGACCGTAGCCTTGTCCTCCTGGGACAACTTCAATGCAGTCGTCACTTTGGCTGCGTTGGCGACAATCTCAGCATTGAGCTCCCTACACTTCTGCATGAGGCGCTTCTCACTCTCATGGGATTTCTTCAGAGCCCTGTGTAGCTTTTCATACTCAATGCGGAACCGTTCAAGACTCTTGTCCCCCATCAGCTCGGAAAGCACCTGTGTATTGTGTGGAGGAGGAGAAGCATGTACTTACAACTGTGTGATCATACCTGCACGTACTATCATACAGTCACAAGATTGTCAGTCACAGTTTGTGACAGACAGGGAGTGCATGAGCTGCCTGTGGCTGTTGTATTAGTGTGATATAGTGCTACTAGTACCATAGATAATAGAGACGTAACTATTATCTATGGTGCTGCCGGTACTGCAAAGCTCAGTGATCAGCACAGCAAGCTTGATCATGATTCATGTGCAGACCCACCTCCTGAAAGTCTCTTTCCAGGGTTTCAAAGGTGTTGTCCTCCATCGTAGCCTTCTCAGCACCGGCTCCCTTGTCCTCTTCCATGGTCCTTGATCTTCAGTAAGACACAACAAAACGATTAGCACCGTACCTCGAGGGTCGGTGTGTTGCAGAAAAATTACACAGTCGCCATGACAATTCATCACGTGATCCTAAAGATGGCCGCTATCTCATCGGGAGTTGCGAGAGGAGGTGCCCCGGAGCTCAAGAACAGAAAGCTAAAGGAGAAAGCAGTCGCCTTCTACGCGCAGCATAATGTTCCGGCCGCCATTGAGAAGCTGCTGAATGGGATGTTCCTTGCGGCCCCTTCGGACGTCTATGGCTATATGGTATTAAAATCCTGCACACCATGATCATGATCATGCAAGCGACAAGGCCTCAGAATAAATGTTCAGTTGTCTGTAGATGTGATAAGCAGCACAGGCATTAACCTCGGTTCCCCGGGCACTGAGGTAGGGTTGCGTCGCCCCACAGCCATGATCTAACATTGTGTTTCCATGGTAACAAAATCCGTGCAGGGCAAATTTGCACAACAAAGTGCTTGTATGTTTTTCATGACGGAATTGATGCAATGACATTGCTGCTGTAGAGTATGCTGCATACACGTACAATCAGTTGCAACGCTGGTGGGGCAAGCAATTGAAATTAAAGTGCTGGAAAAATAGGAAAGCTTGATGACCATTTCTCCTTTCTCCACAGTCGGAGTATTTCCATGGTCTCTCCAAGGAGCCCATCATTTCTGCCCTCTCAGCCTGTGAGGTACTGGACAGCAGCGGAGGAAAGGCTCTTGAGGTGGAGCTCTACTGCACCATCAATGGAGTCCAGAAGGTACCCTTGTGATCACGTGCTTGTGATAGTCTGATGCGATTCACAGGACAGAAGCCTCAGACCTACCATATGTTTTATCTGATGTACAGAAACCAATAGTCTCCCACCCCTAGGGTCACTGACTAGCCTCGTTCCTAGTCCTTGCCCCAGCTTTTGTTGCTTGTAGTATGTACTGCAAGCTAGGCAGGGCCTGGGAACGAGGCTAGTCGCTGCCTATATTTCACCTAGTGCTTGAGGAATGGATGCTGCAATACCCATAGAGTAATTACAAGGCTAGGTGTCCATGACTCGTCCACTGTGTCAAAAATGCAAATGGGTTTGTCGTTTGTCTATGCAAAGCGAAGTTCTTTTTAACTTGAGAAAAGGGGTTGTGTGTGTGTGTGTGTGTGTGTGTGTGGGGGGGAACCTTGAAACTGTTGCTCCTCCACAGAATCTCAAGCTCTAGTAAACGTTTGGAACAAAATTAGGGTGCTCTCCCTTATGCAGTTTTTTTTTCATTTACACTGCATCCACATTCCACTATAGTTTACTTTACCTTAGCAGGTTTTAAGTGGATTGAATTTGTCCAAAGGATTTCTCGACATTGTTAGCGTCTCTAGTTGACCAACCAACCTTACCAAGGTCTGTCCCACCCCACCCCCCAATATGTAAATCCTTGCATGGAGTTTGCAATCAGATGAGAAGGAGGCTAAATTTGGGATTTCTAGGGGTATGTTGTGTTTTAGCAGGTGCAGGAGGTGATGAAGAGTCCAATCAGCTTTGCACACTTCCATATTCGTATTCATCGCCACTCAGCTGTTCAAATAAAGGTTGCCTTGAAAGAGGAGGGGGAGGTATGTGTGCATGTCCTGGGAGGGCCCTTGCATGGTTGTTGGTTTTGCAGGGACAACAGAGGAAGTGAAGTGCTGTGTTGCTACTTCTGAGCTCTTCCTCCATGTTATCCATTCATCTGCAAAGCCTTATATTTGACCTGCACATCGTATGCGTGCATCTTGCATGCATGTGAAGTGGGGTTAAGCAATCATGCATGCGTGAAGTGGGGTGAAGCAATCATGCATCATGCATCATGCATGCATGCATCATGCATGCATGCATCCTGCATGCTGTGAAGTGGGGTTAAGCATAGATTATATAGGTAAGAGCTATATAATCTATGGGTTAAGCAATCATGCATGCGGGAAGTGGGGTGAAGCAATCATGCATGCGTGCACCATGCATGCATGCATGATGCATGCATCATGCATCATGCATGCATCATGCATGCGTGTGAAGTGGGGTTAAGCAGTCATGCATGTGGTGAAGTGGCGGTGAAGTGGGGTGAAGTGGGGGTGAAGTGGGATGAAGCAATCCTGCGTGAAGTGGGGGTGAAGCAATCATTACTAAACCAACAAAATAAATCTGCACCAGAGTATGGGTTGCCATTTGTGTCAAAATTATGTCTTGCATTATTTATAATTTTGCAGTGTATTTAGATATCAGCCTTTTATTTATATATATGCAGTGTAATTGTAAAGCCAGCCTCGCTGTTTATGAACCCGTAACCAAATCATCATCGTACTTATAAATCCACAACGTATTTATAAACCCGCAACGGATATATAAATCCACAGCGGATATATAAATCCACAGCGGATATATAAATAGGCAACGGATATATAAATCTGCAACGTATTTATAAACCCGCAACGGATATATAAATCCACAGCGGATATATAAATCCACAGCGGATATATAAATAGGCAACGGATATATAAATCTGCAACGGATTTAGTAAATCCACAACGTATTATAAATCTGCAACGGATTTAGGAAATACACATATATCCTCAGTGAAAACTTATAAATCTGCAACAGATTCACGTAACCTCAGCAACTAGTGTTTGCAGATCTGAAACGGGTTTATTTAATGTCAAAAGTTAGTGTTTCGCCTTATTTAGAAAAACAGATTGAACACCAGCATCAACACTAGTCCCGGTCCGGATCCGGTATGCCCAATAGAAAATTTGCAGCAAACTCGTCTATGTGGGGCTCGCTCATGCTCGCCCCAACTAGCTGCTGGTATTGCATAAATCCATTACGGATATATACATTTTGGCTGCGGATTTATGAATACGTTGTATATTTCCTAAATCCGTTGCGGATTTATAAATACGTCGTGTATTTCCTAAATCCGTTGCAGATTTATAAATACGTTGTGGGTTTACTAAATCCGTTGCGGATTTATATATCCGCTGTGGATTTATATATCCGTTGCGGGTTTATAAATACGTTGCAGATTTATAAGTACGATGATGATTAGTGTAAATTGGTTACGGGTTCATAAATAGCGAGGCTGGCTTTACAATTACACTGCATATATATAAACAAAAGGCTGATATCTCAATACACTGTAAAATAACGTAAGAAACATAATTTTCACACAAATGGCACCCCATACTTGTGTACCTGATAGTGACCAAAGTTCTTCTATTCAATGCATGTCCATCTCTGTCTTATAATTAAATGTCTGAAGGAGCTGCCATTATAGTACAGTCAGCAACTCCAAATACAGGCATACACAGACTCTGGCACATGTTCTTACCGAAGAACGTCCATGTCAGTATGGATCTTAGAAGAGATAGGCCTCTAGTTATCGCATGTATCATCCCTCACAACTTAGCAGGAATACCTACCCCCATGCACTGCTTGCTTAGCTGATGCTGGTAGTACCGTAGTCGCACGTTATTAGGTGCAGCTCACCATATTCACTGTTAGGCGCAGGTTCAACTCTTGTCCCAGGTACTCGCTGTTAACCCTTTAAGCCCTATTGACGCATAAATGCGTCATTTAGACCCTATGCACATGTAGGGCTTCTCATCAGTCCAAAAAGAGACCAAAAAGGCTTCAGAGGGCCTAGGGACGACTTTCAGGCACGAACTCAAAAATTTGGTCAGATTTCGGCGCGCCTCCCCCACTAAACGTACAAGCGGGGGGGTTTCGAAGGGGGGGCGGCAGCCCCCCCTTCGGCCTGTCGTGGGCGTCTTTTGATTTTAATGAGATTCATTGACCCGAGAATTTTTGATTCTAATGATATTCATAGACCCCACCCAGGGCCTCAAGAAAACCTGCAAATTGGTGGTGTAAGGTGTGCCATCAGTCAGATCTGGCCCAAGTTTAGGGAAATGCTGGGCGAAAATCCGGCTGACATCCACCTTTGACCTCCGATTGCTGGGCTTGTGGGGGGTCATGAATATCATTAACGGTATTGCCAGAGAGGTCTCTCCATGTGTGCGGGCCCCACCAAGTTTGGCCGCTGAGGAGCGAATGCTGTGGGAGAGGAGTACCTACGAAAGTGGTGTGCGCTGAATGCATGAAAATGTGTTGTCTTGGTGGGAAGAATTCGGTGGTTAAAGGGTTAAGCGCTGCAGTCTTCTTCCAGGAACTCTGCAATTTTTGATCCTACAGAGTGGAAAAAAGTGCACTTCCTATTCGAGGAATATCATTCTTTATTAAACGCATCTCGCTTATAGGCGCATATTTCCCTCCAGTGGAGTTATAGGTGCATGCGCCTAATTACGCACACGACTATGATAGCTGAAGAGTATCACCTCGACTTGTATCAGGCACCCAATAAGATTATGCTGATTGTTTGTGTTGAGTATGAAGTCTGTAACGCAGATGGAATGGCATTCCTTTACTCCTAGATCCTACTGCACGTGAAATAAAGGAGGTTGATTTGGCATAATTAAGAGCAATAATTATGCTATTAGTTGGACCACCCAACTGTGGGATAATTATACGCTATGACCCCACTTGTTTACATTTATCCCTTGAGCTATGAGAGGTGCATAGTTTGTGTTTGTAGTAAACAAAGCTACAATCATGTAGCCTCGTTCCCAGGCCTTCTCACCCCAGTGTTTGTCGTTTGTGTAGTACTGCAAGCGACAAACGCTGGGGTGAGAGAGAAGGCCTGGGAACGAAAGCCTTGTTGTTGTTGTTATTTTGGACACTATAATTATGCATACCCCCCAGGGCTAGCTCCAGCTGCTCACCTTGTGTACTGTAAATACTGTCTAGACTAGCGGCTTGCACTGGCTGTACACTACTTGTACAGGTCTAGCCATTCATCCTGGTGTTTTCTGATTGGCTTGATTACATCCTGGTACTAATTAATCATTAATAAGAAATCAGCTGTCCAGGTGCATGTGCTGTATACATAGTACATTGTTATGAGGTTTACACAAGGAGTGTAAACATAAACATTTGCTGTAAACTTTGCATGTTATTACCACATTTCCATTGGCCAATTCAAGTCCTTGGAACACAGCTGTTGTTCCTTTAGCCTTGTTCCTGGAACCTTTCCAGCTGCAATTTTTTGGAAGTAGGGAAAAATGGTGGCGGATTAATTGCTGTTCACTTAGAGAGTCTTGCAGTAATGGATAACACAATACCCACACACTTGGGGTGACTTGCGGAAGCTCCTGCGGAACTAATAAATTTCTGACTTCTAACTTTTGCACCTGCAATGAGTGGCTGCTTCATTAGCTGCAATCTGAACCCTTGCGATGTGAATGGAGTGTGAACAAGTCCAATGGTGTTGGAGATGCGATTCATTGGACCACTGAAGCTGCACTAGTGGCTTGTATATACGCAGTGTTTCTATAGCCTCGTTCCCAGACCTTCCACACCTCCAGTTTTTGCAGTATGCAAGCGATCAAAAACTGGAGGTGTGAAGGCCTGGGAACGAGGCTAGTGGTATAAAATGGACTGAGAGCGAAGAACTCTCTCTTGTTTGCATAATGTGCCTCTCTACTCCTCTCCAGCTAGCAAGCACTGCTGGTGTGTCCCTTGATCCCTACCCTCAGCCTCCCAGTCTGTCCACCACCGCCGTCCCGGGGAAGGGTGGAGGAAAGCTGGCAAAGGGATCAAAAGGAAACCTTCAGAAAACAGCTGAGCAGCCAGAGTCAGTGCCTGATGACGCACCACAGCCACTTCCTTCTGAGAGTTTTGTGGAGCCAATCATAAGTGTCACCAAACACATAGCTCCTGCAGTAAAGGGGATTTCCCCAAAGGAACAGCGACAGGTGGATGATACCCTAGCCGGGCTGTTGAATGCTGAACGTAAGTACATGTAGACAGTACTGGAAGTACAAATGCTCAATCACATGCACCTCTGCACGCATGTATATGATGTAAAGATGCGGTTTCTATGCATTCAAATGTGCATAATATGATACGTATAGCTCCCTCTTGGTTGATTCACGTTCACATTTATGTCATCACTTGAGTGCCACCGAAATCATATCAATACTACCTCTAGGTGAGCAGAAACTCCACCCTAGCTGTCTACTGACTACATCATTTGCGACAGCAATTGCAGGGGCATCCTTGCTGAAATCCCCCCTCTATCTCCATCTGACAAATACGTACTTCCCTGAAACTCAAAGGTTCACGATGCCCACCCCTGTGGTGAGCGTCTTGACTGGAGGACACTTGGGCTGTGGCAAGCTGAAGATCAGAGAGTTCTGTCTCACTCCTCTTCCTGGTGTCACCTTCCCTGAGCAAATTAGATCACTATTGACAGTTTACCAAGAGGTGGGGAAAGTGCTCTCAGGCAAATCAGGGGTGAGTTCCAGCCACAGTGTGGCATCAATACTTTCAGTTGCTGTGCAGATTCATAGCATTCCAGGGGATGATTAGATAGCAGTGTGCGTGTGAATAGAGATCGGTTTGTTTTTCAACATGACATTCTGTACTTATAGCTTCCCTCCTCTCCTCCCTGGCCTAGCCTCTTTAGCCTCCTCTGTCACTTGCACTTCAAGCAGCAAAACTGGGAGGAGAAAGCGTTAGATTAATACCACTCTTCCCTTCCTCCCCAGCCCAGCGCACAGGGCACCCTTGCGACAATGGGGGCTTACTGTCCCGTGATGGACCGAGTAGAGCAGGCCCTGGATCTACTGCAGGAGGCAACCCGGAGTGCAGGGATGCAGCTCAACCAAGACGTGGGTGTGATGGTGGACATTGGGGCAGAAAAACTTTATGACCAGGTATCAGTTACGATCATCAAAGGATAACAAACAGCTGGTATAGTTATCACCAGGATTCTTTGCTACTCAGTCCACACAGTGGGTATGTGTACATTACCTAGACACTGTAATTCAGACTATTAATACGCTTTAGAAATATTGTTAACACTGGACGCTGAAAACAGCTGTAGGCAGTCAAGCCTAACTCCAGTACCACTGTATCTGCACTATGCTTTGTGCGATGATATCCCCTGCCCACTCCATTCCCACTTCCAGTTTGGCAAGGCATTTGGCAAACCTATGAGCTCACTTCTAGTGGGTGGAGTTTGTATTGTAGTCAGCGGACTAGGAATAAGTTATGCGGAGGAACTTCCAGCCTATTTTATAAACAGGTCCCCTAAGACGCAGTTAGGAGCAGGGCAGCCTGGAGGTTGCCTTGTTCCCAGGCCTCCACATCCAGCTTTTTGTTACTTGCTTTTCGTACTGCAAGCGACACAAGCTGGGCATGGAGGCCTGGGAACAAGGCTAGCCTGGAGGCTCATCCTAAGTGCCTTTCATTACTTTCAATTAATGATCTGATAACCAAGGTACCTACACAGGCACAGTTTGCATGCTGTGACTATGTGCGTAATTCTGGCAGCTGCTTTGCTAATGTCCATGTACTATTGCATCAACTGCAGGGCACTCACTCACTCTAGTTTTACATTGTGGTAGTGCACCCAGTTTAACAACAAGAGGCGTAAGTACAGTGAAACAACAAGACGTGTAAACCATGTGCACATGCCCATGAACGTTTTGCAACATTTGCTCAATCTCCGCTACTGTAACGCAGTGTACGGAGCATCATGTGATTGTACTAGAAGCAAAAGCATGTACATTAAATGCCTTGTCATTTTACTAAGTAACCCATATAGTCCAAGTTTTGATGTTATTTCGTTGGTTGCGGAATGAAAACTGTGGATCATATGCAGTTGATATGTGACTTGTTCTGCCTATAATCGTAGCTGCAAAGGTAATAGCATACCAGCCAACACAACTTTGGACACCTTAGATCTTTGCAGAAGTAATCTTACATCATGCATTATACAAATTGCTTTCCAAGAATCTTCCAAAGTTGTTTTCGCTTCATTCTTTTGTGTGCAGGAGAAGGGGAAGTATGAGATTGTGGCTGGGCAGTGGAAGAGCAGTGAGGATCTCATTAGCCTCTACTCTGACCTCCTTCAGTCCTACCCTGGGATCCTTGGATACATAGACCCCCTCCACCATCAGGTGACGCCAACCCGTGGACGTTGCTCTCATTGTCAGCCTCTCCCCATGCATAAATATTTAGCTCAGAAAATCCGCTTACGTAAATGTGTTACATAGTTACATACATCTTGCAATGCTCCTCATTCAATAGGGATAGTCTAGTTCCCAGGCTGAGGTGAAATTGGAAAGGTTAAACAACTACAAGCCCCGTTAAAGCCTTTCAAATGCAGAGATTGTGGCTTTCAGATGCAATGTGTTGGTGCTGCCTTATCAATGCTAATTTTCAATTTTGCACTTATAGGATGTTAGCGGCTGGCAAAAACTGTTGGAGCGGCTAGGGAACAAGTGCCTGCTAGTTGCAGACCACACCTTGAAGGGGCTTCCACTTAGGGCACCTGATTCTACCAGGGAGCAGCCAGTGGAGAGTGGCATTGAGGTCAAAGAGAAGGAGGACGGTGAAGCAACTACTGAAGAGTGTCATATCACTTCTCTCTCCTGTGCTGCATTGGGTCTCCAATCCACCCTCTCTGAAACAGTACAGAATGCCACCCACTTGAGAGGCTAGTTCTCACACGTTGTATACCTACTACACAGTGTACTAAACAAACAGTATGTTTATCGTAGTGTCGGCTACTTTGACAAGTGGGTGGATTTGAGATGGGTGGCCAAATATCAGTATTTGGGGCATGTTTTTTTGCCAGTGTTTACTCCCTGTCTTGCAGTTGTGTGGGGTGGGAAGTCGGGAACACACTGCTTGGCGGTCACCTTGGTATAGGTTTACAAGTTTGTTAGGGGGAGTGTCCTACAAGTAGATACATACCCAATGTTGGGGATGAATTCCAGTGAAATAAACATAGGTTTCTGCCAATTTGCATTCCAATGCAAAATTATTCAATAACTTGTATTGCATTCCATCCCATCTCTTACATGAATTCCCTTGACCTGCCAGTTTGTGAATCAGCTCATCTTCCCCTCCCCGCTCTGCTGGCATCTCTGATGAATTCTGGCAATGCGAATGTTTCCTTATTTGTGTTGTTTACTTACTTATTGCCTTAGGTTATAGCCCTTACATCATGCTGAAGGTGCCGCCCAATCTGACCGTGAATACAGTCCTGGTAGACCTGGTGAGTAGCTTCTGTTTTGCCTCGCTGTTGTTAGGGGGTGGAGACCTTGAACCTTCATACAATTGACCAGTAATTTGTTGTATTCTTGCATTTTTTAGTGGAGATACAAGCTAACCTTATTCCTGGGTCTCCCCCTCAATACAGAGCAAATTGGAGGGAAAAGCGGAATGATAGGGAAACAGGGTTTATCTAAAATCCCGTGGGTAGAGAGAATCAAATTTTGCGTGTGGGCGAGGAGCAGCATATAGAACGAGAGTATGAGGTACATATGTAGCTAGCAGGAGGCCTTTGCCTTGATTGCCTTCATTCTTCCTGCTCTCCTGAGCTCCAGGTTGCCCACAACAAGTTCTTTCCACCTTCAAGTGGCAACTTAGTGCAACTCGTAGGGCAAAGCTAACTTAGTTTTATGCCTCAGGTCTTTCTCTCACCTTGGACGCTGCACCAGCTCATTAGCCTCATTCACAGCTGCTTGTATTGTAGTAGGTACCTTAGTGTAGTGGGTACCTTAGGGATTGCCCCAATGTAATTACATGATGTCACATACTACCAACAATCCGAAATAAGCAATGGTGCAGGGGCAGAGATATAGGGGGGGCAAGGGGGGCTTGAGCCCCCCCCCCCACTTTCATAAGCAGGGACCCCCAAAACAACTGACTGGATGGTACTATCCCACGAAATCTAGCACTAACTTATAGCTATGTCACCTCGTTTCTTGGGGGCTGGCGTCTCTAACTTGCAGTGCAAAGCACGAAGGTGCCACGAGAGCCCATCCTGATAACTGAAAAATGAAGGCGAAAATTTTTATCAGCGCTTCGCGCAGACTGATCAGCACTACACACCTCTATGCACTGCCTTCGGCAGCGTGCTATTGTGCTATTAGCCCCCCCCCCCCCCCCCCCACTTTTTGGTAGCTGTCTCCGCCCCTGTGGTAGGCCTACAGGAAGACAAAAGTACTCATAACTTCACCATGCCAAGTTTAGTACGCAATTATTACGAAAGCATCAATGCATGACAGTGATCGCAACAGTGTAGTAAGAATTTTTGTGTCTTTTTTCAGTGCTGTGAGAATTGCTTCGTTACCCAAAAACCTACTATAGGCCTATATGACCCCTACTCTGAAGTTTGCCAAGTGTGCTTGTTGCACCTTTTAATTTGGGTTTCTCACCTCTCAACTGGTGCTAATTGGCACCTGCTTGAACCCACAGGCTGTAGCGTTGCAGTGCAGATTTCTGAGGCTAGCAGCTCCTGTTGGACTCACCAGCAGTGGTGTGCTCTCCCAGCTGCTGCGCATCAGAGAAGACCTGGTTGCAAAGAAAGTTCATGAACCAATAAAGGCACATGTATTCATGAGTGCATCCTTCAACCAAGAAGAACTTGTGCGCTGTGTTTTTTGATCTAAGAAAAGCTTTTGACACTGTACCCCACAGAGCACTACTTGAGAAACTCAAACAACTGAACCTCAACCCTGTTTTGACTAGATGGCTTTGCAGTTACCTTATGGGAAGGAGACAAAAGGTGGTAGTGGACGGCGAGTCATCTGGTACCACATCAGTCGACTCAGGAGTACCTCAGGGATCAGTCTTGGGCCCCCTTTTATTCCTTATATATATTGATGGCATTGCAAACACTAATTTGTCTCCAGGGTCCGAGATTTCTCTGTATGCTGATGACATGATGCTGTTCAAGGTCATCAAGTCAAATGCTGACTATGCAGATCTCCAAAATGATATTGATGGTTTGAACAATTGGGTGACTGCCAACTACCTTACCTTTAGCTCCTCAAAATGTAAATATATGCTGCTCTCCAGAAAGAAAAATCCATCACATCCTCCTGCCCTGAAGCTGGGTTCCTCTGCTCTAGACAGAGTGCACTCCTATAGATACCTTGGTGTTCTCCTGACATCGACCCTATGTTGGTCAGAACACATAAATGAAATCTGTTCTAGAGCTAAAAGGATGGTTGGATTACTGTACAGGAGATTTTATCAGAACACAAGCCCACAAAGTCTGTTCCAGTTGTATATTGCCTTGGTAAGACCACACACTGAGTATGCTAGCCAGGTTTGGAATCCTCATTTGCAAAAGGACATCAATCAGCTCGAACGCGTACAGAAGTTCGCTTTGCGTATGTGTGCAAAACAGTGGGACTTGGGTTATGCCGATTTGCTCAATCTTTTTAATGTACCCAGCTTAGTTGATCGCAGAAATTACCTGAGTTTGTGTACCATGTACAAGGTAGTTCATGAACTGGTTTATTTCCCCTACGATCTGTTTGTGCCTAAGACCACCACATTAAGATCATCATCCAAGTTACTCTACTGCCAGCCCTTTGCTCATACTAACGCATTTTTTCACTCCTTTGTACCTAAAACTTGTTCTGTTTGGAATAATTTACCAGATTACATTACTCATGCCAATACTTTGTCTGTATTTAAATCATCTCTTGTTAACCATATGTACCATATAGTATAGTCTTTTGTGTTCTTGGGTATGCTATTATTAGCCAGTGGCTATTGCATTGTCCTATGCATTTTTTGTGCATAAACTTTCATAGAAAAAAAAAAAAAAAAAAAAAAAAAAAAAAAAAACTCCATCCAAGCAGAGCTAATGCAGTCTTACCATTTGTTGTTATGTACAGCTGTGACCTCATTGTGAGGCTGCTGCTACAGTTCCATCCATGGTATACAGTTACACAGGTATAGCTAGTTGCACATGTCATGTAGTGTGTAAGTGGCTATGAAATGCATGTAGATGCATGCATGTATTCGGACGTATCAAAGTTTAACAATGGTCTGCAATAAACGTATGAAAAAACGGGCACGTATCCGGCGAATTTTCCCGCGTACTCTAGTAACCCGCCAAACTGCAGCTGAAAATCATTGCATGCGTTGATATACACCCCCTTTTTATAGCGCCACTGTCCATTGTTGTTTTGGTTGCTGCAGAGTGAAGAGCGCCTTCTCCGTATTGAGTAGAGAGCTGTCGTAGGCTTTGCCGGCGTGAGAAAACATCCACGAAGATGCTGAAGGCGTTGCAAATTACCCCATTTGATAGTGCTGACCTAGACAGTGCAGGCAGCATGGCTGGCAAAGCGACCGCGGAGACACAAGACCCTGCTGAAATGGAAGAGTTCAACCTGTTTCGAGACTACCTCGGCCTGTTCAATCTTGTGAAAAGTTTTTGTGCGAAAGAAGAGCCCGTTAACAACACCGACAGCCCGCTCGAATACAACAACGAGATGCGGGAACGACGGGACAGCCTTGGCAGCGCTGGCTCCGAATTTTCATCCTCCAACAGTACCGAGTCCTACGAAATCATGGACCTCTACTATCCCTATGGGCAGGACACGGCCATGCTGCTCAGGCAAGGCTTCATGGATCCAGAAGAGTCCCTACCTGGCCTCAAGAGCGACCTCGGGCCCCTCCCCCCTTCGCTACTACTCGAGCGTAACCTCAGTACGAGGCTACCCACACAGCAGCCGCCGAAAAAACCCCAAGTATGTGTATTCTGCCGCAACAATGGAGAGAGTGAAAGCTTCTATACTTCACACTACTTGAAGGATGCGGACGGCAAAGTCACCTGCCCTGTTCTGCGCGCGTACACCTGTCCGCTGTGTGGCGCAAATGGGGACAGTGCCCATACGATCAAGTACTGCCCGGAGAACGCGCAGAGTGTAAAAAATGGAGGGGTGAAGAGGGCCACCATCACTGTCGCGCGCAAAAAGTGAATTCTAAATTGCAGGTTTCAAAATTACTCCCCTCTTCGAATCACAATTTGTTTGTTCCCAGCTGGTAAGTGTCAGTGTCTGTGAAGTCGTCTAGTATTATAGTGGAAACCCTGATCAGTGGAGAGGTGGCTTTTCAAACATAATCACTTTACAATCTGTCGGACTATTTAGAATCACTTAGTTCGTTATATTTTGATGCACACAAAGCAGGTTATCACTTCCGCCCCACTTTCGTATATACCCGACTGGCAGAATTACATTCAGTATTGCAGTATTCATTCACTTGTTTTATAACCCTTGTATTTTATTCAAGTTTTCTAATCATTTTTCACTAGCACCTTTTGTGCTCGCTTATATCACTTATTTGCAGTTACCCGAAATGAATAGGACGCGTTACTTTCCATTTTTCTTGGCTTATATCTCTTATATCCAATAGTCAGTAGTATCATGGTAGTATGCAGGACAGAGGTAATTTATTGTTGAATCATTGAATTTTGTTCTCAGCTTATTGTAAAGACATTGCTCAGAGTTCTGTATCAAAATGCAATCATTATAAAATTTGAATTTCACTTGAATCTGTTCATTAGTAGTTTCCTTGGAAACGTGATGTCTTGTCTACTGCGCATGTGCAGAATGATCGTACTAGCCACGCCCCAATGGCAGTGCAGCATCGTGAATATAGTTCCATGTGCCCCTGATCGTCGCAGATGAATGTCAGCTAGTAACTAACCTTTAGTGTGGATCATGAGTGATGCTGGTACGAACACGGGGCCGCGCAGGAGAGCACCTCCTCCTCCTGGCCCCACCGCACCCCCGAGAAAGAACGCGACCCAGCGGAGTTACGACGAGTTGAAGCTGAAGTTTCTCACCGCGGACAGAAACTACGAGACACTCAAGCAGCTAGCAAGGAAGGGTGAGCCGTTATACTGGCGTTGGAACCTGTAGTTCGTACATGTGTTTCGAACATCTTGTAAAGATGATGTACTTTGAACAAAAACGACATGGTCTGGGGGAGAGTATGCAGGTGTCAAGTTTTATCTTAGGACTTCATTTTGGTACATGTACAACCCCCCCCCCCCCCCCCCCCATTAATATGGTTACGAATGACTAGGTACCTTGCAGTACCCTATTCTGCAACAGTATGATAAGTGCTACCCCTCAAGACCTCTTTATCTCAAGTGGCTTCTCTTGTTAGCAGATTAATGAGACTTCTATGTGAACAGTGGGACACCACCCCCATAGTAGAGTGTTTGCGTTTATGTCATCGACTTTTCATAACTCTTCAACATTTCCATGTATGACGGCTATCGTGGTGCACAAGTAGATAGAAGCTTGTGTGGGGAATTCAGGAACTACGCATCGTAGCCAGTACACTTCTAACATGTAACAGGTACACTTGCAAGTAAGTCCATCTGCCATCAAGTTTGAAATGCATGTCGCATGCACTCCGTGTAGCATACAAAATTATCCGTACACCACCACCAGGAGTCTGATCACATGCACCTCCGTAAAACATCGCGTTAAAATACTCTATAGCTTCTACTCCATGTTGATTGCTGCATGCTTTGAAAGTGAGCAAGAGTTTGTGTGGAAAGACTTTCACACCTAGATCCCCCTCTCTGTTGCAGCTTTACTCGAGTTTGATGAAATAAAGAGGAAGTACTCTGAAGAATGTGAAAATGTGAGTTGAACAATTGTAGTGACTTGGGAAATACAGGTTGAGCTGAGCATGTGTAGCCATCCAGTAGCAAGGAAGGGGGGACAAGTTGTGGCGATTCTTGGAAATGTCTGTTGGGTGTTGTTTGCGCTGTCTAATGGGACATGAAATGCAATGCTGATTACGTTCATCAGCTTGCATGTGCAGGCAATTTGTGACTCTAAGTGGGCAGGTCACAGATGATCGGTTCTTGTTGTCATAGCATCCTGATCTTCAGTGACACTCTATTGCTCACTACAGCATCGCAAGGAGAGGGAGGCCCATGAGAAAGCTCGTCACCACCAGCATGACTTGGCAGCGCAGTTTGAGAAGCTGAAGTCGAGTGAGTTCTGATCAAATCTCAGTTTGTGCTATACATGTAGCCTCGTTCCCAGGCCTTCCACACCTCCAGTTTTTGATCGCTTGCAGTATGCAAAAACGGAGGGGGAAGGCCTGGGGAATCTTCTCACGTGATACGCGGCACAGCTGACGTCAACAACTTTCAGAGAAGAGGTAGGTCCTACCTGTAAAACATATCCAGGTTCGAAGCAAAACCGCTGAGGGATAGCTGTGATACAAGGGGTGAAACTCCAAATAGTGCCATCTTTTCGCTCCACGAGAAGATTGCATCATAGCTGGGCATTTTCACGTTTGTCACTCAGCAGCCCTTTGGAGTCATGGCTTGTAGTCTGGGTACGCTTCATACGCTCGGTGTAGCTCTCAGTTGGCGCTTGTCCCATCTTGCAGAATGCAAGATCGGTCTCGTAAATGATTCTGACTGTTGATCTGAGGTGTGACGACATATGACGGTCGTGCCGCATATCACGTGAGAAGATTCCCCAGGCCTTCCCCCTCCGTTTTCGCATACTGCAAGTGATCAAAAACTGGAGGTACGGAAGGCCTGGGAACGAGGCTACTATACATGTATGTTCATGTGTAAGGAATCACAAACACCTGCTTTTTTGGTGGGGGGGGGGGGGGGAGGATCTTGAACTCATGGATCTTGAACTCATTTGCTCCACTGGTAATGTCATCTACAGTATGATGCTCATGCTCAGTATGATGAAATGCCATGCTGAAACCATAATGGACACTGGTTACATCAACTGTGCTAGGTGGTTTTGCCTCACTATCCCAACAACATTAGCTGTGTTTTGTAAAGCTGAATGCAATGCTCGTTAGTCAGGCATGTAGTGGAGTATCTGTCCCACTTGTGTTTGTTTTGCCCTGCTGATATTGGATCACATGCGTCCTAATAGTGAGCCACAATAGTACATTACTGCTGTGTTGACACTGCTGTGTTGACATGCCTTAAAAGGAATCATTCTGGACCAACTAGACACAGTCCAGGTGAGGGTGGGACTGCTTGTTCCGTCCTGTGATCCCTGATTGGCAGTCTGTGTGCCCAGTATGTGTATTCTGTGAACCAATTTCCAGCTCGGGAGCTCCAACACTAAGCAGCTGTTTTCCTAGTCAGTACAACACTTGAATTCTTTTGACAGTACAGGCAAGAGTGTATAATAAGAAGAAGAGAGTATCGAACTCGCTATAGGCTACATTGAATGTATGCGGAAAGTAACGTGACATCCAGTATGGTGCACGTGATCCACACGGACTCGTCAACTATTGTACTCCCTGATATGGCCGAGTTTACTTGCTGCACGCACGCCTTGATCGTCGAGTCAAAGAGGCTAGCTAGCTGTGGTACGGTAGCCATGGCGTCTATGCCAGGTAAGATTGTGTTTTTGACATTATCACTATACCGGATGTCACGTTACTTTCCGCATACATTCAACGTTAGCCTATAGCGAGTTCGATACTCTCTTCTTATTATTATACACTCTTGGTACAGGTAACTACAGTCTGTGTAGTCTACTCTGATACACACAGTACACACATATGCATCTTCCTAGCATCGCACCTCTGCCTGCATGATGATGCATGCTCTTCTGGATGGTGTCTGTCTTTAAATTCTGTCCTTTTTACCATCTCCAATTTCAACTGCTTGTGGTACAGCGAAGCACAATGGGGAGGGTGAGCAATGGCGGCCAATGGTAAGGCCAAAAACGCTTACATCTCCACCACCCAGGTGAATTTCTGCAAGACTATTATGAAGTGGACAGCAGTGGTCATGG
This sequence comes from Axinella damicornis, assembly GCA_963931865.1. Classification (NCBI taxonomy): domain Eukaryota; kingdom Metazoa; phylum Porifera; class Demospongiae; order Axinellida; family Axinellidae; genus Axinella; species Axinella damicornis. The sequence continues at coordinate 2,417,836 of OZ007509.1, forward strand.
TAGTATAGTCATGATCTCTGTGCGCATACTCGATTACTCAAACATTAGGTACAGTATTCTGTGGCCTGAGATTGTGCTATAGTCAGTCCCATGTGATAGTCGTGTGCTTGCAATGGCTCCCAATGTTCTGCTACTTGCTCAAGCTTGCACACAATGCCCTGCACTCTACTGACATCTGTCTGAATGGTGGGGGCAGAGGGGGCCAGACACAAGTAGTAAGTAAGGGCACTAGGCACCCAATCTTGCCGTAGTTGGTCCTAACTATTCATCTCTTCCTCTCTATTGCTGGAAGCTGACTGCTACCCAGAATCCCCTCAAAGAGTGATAACTTGATCACAGCACTTGTAGGCTTTAAATTTCCTTTCTGGAGGCTCTGACAGTTTGTTGAAAGGCAGTTATGTTTATATGTCATTGCTCTATCAATTTAACAGTGTTTGCACAACACTTGCTGATAACCACCTGTGAGTGGTTGGCATAATCACTCTCAACTTCCCTTACCCCCTGGATCCATCCCCTCCCCCTGCTCCCAACACACACAGCTTCAGTCCTGGCGTTTGACCAATATGGCCAGCTCTCTGAGCAGTTGGAACAGGAGAGTGCCATGAGGGAGAGAGCTGAAACCATGGCCACAGAGGTAAGGATGATCTTCCTCCCTCTCCCCTTCCCTTCTCCTCCTCTCCACTTCCCCTCTTCTCCCTAGCCCCACTACCTAGTAATGGCCCCCATTGCAGATGGTCAGCATTCTGTTTAACCTGGACCTGTCATTAGGAAATCACAGGCTTGGTTGTACTTTCATTTTCAAGTTTGAACTAAAGGTCCATTTATACAGTGGTGCAGGGTTCAGATCCCACTGGAAGTGTGTCAGTTCCTTAGCAGCTGGGCATGGGACCACATGAAGTGTGTCACTCTCTAATGTCAAGCAAGTGTTGATTGATCAACCATCTGTTTCACAGATTGTGCATGAGAACAGGATCCTCAGGAGGGCTACTGAGAGCATCAAGAGAATAGACAAAGCTTCACCTGCTATGCAAGCTGTAAGTCATAGCCGGAAGCTGCTTGCATACGTCGTAAGATCCCCAGGTCGCAGAGCAACTAGTCACATAATCATAATCTCAAGCTGCAGATACGCGATATGTCACATGATCCAGGTTGTATATAGATATACAGTATGTCATGTGACTCCAGGCTGTAGATATACAGTACGTTGTGTGACTCCAGGCTAAAGTGCATCATGTGATTCCAGGCTGTGGATATGCTATAGTTATGGCATCTGATCTCCAGGCTCTAGTAGATCACACTATCTCCGGGCTTCGGATTCAGCACACTAAGTCACATGATTTCTAGCCTTCCTATGCAGTTTAAGATGATCTCCAGGTATACTTTTAAGTCAGGTGATCTCTACACTTCAGCTCACAAGCAAGACAGCTTGGCCCCCAAAATAACAAATATCTCTGTAATTCTATATCATTGACCTTACACAAACAACTGTGCTGTCATAGATACAGTACCAAGTTAGAGTAATCATAGCTGGTTGGGACCACTGTTGATTCATAATAGTGAATAAATACATGTATTGTGTGTAGTATTAAAGTCCTGAGTCCATACTGTTCCCAGAATGAAGGCCATTCTTTTTTCCGTAGCGACTTGAGAAGGTGACATTGGAGAACAGCAGACTAGTGGAAGAAAATTCAAGTACGATTTCTTGTGTCTGTGTTGGTAGCTCAGTTGCCTGTAGCCTCGTTCCCAGGCCCCTCCTCCGGGGGTGGGGCCTGGGAACGAGACTAAGTTGCTAGCTTTGTTGTTCACTGTAATGCTAGTACTCCCTTCCTCACACTCACACATCACACTCCCACACCACACCCCCTCCCAGACCTCCACCAGACGGTGGACATGCTGCATGAGACAGTGGAGAAGTCAAACGTCTCTCTTGAGGAGAGGGAGACGGAGCTTACAGGGAAGGAGAGGGAGTTGGCGGAGAAGGAGAAAGAGCTGCTGGAGAAAGTGAGTGAGCTACAGGACAAGGAGGGACAGCTGGTGCAGAAGGAGGGACAGTTGGTGGAGAAGGAGGGGCAGTTGGTGGAAAAAGAGGGGCAGCTGGTGGAGAAGGAGCAACAGCTGGAGGAGAAGAGAAGGGAATTGAGTGACGCTAACAACAAGGTTGGGGTCCCTCACACATACTTGTCCATACCCATACCAAAATATGCCTCACACATACATGTACACACACCAACATGCCTCACACACTGTGACACCATCACAAATACATGTGCAGGTGCATACACACACCAACATGCCTCACACACTGTGACACCATCACAAATACATGTGCAGGTGCATACACACACCAACATGCCTCACACATGCACATGTATACAAGCACCAACATGCCTCACACATGCACACACCAACATGCCTCACACCTACACACACTGTGCATGCTTCACAAATACGTCATGTGCATACAAGACACACCAACTGCCTCACACATATGCATGCATAATGCACCAACATGCCTCACACATGCACATGCCTCACACATACACATGCCTCACACATACCCGCCTCACACATACACGCACCAACATGCCTCACACATACACGCACCAATATGCCTCACACATACACATGCCTCACACATACACATGCCTCACACATACACATGCCTCACACATACACATGGCTCACACATACACATGTATGACACACAGATTGTCAGTATGGAGGAGACTCTAAAGCAGCGTCCAGATCTGGACATTACAGAATATGAGAGAATGAAGAGAAGTGAGTCTTAGCTTCCCGTGAAACTGACTAGTCAGCATTTGACCAGCCATTGCTGTGTAAGCAAAGGTCCCTATACACAATAACAAACACCTTGCAATATTGTCTGACATTTTGACCCCAACTGAGGGTTGTCCTAGCCTCGTTCCCAGGCCTTATACACCTCCAGTTTTTAGCTTGCAGTATGCAAAAACAGAGGGGGAAGGCCTGGGGAATCTATACACCTCCAGTTTTTGATAGCTTGCAGTATGCAAAAACAGAGGGGGAAGGCCTGGGGAATCTTTGCACATAATCCTGGGAACAAGGCTAGGGTTGTCCGTTGACACCGTGACATGTGAAGTTTGTCAAAGTATCCACAGTAACTATGAGTGTCCCGGGATCATCCTGGGATGCGCACGCACACGTACTCTTACCCTCGGGGATGCAAACACACACATACTCCTACCTCGACATGGACATGAGTGCCCCAACCTCTGTTTCCTTTCTGTCCTGTCACTGCTAGTGTCAGAGATGGTGACTGAGGAGCTGCACACTGTCGGACAAGAGGTGCAGGATGAGAGAGCTTCGAGACAGGAGGCAGAGAAGGAAGCCCAGCAGGTCGGCAGACGAGAGTGACTGTAGACTCAGAAGGCCATGTTTTAGTGCATTGTATTCTCCTCCACAGTTGAGATCTGATCTGCAGGCACTGCGCCGCCAGAGCCAGATCCTGCTGGAGAAGGCAGCCAGTAACACACAGCTGAATGAAGCCCTGGGGCAGATTGAGGAGCTGCAGCGCGAGCTTGGGAGGGAGAAAGAGGAGCGGACGTTGAAGGAGAGAGAGCTCCAGGACGAATTGCACCAGCTACAGGAGTCCAATCTTATAGAGGAGAACAAGAGTGAGTGGTGGAGTTTGAACCAATTCAACTGGTGTGTGGAGCAGTGTTTCATCTCCTCCTCTCTTTCCCTTCCATTCCCCTTCTCCCTCCCGCTCCTTTCAATCTTCTCTCTCCGCAGCACTTGAAGAGAAACTGTCTGTGTTGAGCTCGGAGGTGGGCTCCTGGGAGACCAAGGCCACAGCAGCAAACCAGGAAGGTCAGTTGTGTTCTTAAGGTTATGGGTACCCCATGACCGGAAGTAAAATTTGTTTACGGGCAGCTGCATGTTTGATTCCTGTGCGAATTTACTGCATTCTACAACTTTTGTCACGGAAAAGGTAATTGAGATGGAAATAGGCATTCATATAACTGCTAATATCATATGTCTAGGTTGAGAGCTATGTTTGGGAGACAGTACAGGCTGTTGTCCGCTGCTAGCGAAGTGAGTTGTCGCCACACTCTTCGTTGGACGCCATTTTTTCTGTGTACTTTGGCTGCTAGCGGGAGATGTTCGGCGAATGACTTGTTCATTTATAGCTCTCGCCCTCGAAGTTCATGTCTTCTAGCTGCTTCCTGAAGCTGAAGGTGTAATTCTGCGTGTAACGAGCACAGTTTGTAGAATGCGCTCAGAAATTATAAATGTATAGGGGGAAGGGTCAAGGTATCCATGTAGCCACGCCTCTGCAAGAAGTTCGTCTTTCAGGAAGTAGGCGGATCTGAGTAGGTTCGAGTCCCAGCACCGCACGTTGTGCCAGGCGGCAGTGGCGGATCCAGGGGGGGGGCATAGGGGGCACGTGCACCCCCCCACCCCCCCCCCCCCCCCCCCTTCTCAGCCCAGGCTTTCTTGCCTCCAGAGTGGAGCGCCAGCTATAGCAGGTTAAGTCGACTGCATCGCGTTACGTCTTTACCGTGCGTTGCCTGAAACCGAACGGCTTGGGAACGAGACCACGATCTAGTATACCCCTCCGTGTACGTACGTATTACGTTCGTGAGCGAAATTTGAGCAAGGAAGAAGCTCATGGCGGCCCTGGGACCTGCAATCCTCGTACATCTGGAACTTGCAGTGCAAAGCGCGAAGGTGCCACGAGAGCCCATCCTGAGTGAAAAATGAAGGCGAAAAATTTTTTCCGCCCTTCGCGCAGACTGATCGCCGCTACGCGCCTCTATGCACTGCCTCCGGCAGCGTTTAATATATAGTGCCCCCCCCCCCCCCCCCCCCCCCCCTTTCATAAATCCTGCATCCGCCCCTGGGCGGTGTATGAATTCTGCATGGTTGCATGAATATTGTTACAGTTATTGCATGATGCGTGGGTACCCGTAACCTTAACCAATGAAATGATCCTTGTGGTACGTTATTATATCCCTGGCCCCTCACACAGTTGAAGACCTGAAGGAGAAGATCTCCTCTCTTGAGGCAGCAGCTAAAGATCTGAAGGAAAAGATCTCCTCTCTTGAGGCAGTGGCTGAAGATCTGAACGAAAAGGTCTCCTCTCTTGAGGCAGCGGCTGAAGCAGCAGTTGCAGCAGCCCCACCCTCAGGTCCAGCCCCTCCCCCTCCTCCACCTCCTCCTCCACTCTCTGGGAGTGCCGCAGCTCCACCCCCTCCGCCTCCTCCCCCACCCCCACCCCCACCAGGAGGTGTTCCTCCCCCTCCTCCCCTCCCTGCCGGAGTACCTCCTCCTCCACCACCACCGTCTGCTCCTGGAGGTAGGCACACCTCCCCTTTCTGTTCCATGGTACTAGCCTTCCATCATCCCCGAGAAAGAAAGTCCCTGTAGGCTCGGATACCAGTGTACAAAGAGATGCCAATGACGCTTCTCAAATAACTTCCTAGCCACAAATGCAGCATTTGAGGTCTCCAGTTTTCTCTCACTTTCACCTCGTGCACAACTATACGAAGAGATTTAATTTTGCACAACCAGTGCATGCATGAAAATGGGAATCCATTATGAGGTATGAAGCGGTGTGTGATTGCGAAGTATCAAGCTATGGTTGTTGTGATCTCCAGGTCCAAGTGGCCCCCCACAGCCGGCACTGATAGGCCTGGATTCCATCTCAAGCATCACGTAAGCCTCTACAACATGCAGTGTCACCATAGCAACAACAGTTCCATGACCCGGTTAATGAATACAGTAACTACTGACATCAATATATTGATTCATGTATATGCCATGCAGACAATATTTACTTGTGTATTGCGTATACCAGCAAACCAGTAAAGGAGTATTTCTTGTCAATCTATAGACTCAGAAAGGTCCAAGTGGAAGAGAAAGAAGGTATGACATTTGTGTGTGATCTAAGCCCCCCCCCCCCCCCCCCCCCCCTCCAATTTCAATAAGTAATTGATCCCCTCCGATTATCCTCTCCCTCTCCTTCCTCCCCTCTTCTCTTGCAGAGAAAGTAGACCCGATGGCTGCAATGTTGGAGAGGATTAAGAGTGGTAACGTCGCCCTCAAGAAGGTTCATGATTCGGTAGGTCCATCGTTCAGCATGTCCATATACTAACCCCACATCCGGGCCATGTCGTGGAGGTGGAACTGTATCCCTCTCCACACTACTGCATACAAATGCCAAGTAAACCAGAGGTCAAAGGTTAATTTTATTATTGTGTCAGAAGTGCATGTCTTGATCTTGTGGTGGAATCATTGTGTGGGTATAATAGCCTCTGTACCCAGCTGTCCATGCCACCTCATCTTAAATGTCGGATGGCCAATAAAATTGTAGTGCATGCACATACATGTAAGGTTATGATTGAAGAGTCAGAAACAGCTCAGTTTAAATAGCTCATGAGGAAGTTGAACTCAGCCGTTCTCTGGGTATGTTGTGTGATGGCCAGTGTACAGACACCTAGTCTGAGGCTAGTGATCACTGTGTCCACCGTTATCTGTTTGAGTGACTATGATTTGTTCTTGCATGCAGCCCAAGGCGGCCAGGAGTGAGAAGGGCGATGTCATGGCAGAGATGGCTAAACTCCTGGTAAGTAGTGTGTGAGTGAGCTACCTTGGTCCTAAGCTCCAGCCTAGCCTTCCATTGCTTGCAGTATGCGAAGGCAGGGGAGGACTTTTCTACCCCCCAGCTAGATACTTTGTATCCCTACGCCACTCATGTGAGATTATGTACTAGACTTTCCCCACTTTCCATGCTGCAAGTGACAAGAAACTGGGGTGCTTTGAACAAGGGGAGCTACTGTACTCTAGGTACATGTACGACAATGATACGACGAGCTACTGTACTCTAGGTACATGTACGACAATGATACGAGGAGCTACTGTACTCTAGGTACATGTACGACAATGATACGAGGAGCTACTGTACTCTAGTACATGTACGACAATGATACGACGAGCTACTGTACTCTAGGTACATGTACGACAGTGATACGACGAGCTACTGTACTCTAGTACATGTACGACAATGATACAGACGTTGTCAGAGGTTACTTGTCCAAGATTTAGTTCAGAATTTGGTGCATGCACACTGATGAGAGATGATGGAGGGTGCAGTGATGAGAGTACTGGTATGTGGCTTTGCCATTTACATGGTATAGGCTGTCCCAATGGATCTTGGATGAGGGACATGAAAACCTCAGTGCATTGGACCTGGAGGGTTTCATTATCACAGCAGCAGTGGTTGACAAATCAACTGCCAGCCTTTGGGCCACTGAAGCCTACCTCTGAAGACCTAGATCTAAGTCCCCTTCTCAATCTCAGTTTGTTGGTTTCTGTAGTACACACCTCTTGCGTGAGCAGCTGCCTACTGAAATCCTGTAGATTGAGCACTTCATTTAGGAATCTTCAAGGGAGGATGAAATTGTAGCATAGCAAAGTAGCTGGGGGGGGGGGGGGGGGGGGGGGGGGGGGGGGTATAATCGCGCTGTGCTACACGTAGGTGCTGTCGTTCAAGTACACTGTATGACTCTTCGTAGCTGTACCTGTGTGACTGCGTCCCGTTGACAGTGTCCTCGATTGACAGGATCCTCTATCACCAGCTGTCCCTCGCGTTGTGATCGAATTGGACCCAGGTGGCGACGAAAAACGAGGCCAGTAACTCTCGCCACAGCAAATGGATCAATATGGTTGCCATTCTCGCGTTAGCACGTTAGTTCTTCTCCAACACTGGCCTCCCACGTCTTTTACTGACGAAGTAGCATCACACTCACGCTATATAGTGAAGTGCAATGTCGTTGAAACTTTACTTCGGCCATCATAGCAAACCACGTGTACTAATTTTCATATTACGTCATCCACGACGATAACGCGACGCGAATGCGGGTGCCACAAAAATTAGAACCACGAAAATTAATTCTGACGACCGTATCCAGCATTTCACGAAAATTTCCACCCACGAAAATAACCCGCTATACGGTATATACTGCTTGGGTATCTTTAGTGGAGGAGGAGGGGGGGGGGGGGGGGGGGGCAGCGAAGACTCAAGGTGGGGCAAATACTCTCCCCCTCCCTCCAAAATGAAACTCTGAGTGCATTGTTTTGTTGTGGTGGGGGAACAAAAGCAACTGGTGTTGCTAGGTTTCTCACAAAATGGCAAAATGTCATATAGAATGCAATATTGGGGGGTTGTGCTACTTAGAAGTTGTGTGTGTGTTTTGACCTGACACAATGTGTATGATCCTCGCTACTGGGATGCTTCTTGCTACTACGTCAGTCCTCGTTCGTACTTCTAATCCCCCGTCACCCGCTTCTGTGGTGACATGCTGGGCTCAGGAGATAAATCATAAAGATCCTCTGTTTGCTGTCCCTGCATTGTATCATACTCAGTAAATCAGTACACATGAATGGGACATTGTGGGTGTGTCCAACACACTAGCTGCACCACGTAACCACACTCACATTATACCACAAGTATTGTGGCACAGACTGTGGAAGAAAGGCTCCTGCCCGTCTTTTCTCCCCCATGAGGATGCACGACCAATTTCACTCAATTGAACCTTCATCTATCCCGTAAGGAAAGCAGGAGAGTGTACCGTAGTTGCCGATTATTTCGCATGGCAATAATTTCGCAGTCTAGCCACTAAACGTGATACACAAATATTTTGCAGAGGGAAATTTTCACTGATTACTTCCCATGATAACTTACTATTGGCATGTGTGCGATCACGCCGATGGAGGACGAGTTAGCGATCGAGCTGTGTATGCGTGACTACCACGTCTACAGCGAAGCAACTGCCGGGGAAGAGCTACTACATGTGTATGTGAGCATGAGCACAGGAACACAAAGGACAGTAACTGTTATGCCTAGCGCCTAGCTGTGAAAAATATTTCGCACGTTTAATATTTGCGGTCTTACCTCATCCTCGAATACCGCAAAAGTTTCCCTACCGCGAAATTAACTGCAACTACGGTACTTCTCTCCATGAAGTAAGCATTAGACCCTTCCACATAGAAAGAACCCTTTGCCATCCAAATAGACTAAGCCCAGTACAGCACCAGGCCTAGGGAGAACAGTGTGTGATATCATACTATACTGAGTAGTGATGTCATCAGTGAAATTTGTCCTTCCCAGGCATCGCGAGGAGGCAGGAAGAAGCGTGCTCCCATCAGTGTCCCTACAAAGGAGCCACCGAAACAGAAAAGCCAGATGTCAAATGAGCTGTTTGAGAAGCTGAAAAGGAGGCGTGGTCAGCAAGGCGAAGGTAGGTGGAACATTCTCTGTAGCAATAGTGCTCTCCTTTTAGTTCACTTGTACGGGAGAGGGGGTAGACATTCTCCTGCTATAGCAAGCACAGTAATTTGCTTTGTTTGGGATACTCATATCCGGGGCGGGGCAGTGGGGACACTTGCTCTCACAATATAGGCAGTGAGAGGGTGCAAATAATGGGAGCGAGCCCCACCCACCTCATGCTGCAGTGTCCCCTTATATATAATTTGAAACACGTTGTGTAAGTTGTGAAACACCTGTGTGTCCCCTAGCCCTCCCTCTGCTTGGAGACCCCCATCCTCTGTCCGAACCTACTGAGCTGCAGACACATTAATGTTTGGAAGAACAATGTGGGTTGGTGCTTACTCAGTTACACTGGAGTGTCCATACGTGAACTATTTCATATCAAAACTGGCTCAGTAATGCACGTTGTGCAATGATGCATAATGTGGATCCCTACGGTGGTACCAGTAACCTTGATGCAAAACTCTCCATAACAAAAGAATGTACGCAGAGTTAGTGGCATTGGAATGTCTGGTATTTGAGTGCGCAATGAAATGGTTGCTAAGTGAGAGCATTTTGGTGTGGGTCCCTGAGAGAGTGGGTCCTACTGGACTCCCTCCCTCTAGTGATGTCCGGGAACGATGCTTGTTCTTGTGTGATGTCGATTTGTCCTTTGCCCTAGACATGCCAGATTCTGCAAAGAAGGAAGCGAAGACGTCAGAGTCGGATGTGACGCCAGAGGAGACTCCCGAGAAGACTCCCGAGAAGACTCCTGAGCCTGAGCAGCATGAGAAAGAAGCAGTTGAACCACAAGAGAGGGAGGAGGGAGAACCTGGAGAACCCCAGGAAGGAGAAGGTAAGGGATTCATCACCATGTGAATTTAGAGGGTGACAATTTTTGGAGGGTGCAGTACTCTTCTTGAACCTTCATTCCTGTGACTCAATATTGATATTCATGGTGAGCTTACAGGATATTTCATGCTTCTGAGGAATTTGCCCATGACCCAAGTACCATAGTACCATAGTTGCAACTTCCTGACAGGCACTTGAATGGGTTCTGTTTGGATATTGAGCGTTTGTTTTAGTGTTCAGCTTCAGACTACAGTGTTAATTCCAGTATAGGTGTGTACCAATACCAAGATACCAATATGTTTACCCCCAATTATTTTGCGGTATCTGTTGAGCATTTGCCATATCAGTTCAGCTCTTTGTGTGACCGGAATAGGCATTGCTGACTGGGTGGAGTCATAGTTATCAAAGACGGCACTGTAATATTGCTAGCTGCTGTTTTTCTGCTCAAGCCAATGAATACGACTGAAAGCAGACCTGTGAGAGTGTGCCTCGGAGTTTTATTATCCAGTCAAACTGAAGCCCGACTCCTCAGGTCTGACGTAGGTTTGACACTACTGTTTCGATCCCAAAGTACCGCCATGCCTGTCGATCGAAGAAGCTAGAGCTGAACGACAAGTGGGTCATAAATTATTCACAAGTGGGAGGGCAGTACCAGAGAATATTCAGTTGTCAGCTTCTGTACTGGCCCTTCCTACTCTCAACCCAAGATCTAAACTGTTCATTCACAGAAACTGAATTATGATTGTCTTGCTGTTGTGCATTCTTCCCGTTCACAGAACCAACACAACCCAAAAGAGGAATGAAAAGGTAGGAAGGACAGAGAAATTGTGGGCAAGCCCTGAGCCATATTAATGTGTAGCTTGGACAATTCTGTGTGTGAAGGTCGATACTAGGGTTGGGCGGTTAGAATCATGCAGATTATTAACATGATTATCAACGTAATCACGTACCTCAAAATGCAATGTGCAGAACAGGTGCAGTCGATATTCCTCGAAAGAAAGACGAGTGTTCACATGCGTTACACTGTTGGTAGTTGCAGTTATAGCTGGCCTTATATGGTGATAATCAGCTATTGAAAGAGTTGCCGATAATTATAATAAGAAGAAAGTATCAGTTGTTGATATTACCGACCCAAAGTCTTGCCGATCGGCATACTGCAAATGCATTGACCTACCAATTTCAACAGCAGCTGCGCACTCTGTAGCTGCTGTTGGTGTCAGTCTTGAACAGGTATACATGCAGCTGTCTCATCTCCCCTAGGATCACCTCAGTGAAGGACCGTATCGACTCCCTGAGTGAGGCAGTGAGGGTGAGCGTCACTGACATACAGCCCCATGTCCCCCAGCCAGAGAGCAAGGGCAGGGTCTCCATCCCAGGTGCCTTCCAGAAGGGGGACACCCCTCCCCCAGGTATGCTTACTGTCTGTGCTTTATTGTCATTGGCAAGCACCTTAGCTCAAGGCAACTAATCTGACCACGTAGGCTGTGATCTCAGCAAGGATTTGTAAATATGTGGCAATAGTCACGCTTAGGAATACAATTACCGGTTAAGGTTAACACATGTGCGACAGTACATCCTGGTCTATGTACGTTTTAGCGAAACCATGCACAGACAGGTTGGATGAGTTGCAGAGCCAGTGCGGCGCAGCCAGAAGCTCGAGCTTACCTTTCTTCATAGGAGACAGTGAGCCATGAGTTTCAGCGCTTGGGGAAGCGTGTACTACTTCAGCAATCTCTTCCTCCTTACCAGAGTTTCTGACTACACATGGCCTGCTACAGGAAGCCATGTGTACTAATTATGCTCACATGTACGTATGAGGCACTGTGCATATGCATATTCTTAATAGTTTTATAGATGAAACTCTTGAGATGTTGTTAGAAGTTCTTGAGATCGTGTCTGTTGCTGCTGTTCACAGATGGTCACAGTCCCTTCCCTATGCGTAAGACTTCCACTTCCTCTGAGGCCACACCCCCTCCCCAACCTCCACCAGCAACGATACCAGAAGAGCAGCAGGTGCCAATTGCAGCAGCTGAAGTGAGCCAGGAAGAACCTCAGGGTGGAAATGAGAATGAGGTTCTAGCACATCAGTTGCAAGATGGGAGTACACAGCAATCATCGGCGGAGAGAGGCAGAGAACAACTGCCGTCCTTAGAGAACGGAAGTCAAGTACAGCTTACAAACACCCAACAAGACAGTATGAAAGTTGAACAAGGAACATTTCAAGCACAGCTGAATGGTGATGCATCTGTACCCTCAGTGAGTGAGGCACCCCACTAGCAGGACAATCACGTATCCTCAGACATTGGCTTTTAATGCTCTTTGCAGCATAATCCCAAAATCATTTCACACTATACCGGTAGTATTAACTTTCATGCACCACTTTTCATTTTGTCTAGTTAGAAGCGATCTACTTAGGTGGTCAGGAAGTCTTTATAGCTTTTATTATTTGTGTAGTGTGCAAGTAGTTACATCTACCTTTGGAATAGTCTGGCATAGCCGCATACCCAGGCCCATTCGGGCTGGGTACGAGGCTAAATCTGGTAAAAGGCAGACCGAACGTGAGGTCAGGTCTCAGTTAGCCTCGTTCCCACGGTCTCTCCACCGAAAGGGAGAAGAGAGCCTGGTAACAGGGGGGGGGGGGGGGGGGATAAACTGTGGACTTCCTCCGCCAGGATTCTGGCGGAACCAATCAGATTGCAGAACAATCATGTGACTATTTTGTAGGTGTGTTTACCTTCACTGTGTCGTAAAAAGATCCCACGTGTAGATCTAGTACGTGGGACAATTTTATAGTCCTACATATTTTGACTTAAAAACATTTCCCACGTGTAACACATGGGGAACGTATAAGTCACCTGTCCCACGTGTAACACATGGGGAGGTTTAATTAACTTAAGCAGCTTGTGGGGAACGTATAAGTCAGATTTAAACAGCCCGTGTCTGATATATGGAGTTTCAGCAATGAAGGCCTTGGTGAAGGTTTAGTTCAGAATACAAGCAGGCAAGCATCAGAATTCAGAAAATACTAGCGTCTATATGACTCGAAGACCAGAGATCCAGAAAAGGTGTGAATTAGCCCTGTTCTAATTTATACAACTTGACCACACCCTGTTTCTAACATTGACGGAAGCTTTTACCGATACGCTGTATAGCCGTGCAAAAACGAACAGTTCAGTTCACCAAAAAGCCGTATTTACCGCTTTTTCTCGAGCGAGACAGCAGATAAATTTGCCAGGGATTCTGGTTCCGAGACTAGGATTATATATAGGTTAGACACTGAGACCAAGGGATCTACGCGATTTAGAAACCCGAGGGCCCTGGGCTGTAGCATCCCGAGCGCAGCGAGGGCGCTACTAAGGGCCCGAGGGTTTCTAAATCGCGTAGATCCCATTGGTCTCAGTGTCTAACCGATTTAGAGTATAGCAACGGTAACTACTCTAGCGCTTCAGTTGTCAACAAAAGAACCTACGAGTCGGAGGTCCTTTTCGACGAAATAACAGACTGGAAACGAGTACAAGGCAGATACTAGCGCTGTGTGCCATCGCTACGCTCGGGACGCTACAGCCCAGAGCCCTCAGGTTTCTAGATCCCTTGGTCTAGAGTACAGCAACGGTAACTACGCTAGCGCTCCAGTTTTCAACAGAATAACTTACCATCGGATGTCCTTTTCGAAGAAATAACAGACTGGCTACGAGCAGCAGGTAAGCGCTGACAAGGCGCGCGAGTGACTTGCGCGCACAAGCAGTCATATGGCTCCGCCCCTCAACTTGGCTCCACCCCACCAGTGCCGTCATTTACCGCTTAGCTCCTCCTTCGAGCTCTCGTGTACTGATGTAGCCGTCCAACAAAGATAAACACAGAGAAGAAGTACGCAAACATGTGCACTGCCAATAATTCTAAAGCAGCTGCATGCTATAATTTTGATGTAGTAGTTGCCATGGATTTCAAGTTGGCAGTAAACAATAATTGTGTATCCTGGGGGCTCAATAGAAAACCCCGTATGAAGTTTTCTATTGAAGACGAGGTTTTCTATCAGATTTAGATACCTCGCAGTGAGTAATCTGATTGGTGGAATTGGTACAACTATACTCTAAGCTACATTAGTCTCGCAATAAGCCAGTTGCACACAAGAGCGAAGGAATTTGATTGACGTGACGTTACATCCGGTTGCTCTTTTATAGCCACGGTAAGTATTGCAGTGAATGGCAAAATTGGCAAGGGGCGGTTTGAAACCTGCGCGTGACAAAAACCATACGGATTACACAGTTCATGTGACTGTGGTGTTTGACAAGGGACCTGGCGGTAAAGACGGTGTGCAAAGAGTGAGAATCGGTTGAAGTACGAACGAGAACAACGCAGTATGCTGGACATACCTGTAACGTGTTGTGGCAACAACCCAAGCCAGGATCCGAGTGCCTTCTTCCACCGATTTCCAAGCGATCCAGGTACGAGACCGAGATGGTTCAGCGTGTTTTGGATGGATGGCAGGCAGCTGAGATCGCAGTCGCGAGCTTGTCTCCAGGCACTTTTCCCGATAGCGATGCCAATAGAGAACCAACAGCTCGCTCAGGTCTGCTCCCGGTATGTCTGCGGCAGTAAGCGTCACAGAAACCATAGCTAATACCTTCGAAGTATAATAATCTAGCTATGCAGGAACAGAGCCTGAACACTGGAGGCAGGGGGGCTGTAGACGTAGCAAGACCGCTTTGTTCTCGTTCGTACTTCAACCGATTCTCACTCTTCGCTCACCGTCTTGACCGTCCAGGTCTCTTGTTTATCGCCGCGGTCACTTAAATTGTCTGATCGGCATAGTTTTAATCACGCGCACATTTCAAACGCCCACCTATGGATTTCGCCATTGACTGCATGCAATAGAGCAACCGGATGTGACGTCATACATTCCGTGAATACTTTCGCTTGCGTGCAACTGGCTTATTGCCAGCCTCTTTTTCTACGAGGGGGCGCGCGCCCCCTTGTAGAAAAAGAGGCCGGCTTGCGAGACTAATGCTACATGTGTGAACGTGAGATGCCAGACTATAGACAGTATGAAAACGCTTCACACTTGGACAAACCGTGAGAGCTACCTGCTCGAAGGTGACAACAAAGATGGACACCTACCTATTCATTGGTTACTGCGATGCTGGACTCCCAGGACTGCTACTTGAGTACTCGTTGTGTTTGAGAGCATCCTGTTTTCACTGGAAGTCTCTCAGTTTAATGGATCCTGTGGGCTCTCATCTTGGCAATACTTTGTCATCACTCTCACAGATCAGCTGTCCTCTCCGATGATGGTTGAACATTTTGAACAGTGGATTGCTGTTTTAGTTTTGTGTTCTTGGGGATGTTTTAGTTTGTGCAAAATTAGTGGTTTTGTCTGGTGGACCATGCCTGAGGATTCTTCTTAGCTCTCCTCTCCTACCTTTCCTGCGCTGCTTGTTTTTCACTGGGAAGTATCCCAGTACGATAATTTTACTTCCTCAGAAGCAGCAATAAGATATGGAATGAAGAGAACAAAGTTAATCTTCCATAGATCTCTGCTGGTTTGCCTGAGAGGACCAGACTGATCGAAGTCCTTGGTTGCAGCTGATGGACTACGCAGTCTAACCGTGGTAGAATTGAGTGTATTTAGCATGATAGTATTTCAGCAAGCTATGGGTTGTTACTTCATTTAAACGGTGGCTTTAAATTGTGGGATTCCAAAATGCATGCCACAATAATTATTGTAAGCTAGCCTATGAAGTGCACGTGGTTATTGGTCCGGCAGGAAGCAGGGTGATGGGTTAGGGCCAGGCCATGGTGCTGAATGCGAAGGCGTGTCCATTAGCTATACTTAAAGTGTGCACTTCCTGCCGGACCAATATCCACGTTGTAAGTTTTAACAGCAAAGGTTGCATGTCTGTGTCATGACTAAATAACCCGTGAGATAATATTGTACACCCACTTCTTTTACATTATGGTGTCTCAGTCAGGTACTGGTTTCAAAGACCGAGGTCCCCCCCCCCCGATAACACGTTAGCATTTTCATCGCCATGGATTTTACCTAGTGATGTACTAGCAGGATATATAGTGCCTAGTCTTGGCACCAGATCAAAACCAACCCCAGTGCCACTATGTAGCTATAGGGATGGGACCGAGGATGGGTAATGGCACTTCCTGTGTCTTTGAGAGGTGGTGTAAGACAGGCCATCAATCACTTTATTTTCCCCAAAAAATTGTAATCAGTATTTGCTATAGCACATTTAAAATGAGCACAAACTAGTTGTTAGCTAGTAAATAAACAATAGGCAAAAAAATCTTCAGCATCTTACAAAATCACTTAATCCATGTAGCAACAACTACTCTAAATGCCTTGGTTTCAATCATACGATAATCATGGGTCGGGAATCAATACAAAACAGTAACTAAGTCCTAAAACAGCTAGTGTAAAACAATTAAGCTAGCACTACGAAAACAATGTGTAGAATTCTCAGTTGAAGGTGATCAGGTACTCCGGATAGGCCTGCCAGTCAAAGAAGACCACGAAGATCTTTGGGTCATTGATGCGGTCTACTGTGGAATCAAAGAGGATGTTTGGATCTTTGCTGGGATCTTTGGCAGGAGGTACTTTCATGGAACTGTTACCAAGTGTGTATTCGCCCGTTAGAACTCGAACCAAGTAGATGTGTTTGTTTCCACTGGCATCTGGCTTAGAATAGTTTGGGGCAGCAGAGTAGAAGGCATCTCGTGCAAAATAGCAGCCTTGGCCGTGAACAGTTGCTGCAGGAAGAAATCAAATTGCATGTTATTTGACCATTGACACCAAAAACAACTCAAGAAATGAACATAGTTGTTACTATAACATTAGCTATAGCAACCACACCTGTAACAGACCTACCGTTCTGTCCAGCAAAGCTCCTGTTGAAATTTGTGGCATTGATTTTGGCACAATTGCCCATTCCCGTGCCATGAAACAGCCGCCGTTCATTTTGACTCCCACGTGTGTGCTTGTCCATGACTTTCTTCTTTGCAATGTACTGGGCATAGAGGGCTGGGTTCTGTACGCGCTCAATCTTGACAATATTGTTGTATTTACCTGTCATTGTCTTGTGAAACTCCTTCAAGACATTGTTGTATTCAGCACTACCTGTCCGGAGATCAAACAATTGTACTTGAAATTCATTGTTGGTTGCTTGGTCCACTTTCATTGGCTCCCATGTGTCTGGTCTTTCTCCTATATAGTATAAAAGTACAATAATTACACGGCTCCCAAACAAAAGAAAAAGAAATATCACAATAAAGTCATGCATTCTATATAGCCAAATTTATATATTCATACCTTCTTGGAGTTGCTGTTCAAGATCAACACGATCTACCTTGAAGGTTTCTTTCGTCCAATGGTCTGTTCCTTCCATTTTGTCAAAATCGATTGTGAATAACTGGTGAATGTACTGCCTTTGACCACTTGTATGGGTTTGCTCAATGTCAAAGTTGGTATCTGGATCATAAATTTGTGGTATTGGATTCAGTCGCTTCCACTGGATGAGCTTCTGGAGGTGTTCAGCTTCTCGTCGTTTCCCAAGTTGCTCTACACAGGTAGAAATGGTTTGCTGAATTTTGTATTTCATCTGGAGTACTTCAGCTGAATTACCTTTCAAACGAATAATGTTCAGAGGAGAAGGGAAAACTCGCATCACAACTTCCATTTGTTCTGCAATTTTTTCCAGCATGTGTATATCAGACTGTTGGAGGTTTTCAATGTTTGAATCATCAATTTTATCTTCAATACATTGGACAGCAATTATCTTATCTAGCATCTCTTCAGCCTGATGTACAGACTGCTTGTTTTCTCCAAATATTGTTAATTCCAGTTCTTTATCCATTCTTCCCTCAGGAGTTGTTTTGACAGTAGTTGTTGTGTCATTGCTGGAAGATGACCATAGGGAGCCTATGTAATGCCTTGCACGCTGGAACCACCCAGACTGTGAAGCATCTGGATTGCTGAATGCTTTGATGAAAGCTTTGTATATGTCAGGCTTGATAACAACAATACGTATGGTTGTAAGACAGTTAGGACTTGAGGACATAAACTGCTGAATGGCTTTCATCATTTCTTTCACAACTATTTCGGTTGAGATAACATGGACACCTGTACCCAGGGCTGGAAATGCTATGGAGTCATACTTGCATTCTTCTGCTTTCTGTAGGCATGCCTCGATTGTACTACCCAGTTTCTTTGGATCCTCAATGCATACATGGAAAACCGATTTGCAGTTCAGGGACCCAGAATGTGTGGGAATAACTTTCCCTTCATCAAGAAATGTGCCTTGTGATGTCAGTGTATTACAGTACTGCTGCAACCTAGGACCTGCCTTTCTGGCTAGAGCACCTGCTACCCCTGGACCTACCAGCTGCATCATCTTATTTGTTGTGTTAACCACTGCATCACTGCTGTCTTCTGTGATGTCACCCTGAATTACTTGAACCTTCAGTTCTCCAAAGTCATAAATCTGTGCCATATGTTTATCACTAGGTGTGGCTTGTGACCCACTTGGTGTGCCAGTACTAGTGATGGGAGAAAATGTTGTAGACAGAGCTTGATTTGGCCATGAAATTGTTTCATCAGATTGTGGTGAGCTCGAGTCATCATGACTTGCAATCTCCTTTACAAATGCTGCATAAGTGTCAGCCATGTAAACTATTAAATATACCTCCACGAGACTTGTGCGTTTTGTTGACAAATAACTTGATATCTCACCAACCATTATCCTGGCCACGACATCATTTGGGAATCTAAGGTTGCCAGTTCCAATAGCTGGAAAGGCAATGGAAGTTACTCCACGATTTGTGCATTCCTTCATGCACTTAAGCATTGAAGTCTTTAATACCTGCAGAAGGAAAGTCTAATTGAAGTTTATAATAAAAATAAAAAGCAGAATTACGTACCTTTTCTGATTTGCCTCCTGGTCCATCATAATTTGGAATAACAACATGGAAGATGTGGCGGCATTCCAATTTACCACCTCCAGTGATGGCCACATCACCAACTGAAATGGGGGCCTTCTTGTCACATTCAGCTTGCAAATCTGGACCACCTGATTTTAGCAACAATTTGGATACTGCTCCTGATGAGAGGTCAAGCCTGGTGTTCGTGGAATTCACATACACATCAGCCTATAGATTGATAAGATAAAGTATGATTTTTAAAAGTACTCTCCTTTGCACTCCCACGTTCTCATACTGTAGTCTCCCGCACAGGGTAGCTTGACTCGTTTTAACTCCCCCTGATGAGCGTCTTGCTAAACTACACGTGCTCAGTATGTTATACGTTGCGACGCGATACAAGTCATTTCAAATTTCACTGCCAGTGCCACTCTTCTGCCAGCGGAAATTTTCCGTAGTACATGACCGACAATATTGTTGTTCTTGAGGGTAGCTACAGCAAAGTCGTTGTGAACGTTATGGCCCTCACCTGGGAACTCTTCTCACCTCGCCTAGCCTCGTTCCCAGGCCTCCACGCCTCGCTTGCAATACGAAAAGCGGGCGGAAGGCCTAGTAGATTTTGTCACACGATATGTGCCACCGCTGACGTCACGAATTCTATTAACAGTAATTCAACTGTTCCAGAGACACTACAGAGACCAGATGAGAGGCAGGTCCTACAACACCCTATACAACGATTTGAAACTAAGCCGCTCAGAGATACAGTGGTTATAATTTGGAAGCACACTTTATACCGTTCACTCTGGGCAGTGAGCCATTGCTCTGG
This sequence comes from Axinella damicornis, assembly GCA_963931865.1. Lineage (NCBI taxonomy): Eukaryota > Metazoa > Porifera > Demospongiae > Axinellida > Axinellidae > Axinella > Axinella damicornis. The sequence goes on from OZ007509.1 coordinate 2,437,722, forward strand.
AAAGTATAACACTTGCATCTCAGCACTACTTCAAATGTAAGACTTCTAGCTTGGATAAGCTTGCTCTTCTGGCCGTTGACCTGTCTTCGTTACTTCGTACACAATCGTATAGCTACTGTATACTTGTCTTGAATGGATGACACTTTATGACGGTCGCGGCACGTATCACATGATGAAATCTACCAGGCCTTCCCCCCACTTTTCATACTGCAAGCAACAAAAGCTGGGCATGGAGGCCTGAGAACAAGGCTAGGTAGAGATTACGCAGCTTTGTAAACATGACCACGAACAGTTCTCTGTACTTTGTAGCTGTTTTGTTAACCTTGGCAGTGTCATAATAGTTAGTGTACACAGCACTTCACGTAAAAACGTTTTTGCGGGGGGGGGGGGGGGGGGGGGGGGGGGGTATACTTGAGACTATTCGAATATAAGCCCTCCCCCCACTTTAAGGTGGATGTAGTGTACAAAATTGGGGGGCGTAGTAACGGGAGACTATGGTACATTTAACTATGTTCAAGAACCAACATACCGTAACATCCAATAGACTTCCTTGATTGAGCTTTATGGCGTCAGAGAGTCTTGGAGCAGTTAGTTTCTTTTTGCGTTTCTTCTGCATAGGAGCTGTGGCACCAGAAGAAGTTACTGCTGGCAGACCCATCACACGTGATGCAGGTGCTGGTAGCCCCATCGCATGAGGTCTGGGTGCTGTGGTAATGGTTGGTGTCTGTTTCTCGTTTTGAGTATATATATTTGGAGGTGGCAAATACTTTTTGAGAGCTTTTTGGAATTCTCGGGCATCACTGTCTTTATGGAGAACAAAATTGATTTCACGATGTAATGCAGGGTTACTTTTGCTAAAATCAACTACTGCTTTTATAAGAGTATCCGCACAAATATCAATTGGGAATTTAAATATTCCTGCACTGATCGCTGGGATTGCAATGGATTGGTACTTCTGAGCATCCTCTAAGCTCTTCTTACACACCTGTGAGAGCAGGAGCACTTCTCTGACTTGATTTCCAGTCCACACAGGGCCCACTGCATGCACTAATGCTTTACAATGTAGGTTACCTACTTTTGTGGTGAACCATGTGTCACCTTCCCAAATTGTTCCTTTTGCTCTCACATACTTTGTGGATTCTTGCTGGATCACTGGACCACCTTTATTGGATATGGCTCTGGCAACTCCACCATTATGCTTCAGGTTACCGTTGGCAGCATTGACAATAACTTCAGCTTTAGTGAACTCTGAGATATCACCCACGTAGATTGCTATTTTAAACAATTCATTTGTACGAGCAACACATACTAGTGCAAAATTAAGATCTTCCATGTCTGCCATATCTGCTGCTGTTTCTATGTCATCTGAAGTTGCAGCTTCACCAAACTCAATGCACACTTTGTGTTCTGCCTCAATGCCAGCCAGCATTATCCTCGCTTGATCTTTTTCCTGGAAGTACTTGGATGCTCCTGGCCGGGAGAGGGGAATGGATGACTTTGCTATTGATTGTTCAAGAGTTGCAATATCATTGCAGATCTTCTGAACTGGGAGGCATTCACCTTTCAACCGTATCACTGGATTAACAACGTCTTTGTCAGGTGCAATCAGTTCAATATTACACTGATGGCACAGGTTCACAATAGTGCCCCACTTTGTATGCATAGGGCCGCAAAAGAGACGCCACACACCTTTTTCAAGTTGAACGGGTTTGACCACAGTGCATTTCTCTCTGATGACGTTTACAAGAATTTGGTAGCACCTAGTGACTTCCTCAGTGAATCCAACAACTAAAAGTTGATGCTCAACGGTTGAGGTTACTATTTTGATACAGTTCTGTGTTTCAAGATTTAGGCAGAGTTGATCGAAGTCCTTAAGATCTGGCAGCAGTGACATGAATGACTCCGTTAAAGGATGAGCTTTGACTAGAGTTGCTGCTTGAAGAGAACCAGCAGCTGTTCTAGCTGCCTCAATATGATGTTGATCACAAAGAAGAAGAAGAGTTCCTGATGAGGTTTGCTCAAAGTACGTAGCAAGTTGGCATTGCTGTTTGTCAAGAAACTTGTTAAGCCGTTGCCTTCCACCTCCAGTAGAAAGGTACTGTGCAATGAGGGGGTGTAACTGTACAAGAACAGAGACATGGGAATAGTATCCTGTCAAAGCCTGTTTGACCACTTGGACATTTCGAACACTCCCCTGCAGACATATTGTACTGTCTGTGTCACTGAAATGAACTTGCACATCTGGAAAAGCATTAATGAGTTGCTGCTGTTTCATCTGTGAGAGAAAATTGTAGTCTTCTGGTTTAAGAGGTACTTGTTCTTGTGTCTTCATAAATGTAGAATGGATTCCTTCAATCTTTGCTTGAAGAGTTTTTATTGCATTAACATGACCTGCTGCTGTGGCTGCAGTATAGTTATCATGGTAAACGAGGACAACTGATGGACTTTGCTGCTGCGTCTGAATGAGAACGGGCGTGATCTCAGATGCAGCTTCTTTAGGAATGCGTATCTCTATTTTAATATAGTTTGAATGAACAAAGGAGGTAACAGCTTGTTGGCACTGCTGCTGCCAACCAGGTTTTGGGTAGCCAATGGGAGTCAATTGTATTGCTCCCTGCTGTGCATTTACTTTAACCTGGACACAGAGAGCACAAGTGCTACTTTGCAAGCCCTCTGGGCTCTTCTGGAGGGACTCTGCAATGACAGGGTCTACAGGTATTTCGAGAGGTTTGGGTGGGACGGACTTGTCAGAAATAAAGTCCTGTAGAGTTCGCTTAATGTGGACAACATCGGTACTGAAACCAGCAACCACTACCTCCCGATTCAAGGTCACTATTAGAACAGGGTGCTGCTTCTGGAGTTCTTCACAGAGCTGACCATATTCTTGCTGGAGCTCTGGAAGTATTGAAACAAACCTTTGAGGGAATTGCTCACTACTGATATGAAATACTTTTTGAATAGAAGCTGCAACTGCCTCAGTTGGTTCAGTTTGTGCTTTACTACATAGGATGCAAAGCTTTGGATCAGACTGTGAAAGTTGCTCGAAGTGAACAGCAACAGATCGCTTCTCCAGGAGCGTTTTCAGCCTCTTTCTTCCAACCTCTGTTGCCAAGAATTGCACAAGAACCGGGTGCAGTTGTAAGGGGATGGAGATGTGTGAGGCAAAATCTGGAAGGAACTTTTGGAGCTTTGCCACATCCCGGGTAGAGCCTTGCAAGAGCAAGGAGGAGTTTGTTGGGTTGAACTGAATGCGAACTTCTGGATGAGCATCAGTGATCTGCTTTTTCATCACCTGAGTCAGAAATGCATACTCTTTTGCATTGAGGGTTACCTGCTCTTGTGTTTGGGTATAACTTGAACAAATGTCCTCAACCTTGGCTTGGAAAGTCTTAACGACGTTTGATTCTCCCACTACTGTGGCAGTGGTGTTACCTGAGCCAATTTCAAAAGTGAAAGATGGTTCTTGCTGACTAGTGCGAAACAAGAATGGCATTATATCACCGGCTGCCTGCTTGGGAATATCTACTTCCGTCTTAATGATAGTTGAAGCAATAAATGCAGTGATATGCTCAGTGCAATGCTGCTGCCAGCCTGGTTGAGTGAACTTCACTGTTGGGATGACTCGAACAGCAACCTTGCCAATGTCAACTGTGATCTGGACGTTTAGTTCCTGTGCATACTTTTGCAACTCTTGTGGGTTTTTGTCAAGGGACTTCACTATGAAGGGATCGACAAGAATTTCGAAAGGTTGAGATGCAATGCCAGACATTGACGAAACAGCTGCACTTGGAACAGCAGCAGCTGCAGGTGATTGCCAAGTCAGCTCATTGGATGGTTTTGGTACATTCAGGCTTCTTTCCACATTCACGTTAGCCCCAAATCTGGTGTGAGGCATTTCAAGAACTTTATCAAGTACTGTGAAATGAAGTTTACAGTAGAATATTCATTAACCATGCAGCAGGAACACTGGATATACTTTTTTTTGTATAAAACTTCTGTAGCCTTAACTCAACATGCAGTGATGGACATTTCAACATGAGAGTGGAAGTGGGGACCCAGTAGTAGACCCAGTTACATTTCTTGTCACAGAGGCGTGCCCAGTGTAGGTGTAATTGAAACGCTGATTGCGCTAAGAATGCAAATTATCGGAAGATAAAAGCTCCTTTCTGTACTATTTGTCATGCAGCCTTACCTTCAAGCAGTCAGCGATGTCCCCTAACCCCACCCCGAAACATTTGCTGCTAACGGAAGGGCGGTAGACTTCTTTGTTATTTCAGTATTGCCGTAAACCGGTGTTTATTGAAGTTGGAGATGGCTGAAAGGTTCGTAGAAGCTACGAAGGGGTGTCATCAACCAATAATGAAGTACATTTTCATATGAGCTGTTTAAACTGTGCTGTTTTTGACTCTTCGATCAATCGGTGATGCAATTAGTAGTAGATTACGTGCACGCTCTTCAATTTCATTGGCCATCTCAAATTCCAGATGGGAAAGGTATTAGCTAGTGACATGAAATCTCACTCAAAACACCAGACCCTCTCCGCGGGGGTGCGCATAGATGGGGCTGGATACAAGACTAGGGACCCATTGTGGGGGGTCCCCATTTTTCCATGATATAGCTAACAATGATAGAGGTGGCAGCTCTTGATCACAAAGCTTATTACACTACTGGTAGGAAAATTGTGACACATAAAATTAATGGTGGTGGAGATACAAGTGCTTTTGTCTTCCCATCAGCCGCCATTGCTCGAGCGCTCTCTTCGACTTACGTTGCCAGTACAGTTCTTACAAAAGGCCCACAAAGATTCTGACCACACAGTTGTGATCACTGTCATTCACTGGTGCTTGTGTGCTGAAACTCACCATGCTGGCCAATTGTGAATGCTGTAATCATCTTCCCTTTGGCCGCCACATTGCTAGCTTCAACTAGATCGATGCGATGCAGCATAATAGCATGGTAATCATGTGGCATGTGTGTTAATTGGAACGAGCTGTAAGCTATTCGCCAATACCTAGCTTGCACTACCTGTGGTTACCAGTAGTGCAGTTTCCACTTGTTACCCATAGAAGAACATACTTGGAGACCTGGACTAGGATTCAATGAGCCTAGGATGTCAACCTATCTTGGGAAGTGGTCCACATGTAAATATAAAAAATTGAAGGGGATACTGTCCTACAAGCACTGCAAGATTGTTACTCTTGGATAAGCAGACTCAATTTAATTGCAGATTCAACAAATTGCAAACTCAGCAAGAAAATACACGTCTTGCCTGCTTCAAACTCTAGTGTGTATCGCATGAACGTTTATACCAAAGTGATTATTCTTGTAAATGCTGTTGAATTTCTCATTAGCCGGATAGACAGTTCCTCTCAGCAGGGCCGGCGCCAGCTATTTGGGAGTGGTACGGCCACTGCTGAAGGGAGTGCATAGAGGTGTGTAGTGTCGATCAATCCGCGCGAAGCGCGGAAATTGTTTTCACCTTCATTTTTCAGTTAGCAGGATGAGCTCTCCGTAGCACCTTCGTGCTTTGCACTGCACTGCCACTACTTTCCGTGACTGTCTCACTCTCGACGTGGAAAGGAAAATGTAAGTTGGCTGGAAGGGTAGCTACATCACGAGCATCTCGTTGTTTGAAGCTGGTTGCCATCACGGTGCGTTAGTCCTGTCTCCATTCCGTGTGTGTTGGTCTCGTCCCTAGACCATGAAAATCGACGCGATTTGAAACCAAGACTCGTGATAACATGGAGCAGTCTGTCCTGGCCTTATGGTCGCAGCTTTGGCCGGCGGAAGCCTCAAGGAGGAAACTTTGGATGTAGCTAGCTATGCGCTCGTAAGTCAGAATCCCAGCAACGCCATTTTTCCTCCTCAAAAACTGGTACGGCCATGGCCGTACCGGCTGTACCGTGGCGCCGGCCCATCTCAGTGCAAATATGGTAGCAATGTCCATTTTCCCATAGCTTATACATAATTGAAACTTTGGATACAAAATTCTCAGATGATGCTTTTAAGTATAACTCCGTAACTTAAGTGGCAAGTCAGACAGCAGTGGCCTACCATACTGTGTGGAATGGACTGCAGATTGGACTCATTCTGTGGACTCACAGATTCAAGCTGTAAGTGGAAGTATACATTGATCTGATACCCAAACCTGCTGTAGCAGAGGCCCGGAGCGAATGCCACAATAGCTACTTTGCGAAATGGAGACATTGATGCTCTAGACATAGAAATCAGCTCTGGCTTCAACTTCAACCATCACACCATCATCCTCAGATGACAAGTAATTACCTCTCAGGTAGGTCAATACGTGGCATAGTCTGCCTGACATTGATGCTTGCTGTCTACCAAACTTAGCTAATTATAACTGCCCCCACATGTAGAAAGATCGAGGCAAGGCAGTAACTCACAATACAGCATGTGGCCATGAAGCACAGGCAACTGCAAAGGCACACCACAATCTATGAGTCAACACCTATAGTGCTAATAACGCCAACTTCCACGGCTTCTGTTTCTCAGGCAGTAAGGTCAATTAATACCACTCCAGGTCATTGGTAAATACTCTCCAACTCGATACTATCAAATGGATGCTGGCGTGTTGAGCGTTGCAGTGGGCACCTGGTATGGGAGCGGTGAGTCCACCATTGATGGCCGTACCATGGAATGAGTCCATTCTGCAGTCCATTCCACGTTTTACAGTAGACTCACTGCATCATCAAATACCAGGAAATTTTATAACATATTTCTAGGAGAAGAATAATTGTCATGAAAATGACCAGGTATTGGTCTGAAAGTATGTACCAAAGTCAAATTTCGTACTGGATCTTAATCAACTGGCTTGCTTATTGCTCATTGCTAATTAAGATATTTCTCAACAGCTCCTAGATAATCTTCCTGCAGCCATGTACGTATGTTGGAAGCACGGCACTGTCCATTATGCAGGTGCAGAATGAAGGCTGGCTGTACTAAATAGAGTGCAGTGGAAATCTGAGCTAGTTTTAGTATACATGTATGTATTACTAGGTATACACACATACATAAATGTGCCTCACGCTGAACATGTGCAAACATTTATGCAGAGTCGGAGATGGCGAAGCGACGGCGACGGTAAAAGTAAATGCAATTACAATTACCATTTAAATCAGCATCTCATACACATACTGTTTACCTGTGGGATCTTCGAATGTAACAACAGCCTCTCCATTTCCAAGCAGTTGAACGTCTTGTACTTTCCCTCCTCCTGATCTTGGACTTTCGAAATAATACGTGATAAGTTCTGCATCGTAACGGTTTGTATCTATGTTCTGAACTCGGATGCAGCTAGGGGCTTTGTATAACTCAGCTTGGATGTAGGACCCCTTCACTTTTGCACTTCCAATCTTGGCGATCAGTTCCAATAGCTCTGCAATAACAGTATACGCAATGCACGTTTATGTTCGGAGCATTACCAGTCTTAGAACTGTACCATAATTATTACAAGTGTAAAAAGACATTTTAAAAATGTATAGAGATGTAGGGATATAGCAGAACTGTAAAAAGAAAGGAAACAAGGTAGGGATGATGGCATAAAACAGTTCAGTATACAACCCCCTACATGTTGTCCGTGTTATTTCAGCTTACGTATCTCGATGAATTATATGGAGAATGTAGTGGAACTGCTCACGCATGCGTGAACAGTGGATACCAGGCGCTCTTCTCCCCAATTACCGAGCGCCTGGAAACGAGGCTAGCTGATAGCATTCACTCCGCACACAGTTCACAACTTTGAGTTCAAAGTTCAAAGTTGCTCTACCAAGTCTATGATGTTAAGATTGCTAAAATTTAATGGAATGGAATTATCTCCAGACGCGGAATCACGTAACGTCATGTGATATGAATGCTTATTGCCGAGCGTAGCTATAGCGAGGCAACTAATCCTGACAACTGTCTGATACCAGGAGCGCATGAGCCGCCGAAGGCAGTCAAACTCAGCATGTGCGCCCCTAGCCGAAGTAGTAGTCCTTCACAGGTCCCAAAATTTACCTTATATGGCTAGAGGCTGTTACGTAGAAGTGTGAAAAACAAATTGGCATTTGTGCGGTACTGCAAAGGTCTTCCATATAAGGTATAACCATAAGGTGTAAGGGATTACAACATGTCTATGTTTAGTTCGACGCTCCTTAACCGCCTTTGGCGGCTCATGCGCTCCTGCTGATACTGAGCTAGGGTTTGTATATACATACGCGCACAAGCTTTACTAGGAATACGTATCCGCATAATTGCCTTGCGCGCACGCCGCGGCCGCATGCGCAGCCTGGCCACATGCAAGTATGATATATGGCTAAGTGTGTGAGTGTGGAGCTGAGATAAACATGTTGATTACACTCACTGTTCGACTCCACATGTAGCTGCTCTAGCTCTGCAAGCCCTGAAGGCCCCGCTCGCTTGTACCCTAGCCTCTGGCTATGCGAGACTATTGTGGAGTTGCGGTATAGTCGACTGTTTGACTCCATATGTAGCTGCTCCAGCTCTGCAAGCCCTGGAGTACCGCGCGCTCGTCCACTGATCTGAGTCTCAAGGTTGTAGTTCTCGCACCGTCGAGCCCTCACAGCAAATAAAACTCAATTGGCCGGCAGGAAACCCGCAACATTCCTATCAACATTCCTGAGCGTGACATATTCCGGTACGTACGTACCACGTACATATGTACGTACGCACGTACATACATACGTATATAGTGATAAATAGATCCCCCATTCAGAGCCTCGCGCTAATGCGCTCGGCAATAAAGGAATGCAATACAGTTAGTATTGTATCCGTGTATTGTAGTGCATCGGCGTGTGGAGCGGCTGCTGTGGTAGTCTCGTGCCCAGCCGGAAACTTGTACGGAATATCCGTCTGGTGACTTTCAGCAACATTCTCGGTCTTCATTGAATATTAACCGGAAGTCCTACGCATGAAATCATATAAGTAATTGCAAGAGAAATTTGAATTTTCTACAACTTCTAGATCTCGCTCCTAATAAAGACAAAATTGAATTCTCTACGATTTCATTGGCAGTCTGAAATTCCTGCCTAAAAGGTATGAATTTTTAATGAAGACCGAGGTTTCTGTGCAAAGTCGCCAGACCCTCTTTCCCGCGAGGGGTCTGGGCACGAGACTACTGCTATGGACGACGACCGTAAACAATGGTGGTTCACATGGTGGAAACAAAGGTACCCGTTATTCCATCAAACTTCTTCCCGGGCCCGGGGCTTCATTGGTGACAGCATTGTAAGTACGCCATGTACCTTGGTGTTTGGAGATACACACGTCATCGAACACAAGTCCATTATGTTTTTGTTGGAAGTACAAACGGCTATAGCTACATTAGAGCTTGAAGGAGGAGCTAAGCGGTCAATGACGGACTGGTGGGGTGGATCCAAGTTAAGGGGCGGAGCCATGTGACTGCTCATGCATGAAAGTCACTCCTTGTATATCAGCACTTGTATCTGCCTTGTCGTACTCATAGCCAGACTGTTATTTCATCGAAAAGGACCTCCAACTCGTAGGTTATTTTGTTGAAAACTGATTCGCACTAGCATAGTTACTGTAGCTATACTCTAGACCAATGGCGATTTAGAAACCCTTGGGCCTCTTAGTACGCCCTTGCTGCGCTCTGGACGCTATATAGCCCAAGGCCCTCGGGTTTCTATTAAAATCGCGTATATCCCTTGGTCTCAGTGTCTAATCTACAATATTATGAGAGTGACTGAACCTCAAACTCTGCAAAGAATGCTTGAGAATGTTGGGTAGGAGCTGGAACCTTCCAGAATGGCTGGGATTGCAATCGAGGAACAGCAGCGATACAATCAGGGAGCAGCAGCTGAAGCAGATACAATCGCGGGGAGCAGATGCAATTGGGGAGCAACAGCTGAAGCAGACGCAATCACTTGTGACTAGCAGTCAAATGCAGGAGTTCAAGCCTGACAACGAAACTCAAATGGTTCGATCTGTTTGACTGATCATGAAGAAAAGTGGGCCTCTACACTTCTGCTCATATTCTTGAGGCACTACTCCCCCATCCAAGGCTTAGTCTCTCCCACAAAGCCGGATGACAAGACTGGCTCAGCTGATGCACTATGATTCTGAGCCCATTGTAATCGCAGAGCGAGTCCGCTTTTACCAAAGGCCCCAGAAGTCAGGCAAATCAGTTGCAGACTTCCTGCCAAGTCTAAGAAAACTAGCCAGCCACTGCAGGTTTCCTCTCAGAATTAAGGCTCTGCAGGTGGTGCCAATGTTTCACTGGTTTCCCTTCGGCTCTCTTGGTGGCGCTTCCACGTCCAATGCTGTCCCCATTCCCCATTGATGTGCCCTAGGTGAGGTTTTCTTTGGCTAGCAAGGACTTCTGGATAGCCTCATGTTTGAGCCCACAGATGAGTTGATCTTTCATCATTTCTGAGAGGCATTGTGGACGTGGAAAAGTGGCGACTGCAAATTCAAAGACGCTAAAATGCCACAACTGTAGGACAAAGCCTAACAAATGGTCATGCTAAAACCACTAAGTGGTTAGCAGTGTGCAGGTGAGTGCAAGACCACCCTCCAGACAGCCAGGAGGAGCTCTGTATGTGGTCATGAGCCGACCCTTCTTGTCCTGTAGCTACCAGGTGGAGCTGCATGTCAACGGACATCCTCTTAACATCTCTACTCCCCTCTGTGAAGTTGCAGATGACCAGGGTTGTCTTACACTGGAGAAACAGATTCCTGTGAAGAGTAGTATCTGCATGGACGTTCTCTATGGTCAGCAACACCACGAAAACCTGAAGTTACTGGTCGTTTAATAATCAGGCCTGAGCGTGATGGGACTGAGAGTGTTGAAACTCAATTGGTGGACAATTAGGCTATATCAGAGAACACCTTGGAAAGTCGAGTGGCAGCTCTGCAAGACAAGTACCAGGAGGCTTTCTCAGGGAACAATCACACCATTCCAGGCTAAACTGAGTGTAATGAAATACATCCCTTTCACCTGTTGAGAGGTCAACCGGCTGGATAATGCATGGTGAGAAGATGACCTACAGTGAGTTATTGTGGCAGTTCAAAAATGTGATGGCCAATCCTTGCCTTTGCAGGCCCCGGGACTATAATGGTCAATCCTGTTCGGACCAGCACCCACTGCCAAAGCCAGATAACATCTCCACCACCCTGTCGGGAAGTTCACGACCCTCGACCTATATATAACCAGCTACTGTTGGATGAGGATTAGAGGGAGTACGTCATACACGTATGTAGTTATATCACAACCAGGAGGGAAGTATGTAGTTATATCACACCCAGGAGGGAAGTATCCGATTTACAGTCACATGCATGAGGCACTGGGCGTGATCTAACCGACTTAGCTATCTCATGTTGATTACTATAGCTTGTGTGTCTCATTCCCAGCCCCTCCCCGAAAGGCGGAAAGAGGGTCTGGTGTTCTGAGCGACTTTTCTTGTCACATGGGGCGGGGCCATAAGGCGTAAAGAATGTCATAATTATATCCGGAACTGGAGTTTCTGACGCCTCAGTGCGCATATACTACTACACAGTATGGTTTACAAAAGCTTGAAGTCTATTAGGACAGCCAAAAACAGGCTGTGAGGCAAGCCTTCGCTACGCACGACAATACTGTTGGCCGTCTGCCTAATTGCATACGTCATTTGCATTCTGCCATCTGATTCGACATCTCAAATCCGAGGCTCCGCCCTATGTGACAAGAATTGTTGCTCAGAACACCAGACCCTCTTTCCTTGCACATGCGGGAGGGTCTGGCCATGAGACTAGCTTGTGTCATACTGCAGCATGGTTGTTATGGAGTCTTCTTAGTAACCACTTCCATCATACTGCAGCACGGTTTAGTCTGGCTTCAATTCAGTGCGTAGCTGGCTACATAGTAGTTGATATCGACGTTGAGAAGCAAGTAGCTAATGGTTCGCACGATTCTTGAGGTGCTTTGGGTCTGTAATCCGTGATAGATGGTGTGACAGCGAGTGACTTAATTCGAAAAATGGGATGACTCCCACATCGTAGATGGCAAGAAGGGCCGTCTCCATTACTTCGATGTTAGTCAAAGCGGTTTGAACGTATATAGCAGGGGCGGATACAGGATTTATGAAAGGGGGGGGGGGGGGGGGGGGGGGGGGGCACTATATATTAAACGCTGCTGGAGGCAGTGCATAGAGATGCGTAGCGCCGATCAGTCCGCGCTAAGTGCGGAAAAATTATTTTTTCGCCTTCATTTTTCACTTCTCAGGATGGGCTCTCATGGCACCTTCGCACTTTGCACTGCAAGTTCCAGATGTACAAGGATTGCAGGTCCCAGGGCCACCATGAGCTTCTTCCTTGCTCAAATTTCGCTCACGAACATAATACATATGTACACGGAGGGGTATACTAGATCGTGGTCTCATTCCCAAGCCGTTCGGTTTCAGGCAACGCACGGTATTGCGAGCTGAGGAGGCCAGGCCAGGAGTTGCAACGTAGCGGCAGCAAGTTAGTAAGGAGGAAAATAAAGTGATGAAGAAGCAAAAGGGGGGGGGGGGGGGGGGGGGGGGGGGGCACCGCCCCCCCCCCCCCCCCCCCCCAGATCCACCACTGTATAGAAGGAAATCGAAAGAGAGCCCTAATAGCTAAGACATACAAAGGGACTGAAAACAAATAACTAATGTGAAGTGAGCTGTAAGAAGGTAACTCCGTTAGATTCTGGTCTCCATGGTTGGGTCTGGCATGCGATAGTTGCTGAATGTTCTGTGCCGACCGTCCATCTATTGCATACACCCATAGTGCTTACGAGAATCATGTGAACAACTGTCAACTGTTGATCAGGACTACAGACTGCTTAGCCACATTCTCCACTAGATCTGTCTTAAATGCTGTGACTGTTGATGTTCACAATGCAAGAACATGCTAATGCCAATGGACTTTCCCGCCTGCCACTGAGTGGAATCCTTCCAGAAGACACCTACTCCGATCCCAGGATCTTCAGTATCTCTCAAATGTAGGCATCAGTGAGTCAGCTGTGAGCTGTGACTGGCAGTGCTCAACAAGGTGCAGAATATGAGAGACAAATGGCCTAAGGAGATTCTGGTGTAGCTCCATCCGTATTTTCACCGATGAAATCAGTTGAGTTGATTGGAGGAGGGTTGTGTAGCTGTAGAGCTGTTGAAATTTAATCGCAGTTGAGTCTACCTATATTATCACGCACTTGTCCGCGATATTTATGCCCAAGCTGCACTCTTGTACTTGTATTGCTACAAGCCCATTTTCAGTATTCACTACAAAACATTTCCACTGAGCTAAACTGTTATCTACCCCTGATAGTTTCCAGCTCTGCATGCACTACAGTTATTAGCTATAAAGGTAATTTCTGTCTCACCTGAATGAGACTTGTGTTCACAGAAAGTTATCACTACAGACGGTCCTGCCTTTTCCAAAGTGAAGTCCTCGTTGACTGACATGTCCACACGTCCCTCAAGGAAAACTTCAAGTCGAAACAGTTCGATTTCATTTGGTAGCTCAGGAATGACTAGCCTGCTTTCTGACTTGAGTGAAACATCTTCCTTGGGGGGACTGGCATACTGCAACTGAACTGGCGAATGCAGAATTTCATGATCTGTCTTGGATCGAATCTGAGCTGCAACTGTGGAATAGTATTTCTGGATCATTAATAGTTATATATGTAACAGTATAATACAGTGCCTACACGAACACTAAATAATTAAGCCTCATATGGACCCTCTATGTAATTTAAGCAAGATACGAGTGAATGTGGCCTTTGGCTGTCTTGTTTTGAAAGTATGTTGGTCAAACAGGAGCTTGTTCTGACCATCCCTAACACAACAGCCTGCCTTCAAGCAGCAGCATGGTGATCATGGCAACCACTTGAAAGCCTTCCGCTCCAGATCTAGAGATGGTTACATAATCCACTGCATGTTTGCACACTTTTCCAGCAGCTATGACCTTAATTGGTTGGTATAGTCACTGACGAATCGAGACTGTCCTGAAGTCTCTGCATAATTATGTCAGCAAACAGCCAAGTACGTAGCCAAGCAGAAAACCAAAAAACATTCCCTTCAGCTTTCTGGCAGCCCATATAATTAGTTCAGACGTCCCACCCTAGCCCCATTGCAATTAGGCAACCGACCACCCGCTTATGCAATGGCCTACTTCCAGGATACTTTGTCCATAAAGTATGGGCAGGCGGCTATTTGGTAAACCCCCCCTCGATCAAAGTGAGTATTTTTTTAGACTATGACTATACATAATTATAACAAGTAGCTTCGCTTGCTTCGCTCGCTCAGCTACTTCCCCCTCGTTCGCCTACGTGAGTAATCTGGCGCCGGACAGCAGAGCTGCTGCTCCCCGATTGCATCGATCCGCTTCAAACTGCTGTTCCCCGTTTGTCTGCTTCAGCTGCTGCTCGCCGCTTACGTCCGCATCATGCAGCTGCTCTTCCCCGATGTCAACAGTTCGCCGATCCCCGATTGCGTCCACTTCAACTGTTGCTCCCCGATTGCGTCCGCTTCAACTGCAGCTCCCCGATTGCGACCGCTTCGACTGCTGCTCCCCGCCGATTGCATCCGCTTGTAGCCTCACCTGGAAGATTCCAGCGCTATCCCCAACGTTCTATTTGTGGAGATCGAGGTTCAGTAAATTGAAGTAGCTATGAAGGTCGCGCGTCACTAGTCTAGTCCCGCCCCACGAACATCCCACTTCCGTCACACACACACGCACATTAAAGTCTTAATTGATGGCAATGTACAGCTACCTTTTGGGCTTTTGAACTTGACTTGAGCAACTCCTGATGAGATGGAAGTGATGTCCACCACAGCACCATCACACCCTCCACACTTTCTTCTTTCAAAATACATCTTCAATATTTCTTTATCAGCTTTAGGTGGCAGGCCACTGACCTCAAGTGTGTCACATTCTGTTTCACTCTCACCAATATCAGGCTGATCAGAAAGTGGTGGTGGCTTGATTGCAAACGGGGAATGAGGAGGCTGCAACTTGACAGTGATGCTGCATCCTTTGATAGAGTGTTTCTTAGTTTGTATTTGCATCATCTCTACAGGGAAGTCATTATATACACACTGAATAGCAGTAGAGGCAGGCAAAGGGGAGGAAATTTTCTCCCACCAAACAGTACTGACCCAATTCAACCAACAATACCATTATTGTGGTAATTAAGTGGGCGCATAACTTCCTGTATAGGGCAATTAAATGGGTGTGACTTCTTGTACGCATGCGCCTTATCGAGACAGCTGCTGTCATGCCATAGTGCAGTGAAGATGCATTCTTGATGGCCACTAATTTTCGATGTCAAACGTCTTCGCTGCCGTTCAGTGTAGGGTGTGCACTGTTACTGCGAGTGAAAGCGAAGTACCTGTTGCAGTACCAGAGACAGCTGGACAGCGATAGTAGGCTCTTTCGGTAAAGTAGTACATACTGAAAGGCCGGGGGACGGTCAGCGACTTCCACTTTCGACTTCCATCGTTTCTATCTCTCATCGTAGACCTCCCTGGGCTTTTACTATGGTCTCTGTCACCGTTATCAGCAAGGTAGGTCTCGATAAAATACGATGTGTGTAGCAACTGGAGCTAGCTACACACTTCAGGGTTTAATTGTAAGGATAGACTAAATCTTCATTGCGAGTTACATCTTTTTATATGTACAACACATGTGACCCAGTCACAAAGTACAACAACTACCTGATGAAAACAATAACCTAGCTACCAAGCACCACATCTCCCCTCTCCCTTATAACAAGACGCCTTTTTAAAATTGTCTCGGCGGTTTACTTGCAAGACTGATGGACACTACAGATGGTTTAACAAGATTTGCTCGGTAGCTAGCTATAGCTCTGAGATTAGATCAAATCTTGGCGCATGCTGCCGTACTGATGAAAGACTTTACAGTGTGTCAATAGGCAAATACGTCACAATTTGTTGCACCAATAGACACAAATGATGAACAAACTTCAATGAAAGGCACACTGGTCATAACTATACGCGAGTAGCCTCGTTCCCAGGCTCCTCCCCAGCTTTTTGTTGCATACTGTACAGTATGCGACAAAAAGCTGGGGGAAGAGCCTGGGGAGGAGCTTGGGAACGAGGCTATACGCGAGCACACAGACAAAGTGGCTTGAAGAGAAGACTTTGACTAAATTTGTCAATGGAGGAATACTGATGTAGTCTACGAGCATCTAGCTAGCTACACGTTGCCTACGTTGATCAGTGGTTTCTCGTTGCCTTCTGTTAGCAGTCTCCTCTCTCGGTCAGCTTGTAGCCATTGTAGTCGTTGCTCTCTCTGTTCCGGACTCTCTTGTTCAGGCCTTCTTTGCCGTTGCCTTTTTCTCAGTCAGCTTGTATAGTCTACGTTCTTGGCGCTCCTCAGACGATCATTCTTGCGTATACCTTGTAATCCGACTTCTTTGCTGTTTTGCCTCTCTTGCTGAATGATCTTGCTTGTGTCTTCAGTTGTCTAGCACAGTAGGGTGCGGCCACGTGCACATTACTAGTTAGTAAATCCGTCGCGCATGCGCTCCAGCTACATGTATGTGGACAGACAGACAGATGTATACGTACCCAGCACTGTGTCTCGGTGCTTCAGCACTGAGACAAAAAAGAACAAAAGGTACTATTGATACAAGTCAGAGTATCTAGCAGGAGGCCAGGGTGGTTTCTGGAGGGATATTGGTGCAAGTGTAACCCTTTCGGAGGGTGATGGATTCGAAACTGTTCTTTCAGTTCCCCTTCCTCTGTTCGATACTGTCATAGGTACTGTCGCAGGTGGTGTAACTCCAGACGAGATGAACGCATCGTCATCCTCACTTTCCAACGGAATAACAGACTCATCCGTTCTTTGTCCTGGTGACGTCGAACAATCCGACCGTCAGTTAGTTTCACTTCAAATGAGACTGGACCCAAAATCCGGACAATACAACCAGGCAACCACTGGCTGGTTTCTCCTCTTCCAAAATTTTGCACATAGACCCTGTCTGTTTCTGCAAACGTACGTTCTTTGATCTCTTGTCGTGCTTCTCTTTCTGACTCAACAGTTTGGATTCAACTCGACGTTCCAAGCTTGGTCTAATCTGGTTCACAATCGACGACCCAGTAATAACTCAGATGGTGAGCTACCAGTCGTTGTATGAGGTGTCACTCTGTATCGCATCAGGAAACGAGCAACCCTAGCTGTCTCCAATATTGATCCCTCTTTAAATTTGCGAATGCCTCCCTTGAATGTTTGCACAGCCCTCTCGGCCAGTCCATTAGCAGCTGGATGGTACAGAGCAACCTGTATGTGGCGTATGCCATCTGTTTGCAAAACAGTTGGAACTCTGCTGCTGTGAACTGAGGACCATTGTCTGAAACCAGTGCTTCTGGTACCCCAAATCTCGTAAACAATGTTCTGAGTTGCTGTAGCTACTGTTGTCAGGGCTGTGGCTGTCGTCATGGGTAGCACTTCCATCCATTTGGAATGGGCATCCACAACTATCAGATACATTCTGCCATCCATAGGTCCCGCAAAATCCACGTGCAAACGTGCCCAGGGTCTAGTGGGCCACTTCCATGGATGCAGTGGTGCTGAGGGTGGTGCTGATTGACCCCGCTGACACTCTGCACAATGCTTGACCATCTCTTCAATTTCGTGATCCATCCCTGGCCACCACATTAGACTTCGTGCAAGAGACTTCATCCTGGGTGTCCTCCATGGAGTTCAATCAGTAAGTGCTCTCGGCCTCCCTCCCCACAGAATACAACCATCATGAGTCGACAACTCGAGCTTTCTTGTCCAGTATGGTCGCAAATCCGCATCACAATGGTTGGGCCAACCCTCCAATATGCATCTGGTAACCCTGGCCATCGGTGGATCACGTCTTGTCCACTGTGCGATTTGATTGGGGCGTCCTGTAGGCCCTCCACCATCAACACCAATTCAGCTGGGACAGCTGTCTCCTCTGGTGTGTATGGCAATGGCAGTCTACTCATGGCATCTGCGTTAGCATGTTGATCGGTCTTTCTGCAGACTATACCGTACTCGTATGCTGCCAGGGTCCATGCCCATCTCTGAATTTGGCTGGATGCATGAGGTGGGACGGTTTTACTTGAACTGAAGAGTGTCCGGAGTGGCTCATGATCGGTCTGCAAGGTGAATTGATGACCTAATAAGTAGGAATGAAAGTGTTTCACTCCAAAGACGCAGGCTAGGCCTCTTTTTCCATTTGGGAATAGTTTTTCTCCGTCTGTGTCAGGGTTCTCAAAGTGAATCCCATGGGCTTCTCTGAGCCATCAGGCATTTTGTGTGACAGAACTGCTCCTATTCCGTATGCTGAAGCATCACATGCTAGACGGATTTCCAACTTGTGGGTCAAAGTGTACCAGTAACTGTGACGACATCATCAACTTCTTGGACCTCTCAAAAGCCTTTTGTTGCTCGGGCAACCACTTCCATGGCTCCTGGTGCTTCAACAGTTTATACAGTGGAGCCAGTGCAGTTGAAAGGTTTGGCAGAAACTTGGCATAGTAAGTCAACCAGCCTAAATAGGACTTGAGCTCTGTCACATTCTTAGGACTGGGTGCTTCTTGCAGTGCTTGCAGTTTTTCTGCCACAGGGTGCAATCCGTGTTCATCGATTCGGTGTCCCAAGTACACAACCGAGGAAGCCAGGAAGACACATTTTTCTCTCTTCAATCGGAGTCCCGCTTCTTGGCCACAGGTTCAAGTCCCACATAGATGAGTCCCACCAGATAGCTATTATCTATGGTTGTTGCTTTTCTCCAGGTTTTCTGCCTGGTTTCCCTTCCCAGGAAAGGGCTTCAAATATGCTTCGTGCTCAATCCTGCCCATCTGGGGAACTTCCGTATAGGGAAAAAAAACATAGCTACCTTTTCGCTGAATCTGGACTGCTCTCTACTGTAACTGCATGTGTGCATGGTATCCGTTGTGCATTTCTGGCAGTACTACTGTGTGTGTGCTGTATTTGCACACAACTGTTCGAATAATAACTGGGGTGTTCAAACTTCTTGGGACACAAAATTAAGCATTTTCTTGGAAATAGGGGGTGTTCAAATTAATCGAGCGTTCGAATTATTAGAGTCACTATGGTACATACCAACAAACAAACACACAAGTACATACACTTGCGCACATATATCACATTAGTGTGGTGCTCTCTCAAGCTCGCCCCATGCAAATGTACTGGTATTTGTGTTTTAAATAGAAGGTGCAAATGTAGCAGGTGGCATACCATCTGTGGTGAGCCCATAGAGTTCCAGTCGGGCCCTTCCACCCCCAAGCATGGTCCTTGAATGAACACTGACATTGTCTCCTTGAAGCTCGCAATAGTTCTGAAGTTCCTCAGCGGAACAATCATGAGGAAGTGAGGACACTTCGATTCTAACTTTCCCTGCATCTACCTGCTGATCTGTAATGATGTGTGTGTTAAAGTTACACCAAACCATTAGTTGTAGTCATTACTCTGTTCTGATGCATATGCTGCACTATGGATTGTTCTTGAAAGTCAGTGGATGACAAAGTTATGCATGAATATAATGAACTAGCCTCGTTCCCAGGCCTACCCCGTTCTTTCTGTTCTTCGGTTTGCGTTGACACGGATGCGGATATTATTGTCAACGCAAACCGAAGAACAGAAAAAATGGGGTAGGCCTGGGAACGAGGCTAATAATGAACTAGCTACAGGCAACAAAGCACCAGAGTAGGAAAATTATCGTTTGTGCCTTGCTCAGACATTTTCTTCAGTAGCCACACCGGGGTAGCCATTGTTAGTCACCTGCGTTTTTACCAAATGCAAAGCACTAGCGCGTGGTTTCAGCTGGTTCTAAGTAGCCTCAATCCCAGGCTCTCTCTTCCAGGGCCGGAGCACTGGTAGGGCAGGGGCGGATACAGGATTTATGAAAGGGGGGGGGGGGGGGACACTATATATTAACCCTTTAAGCCCCATTGACGTCTATAGGCGTCATTTAGACCCTATGCACTTGTAGGGCTTCTCGTCAGTCCAAAAAGAGACCAAAAAGGCTTCAGAGGGCC
This sequence comes from Axinella damicornis, assembly GCA_963931865.1. Classification (NCBI taxonomy): domain Eukaryota; kingdom Metazoa; phylum Porifera; class Demospongiae; order Axinellida; family Axinellidae; genus Axinella; species Axinella damicornis. The sequence goes on from OZ007509.1 coordinate 2,457,761, forward strand.
TAGGGACGACTTTGAGGGCCAAACTCAAAAATTTGGTCAGATTTCGGCGCGTGCCTCCCCCACTAAACGTACAAGCGGGGGGGGGTATCGAAAGGGGGGGCACAGCCCCCCCCTTCGCCTGTCGTGGGCGTTTTTTGATTTTAATGAGATTCATTGACCCGAGAATTTTTGATTCTAATGATATTCATAGACCCCACCCAGGGCCTCAAGAAAACCTGCAAATTGGTGGTGTAAGGTGTGCCATCAGTCAGATCTGGCCCAAGTTTAGGAAATGCTGGGCGAAAATCCGGCTGACATCCACCTTTGACCTCCGATTGCTGGGCTTGTGGGGGGTCATGAATATCATTAACGGTATTGCCAGAGGGGTCTCTCCATGCAGACCTCTCAACTCTCACGATCCCACCGTGAGACTCACGATTTCAGCCCTACTCTCACGGTCTCACGGTGATGTCCTCGTTTCTCACGGTCTGCTGATCAACTAAGGTTCAAAGTTCTGTGATGACCTCATTTCTCACGGTCTGCTTATCAACTAAAGGTTCTAGTTCTGTGCACATGTGCACATGTCAGCTCATATGAGGTAGTCAGTAGAGTGATTCTGAAGGGGAGGAATTGGCTCAGGGTACATGCAGGACTCTGACGACAGTAATGAGCACCAGCAGCAGTCCCCTCCCAGGCCGAAGACGTCCAAGAAACTCACAGGGGCAGCTACTTACAGGACCAAGTTCAGCTCTATTTGGGTATCTCACTATAGAGTTCTTTTTGAAGTTGAGAGGTCTGTCCATGTGTGCGGGCCCCACCAAGTTTGGCCGCTGAGGAGCGAATGCTGTGGGAGAGGAGTACCTACGAAAGTGGTGTGCGCTGAATGCATGAAAATGTGTTGTCTTGGTGGGAAGAATTCGGTGGTTAAAGGGTTAAACGCTGGCGGAGGCAGTGCATAGAGGCGCGCGCCTAGCGCCGATCAGTCCGCGCGAAGCGCGGAAAAATTTTGTTCGCCTTCATTTTTCGCTTCTCAGGATGGGCTCTCGTGGCACCTTCGCGCTTTGCATTGCAAGTTCCAGATGTACGAGGATTGCAGGTCCCAGGGCCGCCATGAGCTTCTTCCTAGCTCAAATTTCGCTCACGAACGTAAATAAGTACGTACACGGAGGGGTATACTAGATCGCGGTCTCGTTCCCAAGCGCTCGGTTGCACGGTATTGCGAGCTGAGGAGGCCAGGCCAGGAGTTGCAACGTAGCGGCAGCAAGTTAGTAAGGAGGAAAATAAAGCGGTGAAGAAGCAAAAGGGCAGAGGGTGTGAAGTAGTGATATAAGGATCCTGGAAAAAGTGGTAGGGCCATTGCCCTACCTGCCTTACCGTGTGCGCCGGCCATGTCTTCAGCATGGTAACATTGAAGAGAGCCACAGGTGTGAGTTCGCTATTCATTGCGTTAGGTTTGCAGGACCAGTTTGCTCATCGTTTGGCAGATTACAGGATTGATGGTTGCAAGGTGAGCTGTCTGAGTTTGCTTGTGAGAAGTGAATACAGGTGGGGATGCCTTGACAAAAAAGAGCAAAATTATGAATAGAGTGTATAATTATAGCTAACAGATTAGTAAGTAATTCCTACCAAAGCGCATGAGACTAACTTTTGTTGATCACAAGAATTATGACACACCGGAAATCGGCAGCTTTTCTTGCGAATATTAATGTTACTATGCTGTCTCTCCTCCACCTGTAAAGCCTGGGATCGAGGCTAGGTTCCAAGATTGTTTACCATTTCCTGGTTTGTGACGCTGAGGCACAGAGGCATGGGGATATGACGCTAACCAAGAAATACAAGAAGCAAACAAAGAACAATAATGCCAAGAGAGAGAGTGAGTCCTTCCAAAACGTTGCAGGTAGACAGAGATGAGTTCTGCTTGAAGAAGAATGACCACTGCTAGGAGCAGAACTGACAAGGAGAGATCATCTGAAAGGCAAGTGAATGCATCCCTCGATAGCGGCCAAAGGAAGACTTACAGCGCTCGCAACTTCACCAGCATGGTGAGTTTCAGTGCATAAGCTAGCGTCAGTGAACAATGACTGTGTGGTCAGGTAGCCTTGTTCCCAGGCCTTCCACACCTCCAGTTTTTGCAGTCAAAAACTGATTTTTGTCACCATAACTGCTTTGGTCACTGAGGGGCGTGGACAAATTTTACCATGGTCTTTCCCTCTCTAACAAAATAGTGGATTTTGCCTTTTATTACTTTAAGGTCACCCAATATACAGAAGGCCTATGATAAGGGGATCATAAGAGTCTACAGGTCCTCAGCAACACACTGGTACAAGTTTGGTGTTCATACGTTGTGTTGTTCCCGAGATAGAGCTGTTTTCCCTATTTCAATCAGGGAAAACAGCTTTTCTTAAGATGGAACTGTTTTCATTGGGGAAAATAGGGAAAACAGCTCTATCTCAGGAACAACACAACGTATGAACACCAAACTTGTACCAGTGTGTTGCTGAGGACCTGTATAAATTCCTATGATCCCCATATCACAGGCCTTCTGTATATTGGGTGACGTTAAAGCTAATAAAAGGCAAAATCCACTATTTTGTTAGAGGGAGAAAGACCATGGTCAAAATTTGTCCACGTCCCTCAGTGACAAAAGCAGTTATGGTGACAAAAATCAGGCCTGGAACAGAAGGAACTTAGGCCTTTCCAGTGGTGCAGGAATTTCGCTGAAAGCTGCTTCAAGGAAGAACAGGAATGGTGTCTGGAAATACATGCTCCCTGTCTGATCTTTATATTATCAGACAGTCACTTGCATTGCCCTTAGTGCGAACAGGAAATGATGGTCGGGTGCCATTTTTGGAGTGCCAGCTAACCTGTGCCCATGCTACATTTCTGTGGTATTTCCGAGTTTCTGCATTGTTTCGTCTCCGTGTGGGAGTGTCTGATTATACATGGCGGCCGATAATTGCTCTATACGGTCCCGGTCAGCGCCCTCATCAAAAACGAATAATTAGAATATACGGCCGTGAGGGCAGGGCGCTAATTAGAGTATTCATTGCACCTGAATAAATATTCATGACATTAGCAGAAGCCAGACCCTTGCGCTCAAGGAGAAAGTAGTAAACATTGGCCACGCTTGACTGCAATCTTCGGTGTTGGAGGAGTTCCTGCAAGTGCAATGGTGAACACCTGTGCTGTTCCAAGCTGCAGTAGTCGATCAGACAGAGAGACACACCTGCCTTTTTCAGGCTCTCCAACAAGGCTCTGCTAAAGCGGTGGGTTCATCAGATTGGTAGGACAAATCTTCCAATAAATTCTAGCACTTGGGTATGCAGCAGGCACTTCAAGAATTCTCATGGTCGAAAGCTGAGTGCCCAACTGAGAATTTGCCACAGCTAGCCACATGAGTGTCCACTCCCACTCCAAGGAGCCAGTAAGTGATGTCACATACGTGTGAAAACTGGGAGCTGGTAGAGAGTCTGCTGAAGTGTCCATGTGGTGAGAGTAAAGCAAGGCATGAAGCATCATCCTAGCCTCATTCCCAGGCTCCTCCCCAGCTTAATGTCGCATACTGTACACAAAATGTTTTTGTACAGCATGGGGCATACATGTAAAGCTGCAGAGGAGCCTGGGAACAAGGCTAAGCTTACCTCACCAGGAGTGCAGGACAGGGTGTATACGTATAGTAGCCTCGTTCCCAGGGCTTCTCACCCCAGTGTTTGCCGCTTGCAGTGAGACCTGGGAACGAGGCTATACGTATAGTGTTTCTCTCAGGTAGGAGGGGGAAAGCCATAAATATGACCTCATCAAAGAACTTAATGCATTCCAATGCTCACATCAAAGGATATTACAATGTACATGTAGGCCAGGAGTTTTTTCTTACTTTAGTTCGTCTGCGTCTTGGAACAAGATATTGCTTATCGCTTTGGTGTATCACAGTCCACCGTGTCACGGATCTTTACTTCCTGGAAAAGGTAAGTTGCTGGAGCTCTGGCAATGATGACTGCTGGACAAAAATTTCTGTGGCACTCTTGTGGTGGGGTACTTCTGTTTGAACACCTTGGGCATGTGGGCTTGAACTAATTAGCTCCCGAGGAGGCCAGATGGAGTTGCTGGAATTGTAGATACATGAAGTTGATCCAGTTATAAAAATCACAATACCTACAAAGGCCTCTTTGGAATATCTCCATCTGGTGCAGTAACATTTGTCTTGAAACTCTATCCTAGAAGTATATCAGACAAAGAACTAACACGTCGAAGCGGCCTTTTAGATTTATTAGAAAGTGGGACTCTGTGATGGCAGACAGGGGGTTTGAAATTCTTGAAGATCTCGCACCCCATTGGAGTGAGACTCAATATCCTCCCATTTCTTCGTGGAAAAGGCCAGTTGGATTCCAGTGAACTCATTGAAACTAGGAGGATAGCGTCACTTAGGATCAAAAACTATCATATTTTTGATGGTGTCATGACCAGATTTTTTGTCTGTGCTGTACTAACAAATTTTCATCCTCCTTTTGTGTCCTTAGCTTTTGCATTGTTGAACTATCAATAGATTTTAATGTGCGTCCGTGAGTGTGTGAGACGGAAGTGGGATGTTCGTGGGGCGGGACTAGACTAGTGACGCTGACCTTCGTACTTCAGTGTACTGAACCTCGAACTCTGCGAAGAATGTTTGAGAACATTGGGCACGGGCTGGAATTGGAATCTTCCAGAACAGGTGAGGCTACAAGCGGACGCAATCGAGGAGCTGCAGTTGAAGCGGGAGCAGCAGTTGAAGCGGACGCAATCGGGGAGCAGCAGTTGAAGCGGACGCAATTCCAGGCACACCTCAATCTTCTGGACATGACCACAACGATAAAGACTACAAGCAGAGCTATTCATTGACTTGAAGTCTCCAGCAGGCATTCCATCATCAGCTGTCCTATATAGTCACAAAGTAACTGATAATTTGTGCATTTGTAAAACCTAGTACTTGTTGTGGAGACGAATAGGCCTGTGTGATTTCTTGCCAGCCATCTGTTGGTAGGTAGAGAAGTAGTGACTTCTTCTCTGGAAGGCTGGCATGGACGATCAGGATCAACTAGCTCCTTGTCCCATCCATTCTTTATGTAGGCATTGACTCTGTTTAATGCAGATCAGTTTTATAATAGCAGCTATCTATCTATATCTTACCTTTCCACCAGTTCAGCCTTCTTTCCTTTAGTAGGAGCAGCCCTACATTGCAACCACGGCTTAAGTGCTGGAATAGTGAGCGTGTTTGCATCGCACCCACCTAGACTATATAGCTCCTGGTACATGTATATATGTCTTCTTCCCGCAGCACCCGCCCACGATCGCGGTATTCATGGCTTCTTTGTTTACTCTACCTTGACCTCATAAGTGCAATGAACACGACCGTATATTCTAATTATTCGTTTTTGATAAATGAATATCTGCCATTAGTCTCGCGTGCTTCCCGCGGCGATTAGTGGGCGGGGCGGGAGGAGGGGAGGGAAGAAGGGTCTGGTGACTCTGAACAGGATGTTCTGTTGTTGGCTCTGCCGGAATGCGGGTAGAGCCAATCAGATTGAAGCAGCCTGTAATTTGTGGCACGATTTCCGCTTTGAGCGCGTGACTAGATTTTATATAGTTGACATGGCCGAGATCGAGAAGATTCAAGACTGCCTCCTTAGCAGCTTCACAGCTAGGCTACACGCAGTTGATGTCCAAACAAAGCGAAGATAATTTGCGTGCGATACGGACATCTCCGTGAGTCTCCACAGGGTTCTCACTGTTAAGTCTCCTTCACATACTACTCTTCGGCAAGTCTTTGAAGCAGACGGTACAGCGCTCTTCCTTGATAGCTAGCCATGGCTCTAGCTAGCTGTGTGCTCGATTAACTACTAGCAGAAGAGGTTGGCCACTGTATTACGTCACGAGTAATTATTACCTTTCTGTCATGTGACAGTACAGTGGACGGTTATTAAAAGTTATTGAAAATAACTTTACGAATAGAAGACCGTTTCTGGGGCTGCTGTGGAGTGCTCCCAGTTGGCAATCCTCGAACGCGCTTTGCAAAATGGACGAGACGGCCCCGAACCTCCACTCTAGTCTCGCAGGGCCGACGTTTGCGGCGCGCGTGGGGACCGTCTGGACCAGGAGACTACTTCCACTCGTTTCTGCCATACCTCAGCTGAATCTTGAAGGGCTCGGCCTTTTATATTGACAACAGATGCCTACGCTTCCCTGCGAGTCGATATTCCAGGTGATTGCGTCGGGGCTCGATGTTGAAAACTGTCGAAACATTGTCTATGGAAGTACTGTACTTAACATTCATTACGTAATCTATATTATCGGATTACACGTGACTTTAATGAGACCTGATTAGCAAAGGTCAACCTTGGCCGTCCTCCTCTGAACTACTAGTATAGTATACTTGAGGTAAGTCACGTGCAATATTATATTTACGGAAGATTATTGAAGGGCTCCGGTCAAAAAGGAGAGTAAAACGCTTCCGGGTGGAAGTTGAGATTGGACTACTAAGCAACCGTACATTGACTCACGTTCAGCGGCTGCAAGTAGAAATCACGCAAGTATCTTCGTACAATCGTGCGTAAACATCGTATTCTAAATTCACGGTACAATTATTTTTCAACGTCCGTATATCTCCGGAAACTAGAAAACGTTTTAATTCCGTTTTTGACCGGAGGCCTTCAATTACATTCCAGTTTGCAACGGCATCTTGTTCAGAGTCACCAGACCCTTCTTCCCTCCTCCCCTCCTCCCGCCCCGCCCACTAATCGCCGCGGGAAGGGTCTGGGCCACGCGAGACTAATAGCTAGCAGGCTTGCACGTGTTTTACGGTACGATCGATGGCACGATGGCAGTGGCAGGCGAGGCAGTGACTGACGAGTTAACAGCAACAACTAGTGACAGCGACGTTGGTGGTACTGAAGACAGCTCTAGTTCTGTATCTACCGTCTCCCTGCTCGACAGACTAAAAGCACCGAGACTCTCTGATCTAGCGAGAAAGAGGGTCACTAAAAAGAATCTTCCACATGGCGCTAAGCGGTTGAAGCCTCCCAGGTCAATACACAACCCCAAGAACATCACTCCAGCGGACAGAGTAGCGCAGTACAGGGGTGAGCAGTTTGTTGTTTCTGGAGGGAAACTTTTTTTGTGAGCATAATATGAATAGTTTCTTAGTTTTTGAGCATACGGTAGTCGCGCGTTATTAGGCGCATGCGCCTATAACTCCACAAAAAACTGCATGCGGAGGTGACGAAGAGGTGAGAGCTCTGACTGGGAAGACGAGTGGGAACTTCCCGCCAAAACTGCGGAAAAAGTGAAGAAGCAAGGACATAATGACGAGAGGTCTCCTCGAGAATCACACCGGGATAAGCTCACATGATGACGAGAGGAGGTCTCCTCCTCCAGATTCAAGAAACACAGATGAGACTTACGAGAGTTGCACTGAGCAGTGAGGCACCGTAGTCAAGCAATTTAGACCTACTGGTTGAGGTGTGGAGTTATCCAGAGAGTGGTCAAGTCTATACCATCTCTGTAGAATATTATCCACAAACCTGCTGTGGGTGAAAACGAGGTTGCGAATAGTTATGGCTTACCTTCCGTGGGCTGCCATATAACGACTGGACCTCTCGCATTCTGAGTTCTTCAGGTCGATGTCTGGTGTGACCTCTGGGATCCCCCCAACCTGGTGGGTCTCAGGAGTGGGGAATCGTGGTAACTGCTGTTCAAACGACATGAGAATGGACATAATTATGGTGTTGACGCTGTTGTGTGTGTGTGTGTGTGTGTATTTCCCTCTATCTCATCTACCCCTCCCCTGACCGAGAAGAGTGGCCAATGGGGCTATGTGCATACAGCTCCAGGGTAGTGGTCGTGTTTCAATACCGCTGGTCTGAGGTCTTTCATATCTCAGTTTATCGCCACTCTCAGGATGTCATCCCTTTCTCGACATTACAACAGGCCAGACAGGATTGAACTTTTTCTCACCTGTGTTCTAGCTCTTTGTTGTTGTATACTGCATATCCGTTTGGGTCAGTCAGTAATAATGAAACTTTGAACTTTGATCACAGGAAGGAAATATGCGCCTATAAGCGAGATGCACCTAATAACGAATATAATAATAATGACATTCCTCGAATAGGAAGTGCGCTTCAATTCGCTGTTTTCCACTCCGTATGATCGAAAATGGCAGAGTTTCTGGAAGAAGACCGCAGCGCTTAACAGCGAGTACCTGGGACGAGAGTTGAACCTGCGCCTAACAGCGAATATGCGCCTATAAGTGAGATGCGCCTAATAACGCATGACTACAGTAATATCCTCAAGCCTATCAGCAACCTAACTGTGCCCTTATTTGGAACCTATTTACGTAACAAGAGCTGGGTAGTCTAAGTAGGTGTTGGCCCTCCTGCTGGTTTAAATTAAGTGTGACCACAGTAGAGATTACCCACTTGCCGCATATGGTCAAACCTGGTTTATATAATTATGTAGGGTACTACTGGAATGCTCAGTTTATGTAGGATGCTATCGTCCTCCACATTCTACCTCCTGCATGTCCAAACACGGTATGATCGATCTAGCTAGTGTGAATTTGAGAGTGTGGAGCTGGAGCTGAGATAAACATGTCAATTTCACTCTCTGTTCGACTCCACATGTAGCTGCTCTAGCTCTGCAAGCCCTGAAGGCCCTGCTCGCTTGTACCCTAGCCTCTGGCTACGCGATCGAGACTATCGTGGAGTTGCGGTATAAACAGATGTTGACTGTGCTGACTGTTTGACTCCATATATGTAGCTGTTCCAGCTCTGCAAGCCCTTTGAGGCACCGCTCGCTCGTCCACTGATCTGAGCCTCAAGGTTGTACTTCTCGTACCGTCGAGCCCTCGCGGCAAATAAAACTCAATTGGCCGGCAAGAAACCCACAACATTCCTATCAACATTCCTGAGCATGACATGTTCCGGTACGTACGTACATACGTACATAGCTATATAGTGAGAAATAGATCCCCCATTCAGTGCCTCGTGCTAATGCGCTCGGCAATAACTAGGAATACACATGCACAGTGTCTTCGCCTCATTGTGCATACTTTCAGTCCATAATACAGTATGCGTCTTTAAAATTGCTGCCACGATTTAGAACACCTTTCCAAGATGTGTTTGCGGTGCAAAACCAAAAGGCTTGTTTCGAATACTGGAAGGCTTCTCCCGATCGAGAATCTGAAGGTTTCTTCTGAAGATGCAGAAGGCTTCTTCCGAACAAGGAGGCTTTGCTTACAGATCTTCCGGAGTTCGTTTAGGCCTTCCACGTTCAAATTAGGCCTTCTGCATTCACATTTAGGCATTCCACATTCTTGTTAGTTTATTGTCATGAATGATTCCCAGCGAGAGTTGTGTGTAATTTGCATAATACCAGCAGACATCACCTAGTTCACACTGTGTGGTCAAGTGGGTACAGTTAGCTCTGGCTTCACTGTATAGTACCACAAGGTAGGGACAGCAAACAGCAAAGTAAGGAAACAAGGTAGGGATGATAGCATAAAACAGTTCAGTATTCAACTTCCTAGCCTCGTTCCCAGGTCTGGGAATGAGGCATATTTTTCATACAGCGCGTAACTAAAGATACAAGAAGCAAAAAACAAGGGGAAATTCCATTAACCCTTTAACCACCGAATTCTTCCCACCAAGACAGCACATTTTCATGCATTCAGCGCACACCATTTTCGTAGGTACTCCTCTTTCGTAGGTACTCCTCTCCCACAGCATTCACTCCTCAGCGGCCAAACTTGGTGGGGCCTACACACATGGAGAGACCCCTCTGGCAATACCATTAATGATATTCATGACCCCCACAAGCCCAGCAATTGGAGGTCAAAGGTGGATGTCAGCCGGATTTTCGCCAAACGTGGGCCAGATCTGACTGATGGCACCTTACACCACCAATTGCATGTTTTCTTGAGGCCCTGGGTGAGGTCTATGAATATCATTAAAATTGAAAATCCTCGGGTCGATGAATCTCATTAAGATATAAAAACGCCCAGGACATGCGAAGGGGGGGGGGGGCTGCCGCCCCCCCTTTCGATACCCCCCAATGGGACTTAAAGGATTAACTTTAACCAGCTCAATCCCATCCCATTTTAGAATTTAGGGATGGCAGTGATGGACGTGGGCCTTCCGCTGAGCAGCAGGCTTTGATGCTTCATTCTCTAAAATGTGATCAATGTTTATTATTGTGTTTGGGGAAGATGGGGTGGGGCATTCACCCTTCATCAGATCAAAGAGCTCATGCACTGCAATGACAGTCATATATAGGTTATGTGTTGCCAGGTAATTATTACATACACATACATACACTCCAAGATTGTATTCCCTTACAAATAAGGCAGTCCATCACTTGGAGACCACAAATACTTGTCCATGGCCAAACTGGTTCAGAAATCCAGGTATTAATGATATTGGCCACGTTGTTGTAAAACAACTCTGATGCATGATGATGATCAAAATGTGAACTCGATTATTGTTGGGTCATACAACTAGACTTGTACAATGGCGGCTGGGAGAAGAATCTGCATGAACCTCTCACATTTTTCTTAGTGATCAGTGTCCTGCCTCTTCAAAGTAATCTCACAGAGAAGCTCACACTGATAGAAACTGCTGTTTTGTGCCAAATCCCTTTGAAAGAAGTTGAAGCAATGAGCTCTAGCCTGATTGAATTAAATTTACAAGAAAGATGGCCGTTCTGTACTTTCTTTCGTGCCACAAGGAGTCTTACTAGTCATGAAAATGCTTGAAGATGGATGGCATACTATAAGGCTTTTTTTTTTCTTTCTTTTTTAAATTTCTATAACATTTTATGTGTACATGCCATACTGCCTGCATGCATGTCTGTTACGTAGGACGCCATTCATGACGTCATACGCTATTGTACATGTATATATAGCACTGTGTGTATGAGCTCTGCATGTACCTGATGAGGCCCGAAAGGCCGAAACTGGCCGGTCGTGCATTAAAATGATTTATTGAACATCTTGAGAACTTGTGAACGTCTCCTCGTGGAAGGACAGTGTGACTACTGGAAGCGAAACGTTGCTGTATTGATGTGGTTTTGTGACAATAGCAAGAAGACTGATTGGAATGTATTCCGCACTCTATAATTATTGCTAAAGATCCAGTCTTTGCTCTGAGAGATCGTGTTGTAGGAGTTCCCATTAACGTAATATGCAAACACAAAGGACACATGAATAGCCTGAGGCTAATCTCAAACATGTACCCTGCTACTAATTAACTATTAACTGAGTTCTTAGTTCTGGCTCAAGTTCTCGAAGCAATTGGGGGGTCCAAGTGCGTATTCTATTGGTGGCAATGCTGAGCCCTGGAGTTCCATCAATCACTGAGTACTTCACATCATTAGGGATGGTAAGTGGAACATCGGAGTCGCTTGAACTGGTGTCAGTGTCACTTAGCAGTGTTGGGCGGCAGTGAGCAGAGAATCTCCGCAATTGGACTTCACTGAGTCGTACCTTCTTCCTTCGCCCACGCACTGGTGTCCACTCTTCATGGTCTTTCTCATCATGGACCAGCACACCATGAACACCATCCCGCTTCTCATAATGGACTTCCAAGCAAGACTTGAGATTGATACCCTCACCCTCAGTCAGAATCTGTGATAGCCGGGCTTAGGCAGGTCTGTTTGGCTGTTTCCTCAGGATTCCATTGCATTGTGACGGGAAGGGTTATTAGTCAATTCGGGGTCACTGTCTTCTGCTGCCACCAATACAGTGTCCGTCTGGGAGGTTGCTGGTTTTCTCCCAAGGTGTGCTTTAGATGGAGATCCAGTGAGTAAGTTTGTTTTCTGGACACAAGAGCTGCTCGGAGTCCCATGGATATTAGTAGTGATGGGATTTAGTAGTTGGAGCTGGTCCCTGGCTTCCTTCGTCGTCTACGACGCCTAGGGCGGTGACGCTGCGAGGGCCAGAAAAGTGAGAGCAAATAGCCGCCATTACTCAGGTGCGCTGTCCACAATGATGAGTCAAGGCGAAGGCCGCGACATTGAAGCTCGACTGCGAGTGATAGGGGTAAACCTAGCTCCGTCATTTTCGTGTAAGTGCCCTCTAGCACACAGACTCGGATAGCTGCCGCCATTTTTTAATTTTTTAACTTCCCAGTATTGACATGTATTGCACACCTGTGCCATCCCCACATACAGAGTCAAACAACTCTATGATGTCTTTGATGTACGCATGTTGTAGTAATGCATGAGGCAGTTCTGTATATCAGATTAGGATGAATACCATTTAGTGCATGCCACAGTTTGCGCATATGCACTGAAGACTAGCCGTGACCCAGGGTGAGGTTGTATACTTAACTGTTTTACCTACTTTTTGCTGTTCTGCTATCCTACTACATCTCTGGCATATATTTTTGTCTCGGTGCCGAAGCGCCGAGACGCAGTGCTGGGTATGTATACATACGTCTGTCTGTCCACATAGCTGGTGCATATGCGCGACGGATTTACTAACTAGTAATGTGCATGTGGCCGCACCCTACTGTGCTAGACAACTGAAAGACACAACAAGATCATGTGAGATTTCAGCAAGAGAGGCTATAACAACAAGAAGTCGGATTACAAGAACGCAGACTATACAAGCTGACTGAGAAAGGCAAAGAATGGCAAGGAAGGCCTGAACAAGAGAGTCCGGAACAGAGAGAGCAACGACTACAACGACTACAAGCTGACCGAGAGAGGAGACGGCTAAGAAGGCAACGAGAAACCACTGACCAACCTAGGCAACGTGTAGCTAGCTAGATGCTTGTAGACTACATCTGATTCAGTATTCCTCCATAATTTGACAAATTCTTCTCTTCAAGCCACTTTGTCTGTGCTCGTGTATACTTTTCAGTCAAAGTCAAAGGTATGACCAGTGCGCCTTTCATTGAAGTTTGTCCATCATATATATGTGTCTATTGGTGCAACAAATTGTGACGTATTTGCCTGTTGACACACTGTAAAGTCTTTCATCAGTACGGCAGCATGCGCGAAAAATCTGAGCTATAGCTAGCTACCGAGCAAATCTTGTTAAACCATCTGTAGTGTCCAACACTTGTATCAGTCTTGCAAGTAAACCGCCGAGACAATTTTTTCAAAAAAGGCGTCCATGTTGATACTTATCCATCAGGGGCGTAGCAACCAGTTTTGATCTAGTAAGGCCAGCAGATACAACACAGCGCACCGCCGAAGGCGGTGCGCAGAGCCGCGAAGCGGCGATCATTGAAGTCCGCGCGAAGCGCGGAAATTTTTTTTTTTACGTGTTCTTTTTAGCGATCAGGAAGCGCTCTCGTAGCATCTCTGCGCATTCTGGACATGTTCCCAGACGCAAAGAAGATTGACTAAGTAACCGATGTGTGGGGCTGTTAGCTTCCTTCTTTTCATCGTCGACGGATTACAACCACGTACGTACGTGGCCGTGGACAGTCGATTGAACAGTCACGTGTTCCACTAGCCTCGTCCCCCGGCCCTAGTATTGAAACTGGGAACGAGGCTAGTGCATGGCTAGTCTCGTACCCAGGGACGAGACTACGCATGACGGGCTGGGAACGAGGCTAGTCGAATGGCACGCGTGCTAGCGAGCAGCACAGCTCAGGCGTCTGCGGAGAGTTTTCCAAACAAAAAAGTAAGACACTGAAAAATCTAGTACGGCCATGGCCGTACTAGCCGTACCGGCTCCTACGCCCCTGTCCATGTTACTCTTGTATCATAATAGTCTATGTGCTGTGCGTCTATCTGTGCCGAAATTTGATACTGTACAGGTATTTCTATAGTATTGCATGTTGATACTTATCCATGTTGTACTTGTTTCTTAACTATGACAATCAATTAATGTCTTGCAATCTCATTCATTCTATAGCAAGACATGCAGCATGGACAGTGCAGTGCGGTGCGTTTCTGGAATTGAGCCTGCCTGAGTGCAATCATGTTAAAATTTCACTTTGTGCTCTTAGACAGAACACACAATTAATTACTATGGTGGCCCGTAACTAAGGGCACTCCACTTTGGAACCTGCTTGTGAAATGGAGCAGCTAGCCGACATCGAGATGCTGCAGTAGAGGGGGAAAAGCTGCAACAGTAGGGTGGAAAGCAGCCATAGTAGGGTGGAAGCTAGCCTTGTTTCCAGGCCCGAGAGACCTAGAGAGGCCGACATTGAGCAGCCGAAGTAGGGCAGAAAGTGTGTCAGCAGGATCCTATAATGCTGATAGCATAATAATTATTTGCAATTGAGAGACCACTAGCTATAGTATAAAATTATTCAGCTAAGAGCAGCATCTGTGTGAGTGCACAGGTCATAGCTGCCCTCCGGGTGTGACTCTCACTTGATCTTGAGTTGAGACTGGGCATTACAAAAAACCTATAACATCCCTGGTCCTCGAGCAGTTGTGCTCGTTCAACATTCTGTAGTGGTGTGCGCAGCAAGGGCAGATCCAGGAAATTTATAAGGGAATCACTTTTAGTGGTCAGGAAGGGCTCTTGTGGCAATATCATGCTTTCCACTGCCCTAGCTGCTACTGCTTTCTACTGTCTTTTTCAGCATCATGCACTGTGTGGTGCACCGGTGATTGTGCAATCGTCATGTATTAGGGGTGTGCCCATAGGCATGTCAGTCAGTGGAAGTGGGGGGCTACAGCCTGGGTCTGCCCTTGCCCATGCAGGATTTGAGTGTGAGCGAGCCCCACATAGACAAGTTTGCTGTAATTTTTCACATTATGTTTCTTTATATCTGACGTACGTCTTGCATCATGCATTAATTCGAAACCAGCTGGCTCTTCAATGAACCATCAACAGTCTAGCTACCTGCTCGACTTGGACGATGGCAACAATTGCAACAAAGACAGAGACCACTGGTAGACCTACATATTCATTGACTAGAGCAATAGGGGCTATGTACCGCCTGGTCTTTATCATCTATGGTTCAAGTAGCTAGAGACCCGTGTGCAGCATGGGCAACTCATACATCACTCGTCAGCCTAATCAGGCCGTTGGTCTGCGTGGTGGCTGCATGCAGCTTGATGCCGCGCCCGCGCGCTTAATTCCACTAGTGCGGTCGCTCAGACTGTCCCACCCTAGTGCGGCCGCTAGATGTCGGCCGCTCCTGTTAGGAATTAAAACGTGGTGTGCCCTTAGCAAGGGCCACTGAGCCTGAGCGGAGTGCGTCCTTTTCCCGGGTACGCGCACGATACGCTAAACCTTTGACACTATACATGGTATCATTGTGTAGCTAACGTTAATAGTAACTCACCGTCTTCGCCTCTATTAGCTGCACTTTCAGGATGCGCATCGGAAAACTGATCTTTTCGCTGATCACTTGCACCTGGTGATACTACTAGCGGCGACGTGAGAGACTGTGCTGCGAGTCCTGGAGCGGGCCTCAATGACTCAAACGACGGTACCGTACCGCGCCCTCGGCCGGTAGGCCGACGACGACTTGCCATGAAGAAGTTAACCAGGCGAATCTCCTTACACGCCAAAAAAGAAACAACAAGAACAACAACAAAGCTACCACGCAAAACGTGGCGGCTCACCACAACTCAAAGAACTGCGGTCTGCGAAACGACTTCCACTTTTATAGTGGACGCGTACTGCGCGCGCCTCTCGGGCTCGGAGCTCGGTTTCGAGCGAGTGTTGAGTTCGAGTTTGCAGTAAAGTTAATTAAGGTTACGGGATCCCTGCGCGCGGATACGCGCACCGTATACTTAATTAAGCGCTAATTTTCATAGTTTTTTTGTCGCCAAACAGTCCAATCGCCACCGTACCGGAAATCCATTCACGCCTGTACAAACTTATTTACAACGGCACGTATGCGTAACGCGGAACATTTCCGGACGTATACGGTATAAATAAATCTGAAGTAATGAAGTGATCACACAAGAAAGGTTATATCTTCGGATGTGGTGTAGTGATTATAATAATTTTTGGTATACAAGCTCAGCTACAGCAGCTCTACACACCAATGCATGTACAAAGTTTGTAGCTTACTCAGAACGAGAGATATGACCTGACAACTGGAATTGAGTGAAAATGAGCACCATCTTCACAAAAATTGGTGCCGTTTGCAGTAACCAACTCTTGGACAGCTATTGCAGGTATTTTGTTCAAGAAGTATGAATGCTATAGTTAGGGTTTACATCAGTTTCCGTGTTCCAGCAATGCAAATGGTATAAACAGTCCACATAAAATAATGCATGCGGGAATGAGAAAACGTATAGTCACCGGCATTAACATATGACAGAGAACTCTACATAGAGGCTCTGAAGTCTGTTCCTGAGTCAGCACATGGTACAGAGCACTTCACACTTCGAGATGAAAGTATAAAGTGATAGCAAACAGAGTCACCGGCAGATACTATTCTGGTTCAGTTAACAGCGTCCAAAGTTCAACCTGGCCAGTGTAGCTCCTGCTCACTGCTCTGCACGAAGAGTAGCTAATCCAAGGTATACTCATCCTATAGCAGTGGAAGAATAACAGAGGGAAGGGTACACACTGACCAACACTGAATGCATTAGGACACTGTGCAAAACAGCTTGGGAGAAATGTTATCGAACCCACAATAGGATACCAAAGCCAATCAAGGCTAGCACCAAATGCAATATTAAGAGTTGCGCGACCATCCAGTGTACAGTAAAACCCTAGCACACAGGCTCTATAGGATATGCTCAATAAGAGGGTTATACATGTAGCAGAGCCAGGGATACTATAGGGCATATCATTCCCAATTGCATGGGTTGTGTATACTGATCATTACAAAACGCTGTGTTTTGACATCATCACTGCAAAAACGAAGTAGTTACTTTGACTGCTTGGTGGTTATCACAGAGTCGGTAGACTCTGTATGTAGGGATACAACGTACACGCAATACATGCCAATACAAAAAAATCTCTCCAAATCTCAGAAACGGTACACTTATAAGCCTTTATAACCACATACCGTTCATCTTCAAGTGTTTTCATGACCAACAAGACTCCTCGCGTCGCGAAAAACCGGCGCGAAAGTACCACACCAGGTACTCGCAAAACGGGCAAATTGTTTTTCTTTCTTCTTCTTCTTCTTCTTCTTCTTTCTTCTTTCAGACGGGCTAGCTCAACGTCGACTCAATCTCTCATGATGGTTTTCGCACGAAACAGCAGCATTTCACACCGAGCAGTGCACCAGCCCATCGTTTTTTTGCAACTTCACCAGGCGGCTGCAGCTGCCCACTTAACTATGGCTTCTTTTGTCACGCCATTTTCTCGTTTGTACGCATGCGCGATCACTTAGCAACGATACGTAATTATTACTCAAGATCGCTGAATTAGAAGTGCCTTGCTGCTGTCACTGCACTCGAGTACTTCATAAAACTGAGGTAAATTCTAAACTCTGTGCGTATATGTTACTGTGTTCTGTGAGAGGGGTGAATGCCTATCTAAAGACTCAATAATGTCGCTACTATCTGGTATAGCTAATATTATGGTCTTCAGACAGGGAGCACTGGTTTAGTATCCATCCAGAAAAGGGATGACTTGAGATGCTTGGGTCTGATTCTTCAGCCAACGCTGTGAGGACACTGACTTCTGCTCTGTGATGGCAAATTTCAGCTCAAACATGTGCCTTGCTGCTAAAAAAAATGACATAAACAAGTAATCAAAAACATTTCATAAATGTAACAGGATGTAGGGATACCGGAACGGCAAAAAGTAAGGAAACAAGGTAGGGATGATCGCACAAAACAGTGAAGTATACACTTGTTTCCTTACTTTTTGCCGTTCCGGTATCCCTACATCCTGTTACATTTATGAAATGTTTTTGATTACTTGTTATAGTTGCACAGTGTTTGGACATGCAGGATCGAGGCAATACTATTAGAATGTGGAGGACGATAGCATCCCACATAAACTGAGCATTCCAGTAGTACCCTACATAAACCAGGTTTGTGTAGGATACTACTGGAATGGCCACTCTATGTAGGATGCTACTGAAATGCAGACAACTTGGTTCCTGCATGTTCAAACACGGTGCAACTGTAGTAACCACCAAGCAATCAAAACAACTACACCGTTTTGCAGTGTAGAGAGGGTTTGTTGTCACGGATGGATTGAGAAGAAGGCTGATTGTCAGTGGTATGGGAGGTACCAGTGAACATACTACATGTAGAAAGCATAGCCTAATAGGCACAATTGGTTCTAATTATAAGTGGCTACATGTGGCTAAATGGTTGCAGGTGCAAGACAGGCATGTGCAGCCATTAGTTGTGGCTATAAACAGACATTGAGCACCAGGATGCCACAGCATTCATTCGTACCGTTCCATGTGAGAGTGACAGATGGTTATAAACGGACACTGAGCACCTGGATGCTACAGCATTATCTGTACCGTTGGGGCTCACCTTCCATGTGAGAGTGACAGATCTCGAAGTAGACAATATAATACAGCAGGAGCACCGGACCAGCAGAAGACGCTGATATTAAGACTGGATGAGAGATGGTGAAGAGCTAGAGGAGGTCATAGAGCATGAATCTGGTGATAATAGTGACTATGAATTACAAATATAGCAGCTTTATGTTATTATGTGTATCCACATGTGCAAGCTTAATCATACTGTATTGAGAGATCATCTGGATCAGAGTTATAAAAGCTGGTGCCATTTCTAGTAACCTTCATCCACAAACTTAAAACTTACCCTGCTAGTTCAGTATACACATAGCTAACTGCTATTAGCCCTAACAGCCGTGTTCCAGTCCCTAGGAAGAAGATATACCCTTGAACACCACTTTTGACCTTACAAAAAAGGTCAACATGAGCACACTAAATCGCTAATTCCCTTTATGCTCGCCGTCTTCGGCCAAGATTAGGTAGCTATTATTACAACCATACTCCTATTTACCTCGAAACAGTGTAGCCCGACCCTTCGCCATCTTCGAGGAGAGAAATAACATCGCTTGAACTGCACGGTGTAGAAAACGCCATTTTCGGACAGGAAGTGGCCGTGCGCTGTAATTAAAATTTAATTCCCGGAAGTTTGCACGTTGGCGATATGACTGAGAAAGGGGGGTTCAGTCACTGACGCGTGAAGTGAACCCGTGTTGCTACGCCGGGTCGGTACGGGCACTGCCGAAGGCAGTGAATTATTCACTGCCTTCGGCAGTGCCCGTACCGACCCGGCGTAGCAACACGGGTTCACTTCACGCGTCAGTGACTGAACCCTAGCCTCGTTCCCAGGCCTCCACCACAGCTTTTGTCGCTTGCAGTACGAAAATCGCGGAGAAGGCCTGGAAGGGTTTCGCACGTGATGCGTGCCGCCGCTTACGTCACGGATTCCGTTAATACATACTCACAGTATTCAACTGGCTATCGCCTGTTCCAGAGACGCTACGGAGACCAGACAAACTCCAGAGGAGAGGCAGGTCCTACCTATACAACATACCTCGATTTGAAACAAAACCGCTGAGAGATGGCTGCAATACAACGGTTATAACTTCGAAGCGCATGAAGCGCTTTGACTGTTCACTCCGCCATCGCTCTGGAAAGTACAACACTTGCAGCTCAGCACTACTTCGAAGGTAAGACTTCTAGCTTAGATAAGTCGGTGTGGCTCTCTTCTGGCCGTTGACTTGTCTCCGTACGCGATCGTAGCTAGTGTACTAGTACATAGTGGTCTCGAACGGATGACGTTTTATGACGGTCTCGGCACGCATCACGTGCGAAACCCTTCCAGGCCTTCTCCGCGATTTTCGTACTGCAAGCGACAAAAACTGTGGTAGAGGCCTGGGAACGAGGCTAACTGAACCCCCCTTTCTCAGTCATATCGCCAACGTGCAAACTTCTGGGAATTAAACACTTTATTGAGTTGCTAGAACGAGGCTACCTCTATTCACTGAATAGAGGTAGCCTCGTTCTAGCAACTCAATAAAGTGTGCGTCGCACGATCGGGTACGAGCGTGGAAACGTGGAAACGTTTCCGGAAACAAAATTTAATGCGCACCCGCCTAATACATCAGACCCTAAGGTCCTGACCACGCGTACTGCAAGCGACAAAAGCTGGGGCGGAGGCCTGGGAACGAGGCTAAATAGAGGTTCGTGTAGCGCAGATCCATCCATCCATAGGCCATACACGCAGTACGTTTCCACGGTAACGTACTGCTCGCACCCCGGAGTCGGAAGGCACCTGCAGGTACAAAAGATTGTTGCCAGCATGATGTAGCTAGCTAGCTAGTCAACGTGCATGCTCGACAGGTGAATAATTTGATGGTGTGTGTCCGACTCAGTTCACTACCCCAATCTCTGCAGAAACTGTCACACGCTATGACATTGTTTCGCCTGTAATCACTCACAGATCAGACTCTCAGGTGTGTAAAAATTCATGTAGCTACGTACATCCTACTGTTGCATAAAACATAACCTGTTCCTAGTCACATTTCCGGGCTCTCCAGTGTACAACTGCTCTCACTTGGTTGTGACCTGGGCTTACCAACATGGAGAGCAGAGTAGCTGCCATTTGTAGCCTCATTCCCATGCACTCAGGAACAAAGCTATGGTCATTTGCTGCAGGATGCCCCAGAATCAACCTCAAAACCTTCAGGGGGAACATGTCCCCAGACCGCTTAGTCGGCACACTACGTGCAGTCATGCACTACAGTAGAATCACTGTGTGGTTTCACCATATACCACTCAGTCTCCACATACACATCAGCTCCCTAGCAGATAACAAATCTCTGTCCCAGAGAAGGCACCTGTTGGACTATAGGTGCATTCCCAGACCTAGTGTGGATCGCTTCTAGTGATACTGGGAGCGATCCTCGCTGGGGTTGTTTGGGTCTGGGAAGGAGACTAGTTGGACTGCACATTGTATGATACTCTGCAGCCTTCTATGATACAGTGTGACCCAATCTGTTCCCACAGCCTCACCCCGGGGAGCTAACGGTGCTCATCACCTCACAAACTGCCGTCTTCACTCTACAACTAGAACTGAATGAGTGAGCAAACTGTTAATTCAGTACACCTGCTATTGAGGCAACAAATCAGAGCAAAGCTCTTGGTCCAGCTTACTGCCCACTGTTAGCGTTGTCATAACGACAGTGGAGTAGGTGCAGGTGCTGCATAAGTGTTAAGATGTTATGTGTATGTGAGCAATGCATGAGTAGGATGGATAGAAGAGAGGATTCAATGTGGGCATCCTGAAGCTCAGAGCAGTGAGAACCTATCCATGTAGCTAATTGGGAACAACTGCCAGGCACTCAACTGGATTGTGCAATTGGCATGCCTAATTTGGTAAGTGTGTATGTGGGTGGTGTCTACTTAGGCCGTGGTGAAAACCCAGACCGGACCGGACCGACCGGAAGTGAAATAGCAATAATTAATGATGATGAATTTTGTAGAGGCCCAAGGTGGCCCATCAGTCAGTAGCTACATATATATATAGAAAATGACAGACAAGTATAATAATTAATGTAGAGCGACTTAGCGCTAGCTAAATGACTCGATGTTTTGACTATTACACTTAGCACCTGCAGACAATTGCCGGAGGAGTTTCGTGGGACCCGAAGAGCTTCAGCAAAGGTACTGTCTGTAATACTCTGTATTGCTACTGCGTTTGTAGTTAGCGTTGCGTTTATGTCAAGCTTATAGCTAGCAAGGGGTGATCGCGAGTCTCACGGAGAGTAGAATAACTATGCTTTTGTAGTATAGATTACTCACACTCGCTTGGCCCAGCTCTCTGACTTACCTATAGCAACGTGAAACGTCAACAAATGCCTGGTTGCCTCCTTCAAGTCGTCCTCCAATTCTAGTCTACTCCAATTCGGGGTCGTCGCTACCGTAAGGTAAGTCCGGGTAATTTCGGTCACCGGGTATTTCTGGTCACTTAGGCAGATCTGCGCAAAGGACGCAAGGTCTCGATTTTGCCGACAGATATGTTATAGCTAAGTGTTGCCTCCAACTGCACAGCACCATAGTTTTGGCTGAAAACGTAGCTTTTAGAATAGAGAAGCCCTTCTCTACTAAGTGACTGGAAATAAACCGTGACCGAAATTACCCCGACTTACCTTACCGGCAGACTTGGACCCGCGCGGCTACCTCGCTAACGCTTCGTGGCTTCAAAATACCGTATAGCGGGAAAATTTGGCGGGCATTAAATTTGGCGATTTCAGCCAAAACGCCGTATGTTTAAATTTGGCGAATTTTAAATTTGGCGATTTCGATCCTCAACACAAATGACGTAACGGCAATGACGTGAAAATATGTGATGACGGTCGATGAAAAAAAAAAGAAAAGTGGTGATATAAAGCAAAGGTGTAAATGGGAAGTCACAAAATACATCAGTTAGTTCTGCTGTAGGCTGGCCTCGGCAGTCACCAGGTCGACTGGTGAAAGTTTCACAGCATGGCCCCTTGAAGATCGTGCACCACGTAAAAAGGATGGTTTCAAGGTGAGTGTTTGACCAGTCCTCCAACACGGCTTGAACCCTTCAGTAACGCTGCTTACTGGCGGAAGGCTAGCAATGCTGTGTGCACACCAAAGCCCATACACAGGCCGTACACACAGACATTTACCCCACCAGAAAAACAAACGCCACTTCTGGGGATCGAACCTGCGGCACCACCGCCTAGCTGGGCTCCCAGTCGAGATGTTATCCCACTACGCCACGTACGCGTACGCGTACGCGCCTCAGCGTGCGCGTACGCGCGTATCGATCGAGTGCGACCAGTTAGTTACCAGCTAACCATGGAGACCTTCGAAGTAGTCAGAGGCCATCACGTTTACCATATAGTGTGGAGCCCCACCGTCCGAGAGCGGCGACTGGATTGCGCTGTGGCGGTGATGCGCTCGAGCGCAATCGTGGGCCACGTCCCTCACACTCTCGTTAACGGCTTGTAGTTCCTTCCCGGAGAGAGAGGAATCCCCGATGTCGCGTTCTCTTGGGAGTATACAGCAGCTGAGTCTTTTCTGAAATACTGGTACAGCGCGGCTACCTAGTACGTAGTTATGTAATGTGCGCGCACATACCCGAGTGGCCGGCCGGCTGGGGTGGTGTTTAACCCTTTCAACCCGATAGCGCCCGTATGCGCCCGAATTTTTCACGTGCTAAAACCCCGAGAGCGCCCGTATGCGCCCGAACCTGGATTCCGGCTATTTATCGCCATAGCTACGCGATCGGACTTTGGATAAGTGATTTACGTGTCACAGGAAGTCGAGCGAAGCATAATTAGCTGTGGCTTTCCATAGGGACTTTCCCCACAAATCGCGTTAGAAGTTTACTTGTCGATCGACGTGCACTTAGTGACGGCTATTACAGCTTATATCCTACGAGCAAGTTGTTGTATCGAGTTTGTACTAGCCAGTTAGCTCACCCACACTGGTAACCTACCGTTGCTGGGCCAGTCAGCCAACCTCTGCCGTGGTTTTGCCGTCATTCTCGGGAGCTCAGCGACAACCCGCGTTTCCACCGTTGTGTCTTTCCCAGGCCTCACTGTCAAGTCGCGGGACTACTTCAGGAACGAAGCAGGTTTGTTTTCAAGCCAAATAAGTATAACTATCAATACCTGAACTCAGCTATTTTACAAGATACAATGCCAATGAATCGATACAACACAAAAATCGCCATTTTTCATTAGCGTTTGTGTAGCCACGCGATTGATTTCTGCGCATGCGCCTCGGGGTCAAAGGGTTAATATTGGCGGAATTTAATTTGGCGATTTTTCCTGCACCGCCAAATCGCCAAATTAAAACCCCCGCCAAATTTTCCCGCTATACGGTACTGTGCAAATCAGCCAACTCGCGAGACTAAACTGCTCTCTGACTTCCCTGCACGAGGCAATGCCGCAATGGCTACTCGCAATGGCTACTTCACGATCCAAGTAAGCTATTTTCTCTACACGTGGAGACACTAATTACTACTTCCGGTCGGTCCGGTCCGGTCCGGTCCGGTCCGGGTTTTCACCACGGCCGCCTACTTACTGAGAGTACATCAGAGAGTGCAGTAGTGCTGACAAGCCATCCCTAAATTCATCTTAAGATCGTTCTGTAGAAGATGTAATTATAGTAATTGGCAAGTTTGTGAGTTGGCTGTTGCCAATTAGATCTATGACCATGCAGCAGCAGCCAAATGTGAGATTGTGAAAGGGAGTGTGAAGTGTGAGGTTGTGTGAGGCTGTGTAAGATTGCGTGAGGTTGAGGCTGTGTGAGGTTGCTGTATGTGTTCTAAATGTATTCTCCTGATTCCAGGGGCCTCCTAGCTCCCCACTTCACCTTCAGGTACTACGACGAAAATGACCAAGAGATCGTGCAAAAGTTAGTTTGTGATTTTAACCTTAGCATCAGGAGCTTATGGGCTCCTGTTGGCATCACTCTGTCAACCCTCCCCCCCCCCCCCCCCCCCCCCCTTCCCCCCACTTCTCCCCCCATGTTTTCCCTCAGTTTTGATACACACTTTTAATGGCTGATGCATTTCTCTTCTGTGTGACTGCTCTCTGCGCTCACTCCAGGGCCATGTGAACTGTTTCTACCACGGTCGTGTCCCGGACCATCCGGAGTGGAGAGCCACCATGAGCACCTGCCACGGACTCTGGTGAGCCATTCCTCTGAACTGCAGTGTGTGATCTTTACAAACTGTGGGATGACCTTTGCATGCCGTGATGACACTCGATACGAATAATAGTAAACAGTTTATTGGTACTCCAACCCATCAATGGGATTGTGTGTGTGTGTGCAGGGAAGTTTAAGTAACAGGGGCGGAGACAGCTACCAAAAAGTGGGGGGGCTAATAGCACACTTGCACGCTGCCGAAGGCAGTGCATAGAGGCGCGTAGTGCTGATTAATCCGCGCGAAGCGCGGAAAAATTTTTCGCCATCATTTTTCAGTTATCAGGATGGGCTCTCGTGGCACCTTCGTGCTTTGCACTGCAAGATAGAGACGCCAGCCCCCAAGAAACGAGGTGACATAGCTATAAGTTAGTGCTAGATTTCGTGGGATAGTACCATCCAGTCTGTTGTTTTGGGGGGGCTCAGCCCCCCTGCTTTTGAAAGTGGGGGGGCTCAAGCCCCCCTTGCCCCCCCTATATCTCCGCCCCTGAGTAAGGTCTCAAAGGTTTCCAGTTGCATCCTATAGGTAAGGTTTCTTGTAAGCAGTATAGGTAGATCAGCATATGGCTGCTAAGCTTGTGGTGGTATATTGCTTATTGAGTCTCTCTTTTCTTCTAACTTACCTGTATTCCTAATCTTGTCAACAGAATTCTCTCCCTTTCAGTGCTCACACTACTTCTAATGAATTTCATCTCCCCCCTTCCTCCTTTCCTTCCACTCCTCTTCCTCCTCCTCCCATCCTTCCTCTGCTCCTCTTCTTTCCCCTCTCCCCTTCTCCTCCTCCTCCAGAGGCTTCTTTGGAGACCTCAGTGACAAAGACCACTACTACCACTTAGAGCCTCTTAACCAACTGGATACCTCGGTAAGGAGATGGTGCTATCAGTAGCTAGCATAGATACACTGTGTCTCCCCTCCCTCCTTCCTCCTCCCTTCCCTCCTGCTTCCTCCTTCCCCTCCCTCCTCCCCTCCAGCTGGAGCAGCTTCATGCCCTCTACCTATCCTCAGAGTACAGTCACCAGGAGGGGACATGCGGTGAGCCATAAACGCATACATTATAATTGCAGATTCCAACTCCACCTCACTCCATCCACACGTTTCACAGTTAATTAAGGGTGCGTGTAATGTGTACTTCATGCACATGGTCACTCTTGAATCGAGGAGCGTGATTGGCTGAAGGTCACATGACTATAACGTTCTCCAGAGGCTACATGCTCTCTTGTGTACTGTGCTACGTTCATGGCTGTGTGTCTGCATGTGTGTATGTCATTCATGGTAGTCACTGTGTGTGGTGTTGTGTGTGTGATGTGTAGGTACCAGTGGTCATGGAGACGACACCATACCTCCTCCACCAGCAGTACACAGACAAGCTGCCGCTGAAAGAGTAGGTACTTGTCAGCAGTGAATCCAACATGGGATACCTAGCCTCGTTCCCAGGCCCGCACCATTTTCGGTTGCTGCAAGCAATGAAAAGCTGCCTGGGAACGAGGCTATGGGATACCTATTTGTATACATATAATGTTAGCATATTAGGTAGTTTAATTGCATGATTGTAAGCTAATGCTGGAGATGACAAAGACATGCTTCATGTATGATGTCGTGCATAATATGATGTCATGGTATAATAATATGATGTCATGAATATAATGTCATGAATATGATGTCGTGCTTGCGATTTTTCTATCCTTCAGCTGCGTCGCAAGTCTAATGGAGTCTTGATAGTATATATATATATATAAATTTTAATGACAGATAATGGCCAGAAGGCCCAACAGTCAAAGTGAGAAAACTCAATAAACTCTAAGTTGTAGTTGGACGATTCCTTATAAACAGTTGTCTTAATTGGAATGCCTTAAGTAAAAAAACACCCAATAGGTATATTGCACGACCATTCCTGGCCTTCCATATAAGCCTAAACTTTTCAATATCCTCTAGATAGTTGAAGGAATAGTTTATCGTTTGGCAATACTGCAGTAGTCTGGTTCGTACTGGCAATACTGCAGTAGTATCTCAACTCCACCACACCCCACACTTTTGCAAGCGGTTTCACAGTTAATTAAGGGTGTGTGTAATGTGTACTTCATGCACATGGTCACTCTTGAATCGAGGAGCGTGATTGGCTGAAGGTCACATGTTTATTTTGTGTACTGTGCTACATTCATGGCTGTGTGTGTCTGCATGTGTGTATGTCATTCATGGTAGTCACTGTGTGTGGTGTTGTGTGTGTGATGTGTAGGTACCAGTGGTCATGGAGACGACGCCATACCTCCTCCACCAGCAGTACACAGACAAGCTGCCGCTGAAAGAGTAGGTACTTGTCAGCATTGAATCCAACATGGGATACCTAGCCTCGTTCCCAGGCCCGCGCCGTTTTCGGTTGCTGCAAGCAATGAAAAGCTGCCTGGGAACAAGGCTATGGGATACCTATTTGTATACATATAATGTTAGCATATTAGGTAGTTTAATTGCATGATTGTTATTATACAAGCTAACGCTGGAGATGACAAAGGCATGGCATGCTTCATGTATGATGTAATGGTATGATGTCATGAATATGATGTCATGCTTGTGATTTTTCTATCCTGCAGCTGCGTCGCCAGTCTAATGGAGTCTTGATAGTTGAATGGGTGTTGGTTAACGACAACAGGCAGGTATGGAGTCCATTGTGAGCTCCCTAGGGAGCTGGGTGTATCTTAGAGCAAGGTCAACCCTTATTGGGTTGGGGTCAGGCTTGGGGTCAACCCTCGCATTCCATAGCAATCTGCCTGTAACAATTGCATAGTTATTTTACATTGCTGTGTATCAGACTTCCTTTGGAATGTTAGTGGTTTGTATTTAGTGGAGGATTTGGTCTCCATAATTCATCCCACTCACTCTCTCACATGTATGTACAGTTCATAATGAATAACCGGAACATCTCTGCAATGGTGCTGAGATCTTTGGAACTGACCAACTTTGTGGACATGGTAAGCATAATACCCACTGGCCTCTTTCACCTGCAGCTTTGTAATATTGCGGAGAGTGGACACAGAATTGGCTTTACATGCCGAGGAAGGTTTTGAACTTGAACTTTGACCTCCATGCAGGTGTACCGGGTTCTCAACGTCCGTGTGGTGCTGGTGGATGCGATAACTTGGACCAATGGGGACCACATCACTGTTGTTACTGACTCTTCAGTACTCTTGCGAAACTTTCAGGCTTACCATCCCAGAATTACAGCTACTCATGACAGTACCATGCTTCTCACGTACGTTTCTGTTTACATATGTGGAAGAGAGAATAATATGTGTGTGTGTGTGTGTGTGTGTGTGTGTGTGTGTGTGTGTGTGTGTGTGTGTGCGTGCGTGCGTGCGTGTGTGTGTGTGTGTTTACGGGTTGTGCTGAGACAAAGACACTGTAAACATACACAAACAATAAATTATGGGAGTGGTGAAATTCATTTTTGTGTGATTGTGTCCCTCACAGCGGCGTAGACCTGGAAGGCAGCATGGTGGGAAGAGCGTTCACCCGAACCATGTGCTCTGATTTCAACTCTGTCGGTATCACCGAGGACAGAGGGCGTTCTGTGGAGTTTGTTGGCAGTACGGCTGCACACGAGCTGGGACACATCTTCAACATGGACCACGACAGCTCCCCAAGTGAGAGCTGCACATGATTTCGTGATAGAATGGAAGCAGTTATTTGGGTTGACAATTTGGTACCATACATTTCACATTGGTTGTCGCAATATTAAACATGAATTGACCAATAATTATTGTGTTCGGCAAAACTGACCGTTTTGTGGAATGTGGTCGGTCAGTTTGAAATTCAGTATTGCATTTGTGGACAACCAACTGGTAAGCCAATCATGTTTTGTTAGAATCATGAGTAGGAAGATGTATAATTGGTAAACTGGGATTCATGGTCTACTATACTCAAGTGTATACAGTCAGATTGTTTATAAACAATAAATTGATCCCATACCTAGTTCAATTCAGCAGTTACTCTATTGTTTACTACTTACAAGACCAAAACAATGTTTCGAGTAAAGTAAGCGGAAAACTAAACTAGATTCCTATAACAACTCCTACAAGCAGGAGGGCATAATGATGCTCATTACGTATTCCCAAGAGTTCATAACAATATACTCTTGGTATTCCTGCTACAGGTTAATTGAACCGTTGTATAATCATACGTACTACGAAGAGAATTCCCAAACATAATTGCATGTACCAGCCATCATCCTTCCTCCTCGCAATTCCAAATGCACCCATCTGCTAGCTATTAGACCGAAATATGGTGGCATGGGTGAATCCTTTGTTGTGATGGGGGATTGTTGGAGACAGGGTGGAAGTTTCCGGTTAATTCATATGAGTAGTATGTTGTCAATGGCAGTGACTCAGAGGGCGGAGTGGACTAATTGTTGTTACTGCCCAGAGGGAACGCTTCTCCTCTCCCACATATAGGATCATGCACTTGCACAGACCCTGCTGGTGACTGCATAATGGCTGCCGCCTCGGGGGTCCCTGCCCCCACCCAGTGGAGTGACTGCAGCAGAACTGACCTTCAGACCGGACTAGATGACTTCAATCTCGGTCGCTGCCTCACCAACGAGCCCACCACGACCGTGGGGGACCCAGTCTGTGGCAACGGGATCAGGGAGGGAGATGAAGTTTGTGACTGTGGATCTACCCAGGTCAGTTTCTCTTGTTGTCACCACCACCCCCTCCCATATTAATATAGGTCTGAGAGTATGTGTGGCTGTTCCCTACTCTGACCATTCTTACAGACTACATAGTTCACACACACACACACACACACACACACACACACACACACACACACACACACACACCCACCCACACACACACACACACACACACCCACACACACACACACACACA
Organism: Axinella damicornis; assembly: GCA_963931865.1. Taxonomy (NCBI): domain Eukaryota; kingdom Metazoa; phylum Porifera; class Demospongiae; order Axinellida; family Axinellidae; genus Axinella; species Axinella damicornis. The sequence goes on from OZ007509.1 coordinate 2,487,213, forward strand.
CACACACACACACACACACACACACACACACACACACACACACACACACACACACACAGGAGTGTCAGGACCCATGCTGCAACGCCACCTCCTGCACCCTTGCGAGTGGGGCCCAGTGTTTTTCTGGCCCCTGCTGCCATTCTGACTGTCAGTTTGTCAGCTATGGCACCACGTGTTGGACCACCTCTAATGAGTGTGACATCACCGAGTACTGTCCCGGGGGTTCCTCTGAGTGTCCTGAGGATCTGCACCTGCAGGACGGCAATGTCTGCAATAACAACCTGCTTCTCTGGGTTCTGTAGGACCTACGATGAGCAGTGCCAGACTTGCTATGGATCGAATGTCTGGTATCGATTACCAAAACCACACATAAAACCATGCATAATACGTCATCGTGCACGTGATGAAGTCTTCCAGGCTCTCTCCCCGTTTTTTGTACAGTATGCGACAAAAACCTGGGGAGGAGCCTGGGAATGAAGCTAATGATAATCAGTAATTGTAGAATTGTGTAAAAAGACAGTTATTGATATTACCAGTATAGCACCCAACTCTAGCCGATTGACATACTGCAAATGCATTGACCTACCAATTTCAACAGCAGCTGCACACTGTGTAGCTGCTGTTGGTGTCAGTCTTGAACAGGTATACATGCAGCTGTCTCATTTCCCTAGGATCACCTCAGTGAAGGACCGTATCGACTCCCTGAGTGAGGCAGTGAGGGTGAGTGTCACTGACATACAGCCCCACGTCCCCCAGCCAGAGAGCAAGGGCAGGGTCTCCATCCCAGGTGCCTTCCAGAAGGGGGACACCCCTCCCCCAGGTATGCTCACTGTCTGTGCTTTATTGTCATTGCAGAGCGCCTTAGTATGAGGCAATTAATCTAACCACATAGGCTGTAATCTCAGCAAGGATTTGTAATACCGTAGATCGGGAAAATTTCGTTGTTAAAATATAACAACGTAATCACATACCTCAAAATGCAATGTGCAGAACAGGTGCAGTCGATATTCCTCGAAAGAAAGACTAGTGTTCACATGCGTTACATTGTTGGTAGTTGCAGTTATATCTGGCCTTATATGGTGATAATCAGCTATTGAAAGAGTTGCCAATAATTATAAGTATCAGTTGTTGATATTACCGACCCAAACTCTAGCCGATCGGCATACTGCAAATGCATTGACCTACCAATTTCAACAGCAGCTGCGCACTGTGTAGCTGCTGTTGGTGTCAGTCTTGAACAGGTATACATGCAGCTGTCTCATCTCCCCTAGGATCACCTCAGTGAAGGACCGTATCAACTCCCTGAGTGAGGCAGTGAGGGTGAGTGTCACTGACATACAGCCCCACGTCCCCCAGCCAGAGAGCAAGGGCAGAGTGTCCATCCCAGGTGCCTTCCAGAAGGGGGAAACCCCTCCCCCAGGTATGCTCACTGTCTGTGCTTTAGTGTCATTGCGGAGCACTCAATTAATCTGACCACATAGGCTGTAATCTCAGCAAGGATTTGTAAATAGTTAGTCACGCTTAGGAATTACCAGTTAAGGTGCGACAGTCTACGTGCGTTTTAGGGATGGGTTGGACGAGTATAATGCAGTCAGCAGCTCAAGCTCTTACTCTTCTTCATGGGAGACAGTGAGTTAACCATGCCATGAGTTTCAGCGCTTGGGGAAGCGTGTACTACTTCAGCAAACTCTTCCTTCTTGCACGAGTTTCTGACTACATGTGGCCTACTACATACACGTATATACAAATCATGCTCATGTGTAGGTGTAGGAGGCACTGTGCATATGCATTCCTAGTAGTATACACCAAGACTTCCACTTCCTCTGAGGCCACACCCCCTCCCCAACCTCCACCAGCGACGATACCAGAAGAGCAGCAGGTGCCAAATGCAGCAGCTGAAGTGAGCCAGGAAGAACCTCAGGGTGGAAAGGAGAACGAAGTTCTAGCACATCAGTTGCAAGATGGGAGTACACAGCAATCATCGGGGGAGAGAGACAGAGAACAACCACCGTCCTTAGAGAATGGAAGTCAAGTACAGCTCACAAGCATCCAACAAGACAGAATGAAAGTTGAACAAGGAACATTTCAAGCACAGCTGAATGGTGATGCATCTGTACCCTCAGTGAGTGAGGCACCCCACTAGCAGGACAATCACGTATCCTCAGACATTGGCTTTTAATGTTCTTTGTGTAACGGCTCTCTGCCCAAACTTCAAATGATTCTGATTTCCAACATACAAATCGAACAAGGAATCAAAGTAGCGCACGTGCATGAGTGACATGTAAAGCATGAATACACGTAAAGCATGAATAATGCATAGTTGTAGTTCACACAGTACTTGGGTCAAATTCTAGTCCGCAACATCACCCTCCCCTCCAGGAGAGCTCGACCCCGAGCACGTCTTCACCACCATCAAACGCTTTGGTGCTGTAACTCGTCTCCTGAGTGAGTAGCGGTTAGATCCAGAGTCAGCAGATCTGAGGGTCTCGGTCACAAGTTCTATCTCATGATCGTCTTCACTGTCGGACTCATTCTCCAGGTTTGGGATCTTGGAGTGCATGCATATCTGCCAGTACCAGGTCAGGTCTAGTATGGTGAAATATCGAGCCTCCCCGAGCTGATCCAGGTGGTCATCTATTCTTGGCAACGGAAAAGCATCGGCCTTGGTCACAGAATTGAGTTCCCTGTAGTCTACGCAAAACCGATGTGTTCTGTCTCGCTTCCGGACCATCACCACTGGGCTAGCCCAGGAGCTATTGGATGGCTGCATCACCCCTGCCTCCTGCATAGTGCGCAGTTGCTTAGAGACCTCAGGCTTTACTGCGAACGGCATTCGGCGTGCTGCCTGCTTCTTTGGTGGGGCTCCGCCAGTGTCTATTTCCATTGAAAGAGTGTCAGTTTCTCCCCGTTCATTTGGTTCAAGACAGAATGCTGCATGGTGCTCTCCCAACAATTGGTGCAGCTGCTCTGCCTGCTCTGGAGTCAACAGTTCTGGTTGACTCACAAGCTCACTGAGTGTCTGTTTTCTCTGTGTGGCTTCTTCCTCCGTTATGCGCTTGACCATCGGTTGAGTGCTGCCTTGCCCACTCTGTTCTCCAGTTACTTGTAGCCGACTGACTGGCTCTAGCTGGACACTGACTGAGGCACCCTGATGAGGAAGCAATCGCAGGGACTGCACTAGCCAGACTTGAGCCCTGACTGTAGGCACTTCGGCTATCTGCACCGCTGGCTGACTCCAAGGTACGGTGGAGGTTGTCTCCTCAGCGGTGTCACTGGTGGAAGGTACAAACATCTTGTTCTCAGTGAACTCCTTCATTGGTTGGAGAGGGGTAGCGGAAGGTTTGAGGTACTGTTGCCTCTTCTTGAGCTCCGCAAGCCGCTTCTCTTCATTGCGTGCTGCAAGACAAAGTTCTGGGTAACTTTGGGCCCCAGAAACAGCTGGTGCTCTCATGAGCTCATGCTTCAGCCCATCCTGTAGCTGACCATGCAAAAGTGTGTCGCGAGTCTCTGAGGACATGCCCTCCCTCCCATAGGCTACATTGAATGTCCGCTCCAAGCGACGTATAAAATCTGCTACCCTCTCCTTGTCTGTTTGAGAGGTATGCCGAAAATCTTGCGCTGCGAGGGTTCGACTGCCTGGGTCTAATCGCAGGCGCAGGGCATCTACTGCCTGGACATAGGATCTCTTGGAGTCCGCATTGAGTAGCCCCCACTCCTGAAGAGCTCGGCCGCGGAGATGACCTGCTAATTGTAACAGGAGCTCCTCCTCTGTCCAGTCATTCCACACACGGGCTCGCTCGAGCGAAGGTAGCCACTCATCGATACGGATTTCCAGGTTTTCACCTGTGAAGGGATCCACTGGTGGGGCTTTTCCCCGGCGAGCTCTTGACCCAAGTGGTTGTAAGGGCTCCTCCCCAGTACGGGTATCCCCTCTCACACGTGTCTCTGCTGTATGCGGCAGGACTGAGTGCACTTCCAACCGAGAGCTGAGCTGATGCCTCAGCTCCTCAATTTCATTATCCTTGGCTGCAATTTCATCATCATATTCGGCCATACACTGGCGATTTGTGCGCCATAAATCACGGATACGGGCCTTCTCCTCATGCAACTTATCCTTTAGGCCACTCACCTCTGCTTTCAGAGACTGATTCTCTTCAGCGAGGATATCTAGCTCCCTCTTCAGGATATTGGCATCCTGCTCTTCCCCATCTCCTGAGAGATTTGGGGTCTCACTGCGGTTCTCCTCCTCCGTGGCATGGACAATCAGAAATCGCCCTTCCTCGTCCTCGAGCGCAAATTCAGAGGTAGGATCAGCACCTCCTAAGACGACTTGAACATTCCGAACCTCCTTGCCCTCTTCAGTGAGTTTCCCGTCGATCATTTGGCGGAGTTCATCAGCGGATGCCGCTGTGGGCACACCCAGAGCCGCCGCTAGCCGTCGGAGATGGCCAGCTTTCAACCGTTTCGAGTTCAGAGGCATTCTCATTGACGGGGCGTGCTTGCGACGCCCTCTCTCCTCTCCCGAGCCGCTCTCGCTCCCGTCTTGGCTCATCGCTTCGTTCTTTGGCGCGTTTTCTCTGACGTCTATAGTCCACGTGGTCAGGACTTGGTCGTGTCTCCCCAGGCTGTTTGTGCCGAGAGCGACCTCTTGCGAACAGGGTCTTGGAAATGCTTCCTTCGCGAAACCTCTGGTGGTTTCTCCTATCGTTTTCAAACCGTCGAGAGCTGGATTCGGTCGGGTCTCGGCGGGACCTCCATATGTAACGGCTCTCTGCCCAAACTTCAAATGATTCTGATTTCCAACATACAAATCGAACAAGGAATCAAAGTAGCGCACGTGCATGAGTGACATGTAAAGCATGAATACACGTAAAGCATGAATAATGCATAGTTGTAGTTCACACAGTACTTGGGTCAAATTCTAGTCCGCAACATTTGTAGCATATCCCAAAAATCATTGTTAACTTTCACCCTACTAGAATGCACCACTTTCATTGTGTCTAGAGAGGTAGCTACTAATGGTATTGTTTTATTATTTTGTAGTGTGCAAGTAATTACATCTACATGATTGTACCTATTGAAGATATATATCTGTGCAAGGATTAGCTGCATGGTTGGGGGCTCAAGTCAGTCCTACTTACAGTCACCCATGATTGTGCTACAGGTTATACTTCAATAGTACAACCATAATTATTGCTACAGGCCTGGCAATGAGGCTATATACAATCAAAATGTTCCAGCTATATAATTACGCATGAATAGTATAAACCAACTGATAACCACAGTAACAGAGAAGTTCACTAGAATAATCACAAGTACAAGTACCAAAATTCTAAATCCACAGTAATCATAATAATAAGCAGCAAAACCGACTATTATGCTAAACAACCATGCACAATCTTTGCAACTTACTGTGTGTGTAATTAATTGAAAACGATGAGATACTCAGGGTAATTCTGAGCATCAAAGAAAACCACAAAGATCTGTGGGTTGGCAATGTTGTCTACGACAGAATCAAACAAGATGGTTTGATCTTGTGGGTCCTTTGGAGGTGGGATGATCATAGAACTGTTACCCACTGTAAACTCTCCAGCAAGAACTCGTGCAAGGTAGATGTGCTTGTGTCCATTTCCATCAGGTGGCGAGTAGGTGGATCGGGCAGAGTAATTGGCATTACGAGCAAAATATACACCATGGCCAAGCATTGTTGCTGCAGAACAGAATACTGATCAAATTAACATGCAAACAGGGGCGCAACAACCCATGCACATATTGAAGCATAATATACACAGCAGAAAACGAATGTACTACCCCAAAATGCAACAGGAATCATGATGGGGGTTATATTTTTGCATTGTACTTCCTATACCAGACATTCCCTGGAGCTGCTCCATGGATTGTTTACACGCAAAATATTTATTACCATTCTTCCCAGCGAAACTTCTGTTGAAGCCTTGCTGGTTGATCTTGGGACAGACGCCAGCTGGTGTACCATGGAAGAGTCGCCACTCATTCTGGTGCCCAGGTGGATTGTGTTTGGCCATGTCCTTCTTCTTGGTGATATACTGAGAATATAGCGCTGGATTTTGTATCCGTTGGATTTTGACTATGCTGTTGTAATTAGGAGACGGCTGGGGTGGCAAGCGTGCATGTGGCGCCGTGGGTGATCCTGGTGGCATCACAGCTGGTGTCATTGTATTGTTGAATTCTTGCATCACCTCAATGTACTCCTTGCTGCCTGGAACAAGATCAACACAATGCAAAGCAGCCTCCTTACCAGACTGAGGGTCAGGCGGCATTGGGTCCCAGTGGGATGGCTTTTCACTACCTGGATGCAAAAGTCAGACATGAATATAAAACCTGTGTATGCAGCTACATAACTAAAACTAAAGTTTACCTTCCTGATACTTCTTAATAAGATCATCACGCACAACAGGAAACGTTTCGTTGTTCAGGAGATCAATTTCCTGCATCTTCTTGAAATCAACTGTGTAATGCTCTGCTGCAGTGTGATGTGTATATGATGGTTTGTTGGCTTTGTAAGCTAGCTCAAATTGATAGTTATCCATCATGTCATACTCAGTTTCTTGCGAGTCCATGCGCTTCCATTGTACAATCTTCTGCATTTGTTCAGCTTCACGTTGCATGCAAACTCGCTTCTCAAACTCAGAAAGTGTTTCAATAATGTGGTATTTCATTTTATGAACATCAGTTTTGTCTCCTTTTAAACGAATGAAATTCAGAGGTGCAGGGTTGAAATCCAACTCGACCTGCATCTCTTTGCTCATAGCTTCCAACTTTGCTATATCTGATCGAGTGAGTTGATCAATATTGGGATCATCAACTTTGTCTGTGATAAACTGTTCATCGATAATTCTTTGCAGCTTTGCCTCAGCTTTTTGAACAGCTCCTCGGGTTTCTCCATATATCACCAGCTCAATTTCTCTGTACATCATTTGCTCATATTCTGGAGAGGTCTGTTGAGAGAGAGCATGTTCACCATCCTCTGCAGGGCCATAAAAATTCGGTAGAAGTGACCCAACAAAGTCCTTGGTGCGTTGCCAAAACCCAGGACGAGAGAGAGATTCTGGGTCATTAAAAACGACGGCAAATGCCTGGTAAGCATTCTGTTGGAAAAGAACGATACGTACACATGTGATGTGCGTTGGTTTAGAGGTTGCAAACTGGTCAATGGCTTTCATCATTCCCTTTGCAGCTGCATCAGGTGGGTAGCCATGTGCTCCAGTTCCAATGGCAGGGAAAGCAATAGAGTTGCATTTTAGTTCCTCAGCTTTGTGGAGACAAGACTCAATGGTCTTCAGAAACTTCTTAGGATCCTTGCTCTCAAACACAATGTGGAAGACAAACTTGCACTTTAAAGCTCCAGCAGCTGGTGTGTATACGACTCTTCCCTCCTCCAGCCGTGCACCATGGGATATGAGTGTGTCACAGGATTGCTGTAGCTCTTTTCCCCCTTTCTTGAGGAGAGCTCCTGATACTCCAGGACCAGCAAGTTGTATTGTCGAATTAGTAGGATTCACAACTATGTCACTACTATCGTTGGTTATATCTCCATGTAGCACTAGGACTCGAATTGTGCCCAGCAAAAATGTCCGCTGATTAGGACCACTTTGTGGGGAACCTGTAGCAGCTAGGCGTCTGGGACTACGTGTAGGTTTTGTTGGGGTATAATCTTGCGGTGAGCTTGGTGCAGCAGACGAATAACTGGTTCCAGGTGCTGACTTCAGCTGGGCCAGTTCCTGTTGGAAGGCACGGTGTGTGTCTGCCATGAAGATCACAAGGTACACGGCTTTGAAGCTGCTATTCTTGTGCGAAGATAAGAAGTTCGAAATTGCTTCAACCATTACTTTGGCCACAACATTATTAGGGAAACGAAGGTTGCCAGTTCCAATGGCAGGGAAGGCAATGGAAGTCACTCTCAGCCTAACACACTCTTTCATGCACTTGTGTACCAAATTTCGTAGTATCTGTAGGAAACAATACAGTATTGTAAACCATAGTGTCTTGCTAATATGCCCCCTTCGAGTAAACACCCTCAACCACCAAGTTCAACACCCCGTGGTGAGCGTCTTCTAGTTAACTATACCCTGGTAACAAAAGATTCACTGACTACTAGATCTATACTGTAGCTATGCGCATGTAGCATGTAGCTTCCTAACCTCTAAGTCGAGATCAACTATCACATGTGACTCATGGGGGTTCAAATTGTAGGGTAGATCGGGCACAATAATTATTATTGCATTCATAAGGATTACAAGCAGCTTTGCTCGCTTCAGCTGCTGCTCCCTGATTGTGCCTGTGCGTGACACTGGCAATGGACAGCTCCCAGTGCAAAAGTCTGGCGAGTTGTTCATGGGGCACACATTAGCACGATGCACACCTCCCAGTTACAAAGGTCACACATGTCACTAGTCTAATCCTGCCCCACTTCTGTTACTCACATTCGTACACACGCCTAAAACAATAGCAAGAATGTCCTACTTTTTCTGCTTGTTTTCCAGGGCCATCATAATGTGCGGCAACAGTATGGAATACATAACGGCACTGCAACTTGCCACCACCAGTCACAGCAATTTCCGCAACTGAAATGGGAGCCTTCTTCTTGCACTCTTCCTGCAAGGATGGGCCCGCAGCTGCTGACAAGGCTTGAGCCACCTTTCCATTTGACAAGTTTAGATCAGTGTTCGTTGTGTTCACATACACATCAGCCTATATAAGAACAGTCATAACATTATCGTAAACTCACAACGTCCCAACAGAACAAGTAACATGTACCATAATTATGTTCATATTAACTATACCGTATTTCCGCGATCAAACGCCGCACTCGATTAGTGGCCGCCCTCGAATAATAGCCGCACCTCCAGAAGGGCTGAATGAAATAAACGCCGCCCTTGTTTAGTAGCCGCGGCTAGTATTCGAACGGTTGGCGATCGATCGAAGCGCTTTGTCTAGCCCTCGAGGACAGTGACTATTTCGCTGTGAGCATGAAGAGAGGAGAACAGATTGTTGGTCATATTCCCCAAGCGTTCGGCGTTTTCTGTGGTCGAGGCACGGGGGGTGAGCGATGTGTGACCGGCGAAATCTTTTGTGACAGTAATGGCTTTGGCGTTTCCTACCGTTTTGTCGGAATGATTATGACAGTGCCACACGGCCCAGGGCTGAAACAATACTTCTTCTTTGTGCATACACGGTGCTCCAATCCGCTTCCTCGCTTCCTTGTTTATGCTGAGTTTAATAAACGCCGCCTTCGATTAGTGGCCGCCCTCGAATAGTAGCCGCAGTAAATCTCGTGATGAAATAAATAGTAGCCGTGACGTTTGATCGTGGAAATACGGTATAGGTGGAACTGGTGGCATGTGCACAGCAAAGAAAGCTCCCAAAGGGCTCAATTGAGGTCTTATAAACTCAATGGCAAATGACTATAAGTTACCTTTATATCCGTCAGACTTCCTTGTTTCAATATTATACAATCTGGGAGTGTAAAACTTGTCTTCTTTGTTTTCTTCCTGGTTTTATTTGCTTCTCCGGTACTTGGCGCCCAAGCGCTAGCACCAGGAGAATGGGAGGTAGGGTGAGTAGATTTCGGTGGTGAAGTTATGCTCCCCGCAAAAATGTCCTCTTGTGGCAACTGTGCTTCTAAAGCTTTGATAAATGCCTGGGCATCGTTTTGTTTGAAGAGGACGAAATACATCTCTTGGAGTTCTGCCACAGGATACTTTTCCGAGAATTCAACTGCAGCTTTAACTAGGGTTTCAGCACATTGGTCGAGGGGGAAACCATATATCCCAGAGCTAATAGCAGGAAATGCAATTGAACGATAATTGCAAGCTTTTAGCAAGCTTGAGGTGCATGCCTTTGAGAGTAAACCTTTTTCTTTTGAATGACCGCCGCTCCACCGTGGACCTACTGCATGGATCAAGGCTTTGCAGGGCAGTGCACCTACTTTAGTAGTTAACCATGCATCACCATCATCAAGCTTTCCGCTTTTCTTCACACGCTGTAAGGATTCCTGCTGGATTATTGGTCCACCTTTGGCTGCAATAGCTGCAGCAACCCCACCAACATGCTGAAGATCACCATTGGCAGCATTAACAATCACATCAGCTTTGTCGAACTCTGTTATATCACCAACATACACCACAATCTGCTTAAATTCTTTGGTACGTGCCACACATACTTTTGTGAACTTGGCACCTGGGGCACTATCGGGATCGGGGATTTGATCATCGTGAGTGGAATTATCAACCTCACCTTTCTCAATACAAACATGTTCGGTCTGCTCAATACCAGCCAGAAGCATTCCTGCATGTTCATTGCTTTGAAAATACTTACAGGTTCCTGGGCGTGAAATCGAAACTGATGACCTGGCAACAGACTTTACAATGGTACAAATGTTTTCACAAATTTCTGTGACAAATGTGTTATCACCTTTCAATAGTAGGACAACTGGGTTATTGTCATCTTCGTCTGGTTCCATGAGTTCGACCCCTTTCTGCTGGCACTGGGCAACAATCTTTCGCCACTTTGCGTGCATTGGACCATGGAAAAGGCGCCATGTACCTCTTTCAATATCAACACGACTGGTGACATTGCACTTTTCCTTAACGAACTCATTTATAGCTTCAATACCTTTACTAACACCTTTCGTGAAGCCAGCAATTGTTACTTGGTTGTCTGAGGTGACAATTTCAACATGTTGTTGTACTTGAAGATTCTGACAAACCTGTCGGTATTCGGCCTCAAACTCAGGCAGCTTTCGAACAAACGACTCCTTGAGAGGCTCTGATTTTACCGTAGTTGCTTTCTGCACATCCCTACTTAGGGATTTTGCCACTTCAGTCTGGTTAGGGTCGCAAAGAAAAAGCAGTGTTAACTGAGGAACTACGCTGAAGTGAATAGCAACAGGGCAGTTCTTGCTTCGAATAAAATCGATAAGTTTCTGCCTTCCACTATCAGTTCGGAAATACTGAACGATCAAAGGATTAAGCTCGATCATGACCGATTCGTGATATATGTGTTCAGGAAGGAAACTTTTAAATTGGGCTACACTTCGGACTGAGCCTTGCAAAAGAAGTGCATGGTTTGCAGAATCAGGGTCTATGCGCACTTCTGGGTGGGCACTCGCAATTTGATGTGCTTTCACTTGTGAGAAGAAATCGTATTCACGTTCTTTAAGATCCACTGTGTCACTTGTTTGGACAAAAGCTGAACAAATCTCATCTGACCTGGACTGAAGCATGGCGATTGCTGTGGAATCCCCTGCAGCTTTAAGCAAAAGGCTATGTTGATCAAATGAGAATGCAAGTGATCGTTCTTCTTGCATACTAAGCAGAAATTGCAGTAGCTCAGTTGCAGCCTCTTTTGGAAATGTTATCTCCACCTTTTTGTATTCAGAGCTGATATAGGAAGAAGCTAGTTGATCTGCCTCTTGCTTCCAACCAGCCATGGTGTGAGTTGTAGGAGCAATCACAACATTGTGATGCTCTCCGTCAATGTTAACTTCAACGTTTAAGCTTTGAAGACACCGCTTTAAGCCCCTGGAGTCTTTGTGGAGGGACTTCACTATGAGTGGGTCTATAGTGATTACCAGTGGATGGCGAGGGTTAGTTTCAGTTGGCATTTCTTGATCACATTTAGAGCTTGTATGCTCTGTACTTGTAGGGTGAATATTAGGTTCAGGGAAGGGAGATCGTGACTCAGCTCTGAATGGATCTTCTCTTTCCACAACTACTGTCTCTCCAAATGTGGTGTGAGATTTCTTCAGAACACTCTCAAGCACTGCAATGAAATTTGTAGAATTACTCGTTACAATCACATGTGCAAGTACAATGTAGCTAGTTTTATAATAAAGTTACTGCCAATTACCAACCTTTAGGATCTTTGAAAGTGACTCTAGCTTCTCCATTTCCGAGCAGTTGAATGGATGCCACGTCTCCTCCTCCAGATCGTTTGGGACTTTCAAAATACAACTCAAAGTACTCTTCATTATAATGCTTGGTGACATTTCGGACTCGAATGCTACTAGCAACTTTGCAAAGCTCAGCCTGAACAGTTACTCCTTTCAGAGGTTTGCTTCCAATCTTCAAGATCATTTTCGCCAACTCTGCATGTGTACAAATTAATACATACATAGGTAGGCTATTGGCTACAGGAAGGAATTTATATAGCTCAGCTGAACACATACCATAATTATTATGGCGAGGAAACCTGGCAAGCATTTGTCACATAACATGCATAGCTGCTTACTGGATCTGATTCCCATTGTATGGGTCAGTAGACAAACAGCAAATTTAATGTGTGAACAGAGCAACCCCCCTCCCGGTCCATGTTCTAAGTTATGCTTTCCCCAATCTATAATTCCTACTACAACTACGTGACTCATTCACAGAACATCTATACCTTCGGCAGAGAGCTGCGCATTACGGAAAGTGATCACAGCACTTCCTCTAGTAACTTCCACCACAAAATCGTTTTGATGTTCCATTCTCAGAACCTTCTCAAGAAAGAGTTGGAGGTGTTCCTCATCAACGTTTTGTGGAATCTGACGAATCAGCAGTTTATTGGCTTCATACTGTTCAGCAGGTTCCTCCTCCAGGACGTTGGGGGTATTGGCATACTGCAATTGTAGTGTTGCGCCTTGAACAATGTGTTCTGGTACAGACAGAACTTTGGCCGCCACTAGAGCACAGAGATTAAATTAGGATTACAATAGCACCACAAGACTCAAGTACAAAATATGAGCCTGTTACTTTGCAGCAGGAGGTTACGTGTGCTGCAAAGCTCCCGCTTGTATTATTAAGTATACAGATTGCTTGTGGATGACAAGTGGCAACCATAGTCCTGGAAGAGGAACTGGTAGGGAAAAATCGCTTTTCACTTCTTGCCTTGTTTACTCCCAATGCTTCACGGACTCTGATTGCATCCACCAGGCTGTACTTACAGCTTGCCCTAATTGATACACACATATACATGTATATACGTGACATCAAGTACTACCAATGACAGTCCAAGAGAGCAATGGTGGCCAACAGGAAGTCAAGGAGCAAACTTCTCCACAATCAAAAACGTGCCAGTGCACAACGCCGATTATGATGGTGATTACGATGATATATATACAGCCAGTATCTTTGTGCGCCTTTCCTGAATGCTCGAACATTAATTTTAATACATTACATGTAACAAGTTTTCCTGCACCAGGAGTACAATAATTACAAGTAGCTTCACTTGCTTAGCTCGCTCAGCTATATACTGCCCCCTCATTCGCGCCTATGTAAGCAATCCGGGGCGCTGGGCAGCTCTCTGTACAGAGCTGTGCTCCCCGACTGCACCCGCTTTAGCTGCTGCTCCCCAATTGCGTCCACCTCGGCTACTGCTCTCCGACTGCGTCCACTTCAGCTGCTGCTCCCTGATTGCATCTGCTTCAGCTGCTGCTCCCCGATCGTGTCCGCTTCCTCTGCTGCTCTCCAATCACGTCCACTTCAGCTGCTGCTCCCTGATTGCGTCTGCTTCAACTGCTGCTCCCTGATTGCATCCATTTCAGCTGCTGCTCCCAGTTGCGTCCGCTTCAGCTGCTACTCCCCAATTGCATTCGCTTCAGCTGCTGCTCCCTGATTACAGCTGCTGCTCCCTGATTGTGTCCACTGCCTTGCCCAAAGTTCTCGAGCATTAATCATTCAAGGTATGAAGGTCATGCACACATCACTGGTCTAGCCCCGCCCACAGAACCCCCCGCTTTTGTTAGTCACACACAGAGACACACATATATACACACACACACAGAGACACACATACACAGAGACACACACACACTTATTGATGTACCGTATTTCCGTGAATAGATGCCGCGGCGTTTATTTATTTCGTTGTTCAGTTTGGTGCGGCGACAATTCAAGGGCGGCGTTTATTCGAGGGCGGCATTTATTACTTTGGGAAGTATGCCCGCGCCACGTAACCAGCATCCCTAGCCAGCTCCCTATGTCGACAAGCTGGTGAGAAGGTATGGCTCTTACAAAAATCGGTCGAGAAACACACAAAACAACAACTCACAATGGGCAAGATTCGGCAAGTGCCGTCCGCGGCTGGAGCACTGAGCGCTTTGATTAGCCCGGCGTCGCTTTGCGACAAAGCGATACACACGGGACGAGGACGATGGTGAAGAAGATGCCTTCGCGGGATGCATATGGAGGGGGATGACGATGAGCTCAAGGACTCAGACTGTCGACATGTCTTCCACGACTGCGTACAAAGTGCCCATGTTGTACGTCATACTTCGCGCACGTGCTAATCTGCCGCGGCGTTTATTCGAGGGTGGCGTTTATTTCACTCAGCGCCTCCAATTGTACAGCGTTTATTCGAGGGCGGCGTCTATTCGAGGGCGGCATCTATTCGCGGAAATACGGTAACCCCCACAATACGTTTACATGACATTGTAGTTGTGGGGTTAAAATCAACAATGGCGGCTCCAGTAGAGTTAATGCAATTAGATTCAGGCAATGGATAGGCATCATGAATATATAATAGGGCTTTCCCCAGCATCAGCATTCATGGTCATGTGGTATGTTACCTTCTGGGCTTTGGAACTTGATATGAGCAGTTCCTGGAGACACAATGGAGCACTCTTCTATCACCCCATCAAGATTTCCTGATCTTGGGGTTTCAAAGTACAATTCTAATAGTTCCCTATCAGCATTGGGAGGTAAACCACCGACTTCAAGTGTATCCAGGATATCACTTGGAGGACTCTTGGCAGCTGGTTGGGGTAGTTTGTCAGTTGAAATCTGCACATGTATAGGTCGCTTCTTGATCTTGTGCTGCTTTTTCTGCATCTTCTCCAACTCTGAAAAGACCAATGGTAATGGTGGCACGGTGACCGTCACTTGCTATATTATAGAACATGATGACCTAATTCACAAAGTAACACATAGCTGTTGGTTTAGTAAGAATAGTATACAGTGTTGAAGTAATTACATGTACATGAGTACTTTCACATGAACTTGTTGTATCCTGTTGCTATTTTAGGCTATTTTGAGTGCGCAAAAGGTCATCGAGTCATTGAGGCTAGCAAGCGCTACTCTAAGCGTTTTATCCAACATACAGCTGCAAGTGCTCAAAGCATTGATTAATGTGTATGGTCATTAAGAATTTCATGGCCATTGACTAGTTGACTGAGTATCCATACTATCCACATAGACCTTTAACAGCTTGCATTCCAGAGGTCATACCTTCAGCAGAGATTCCTGAGAGGACGACTCTGGCATTTCTACTGCCCAAATTGACAGTAGATTGGATTTCAATGTTGTCTCCCTGTCCCTCAAAATAAGCTTCAATCTCGTCCGTAGTAATTTGGGGAGGGAGGGAAGAAACCTCAAGAATAGCTGTTGGGTAGTGAGAGAGGTTAGCTGCTATAAGTACTAGTGGGCCAAAAAAGGCAGCTAAGACCTCATGCATATTAAGCTTGAACGTAACTCGTTGGTACGAAATACGAGGTATACAGTATACAAACACATACAAAGCATGCATAGTCTATGTACCCTCCTATGTTAACTTGGGGGTCAACCTGTATCTATGTTTCTCTACAATTGAGCCATCCAGTGATGGTGGACCACATGATGACCCAGGTATATAGCCGTAAAGACCAATTCTGTGTCTAGGTAACACCACTTTCTGTGTGGCCAACAAGATCACTAGCCAAAATCCTTCCCAACATGTTCTTAGTTGCTTAGTAGAGCAATATATCGTGTACTGGGAAGTATCAGGAGTCTATTGCCTGTATTACCATGTGCTGCAGATGCAAGTGCCAACAAGTGAGGTTTCCCAGTATTGAATCTTTCCATAGAAAATGTTTGACATGTACAGCTACAGATATTTAGTGTGTTCTCGGCGGGACTAGACTTGTGATGTGAATGACCTTTGGACTTTGATGTTACGTTAAAGTGCGCTAATGGTAATGCTCTTCACCTAAGACGCTATCGCACAAGGCTGTCAGAGTAGTGAGCTACCCGGACGCAATCGGGGAGTAGCAGCTGAAGCAAGCAAAGTGAGCGAAACTGCTTGTAGTATTACCATACTTCATAAGTGCATAAATTACACGTTGAGTACTTTTCAATACCTGTCAGTCAGTTATATAGCATAGGGCAAGCAGGCTCGCAAGTATCCTGGCCTGTACAATAGTTGAAACAAGACCAGTATGATTGCTTATCTAGTAGCTATACAGTCCACTCCAGCACTCAATTTCAATTGTCCATTCCCAGGCCAGTCTTCCTACTAGTTTGCATGCACAAACATTTCTTGGAAGAAGCATAGTCAGCAGCAATATTCATAAACCAGGGAGTTCTCTGATGACATCATAAATTCATAAGACGTTTGACCTCTGGGCTGGAGTGGATCCATGCTGTAGCTTAATGACAAAGCATGAATACTGTAAGTTTCCCATTCACGAGTGATCATGATGAGGTGGAGCCAAAGTACTAATTTAGGATAGTGGCAGTGGTGGAAATAGCTGCCTTGACTTCTTTGAGTCATGTACACAGAAAAATAGGGTATTCCTTGTTGCTTACTTATAACCTCCTGATATTCATGACAAATGGACATCGTCAGATAGATGGACAGAACCAATGGCTTAGCTTCGCTTTGCGTATAGCTATGTGTGTGTGCGACTAGCTCCTAAATCGTCACTAGTTGACGCTGACACTGCTCGACCAGTAACTTCTGGTCGCCACTCACCTTCTCCTGGTCTGATTTCTGGTTGACGACCCTGTACTTGTGGGTCATCATCTGCCAGTGCCACCGGGTTTACATCACTCGCTCTGCCTGGTTTGTTTAATCGGCTCGCCGCTTGTTTAGAAGCGCTTCGACCTCTCCCCCTGGCAATGCCAGCTGACTTTCCAATTCCTCGGCCAGTCATGGCTGCTGCGCGCAGCACCAGTGCAGTGGCAGCGAAAACTAACTGCACACCCGCCGCGCTGGGGAATTTGTACGGGGAACGTTGATGTAGGCCGGGCCCCACTAATCTAGCTAACGCATAATGCGCGCGCCTCCGCGATCCGGTGGTTGCGCTTTACGCGCACGCATGCGCGCGTACGTACGTAACGTAACGTACTACTATGCTCGATCGCGCTAGGCTCAGCCCCGCCTCCATAGCCCCTCCTCCACATATTTGCAGTTGCGGTGCGGAAATTAGTTAATTTATTTCCGGTACGATGTTCAAGCAAGGATAGCCCATCGATATGAGAGGACTTCTACTCCTTGCTCTTCTGGCTTTTGTAGCGGGAAACGAGCCGTTCCGGAGTCGGAAGGCACCTGCAGGTACAAAACATTGTTGCCAGTATGATGTAGTCAACGTGCATGCTCGATAGGTGGATTGATGGTGTGTGTCCGACTCAGTTCACTACCCCAATCTCTCAATCTCTGCAGAAACTGTCACACGCTATGACATTATTTCGCCTGTAATCACTCACAGATCGGACTCTCAGGTATGTAGCTAAACAAATAATTGTTCATGTATATACGTACATCCGAACTGTTGCATAAAACCAGACTTGTTCCCAGGCTGTTTCTAGTCACATTTCCGGGCTCTCCACTGTACAACTGCTCTCACTTGGTTGTGACCTGGGCTTACCAACATGGAGAGCAGAGTAGCTGCCATTTGTAGCCTCATTCCCAGGCACTCAGGAACAAGGCTACTGTCATTTGCCGCAGGATGTCCCAGAATCAACGAATCAACCTCGCAGAGTCAAAACCTTCAAGGGGAACATGTCCCCAGACCCCCTAGTCGGCACACTACGTGCAGTCATGCACTACAGTAGGGTTTCACCATATCACTCAGTCTCCATATACACATCAGCTCCCTAGCAGATAACAAATCTTCTGTCACAGAGAAGGCGCCTGTTGGACTGTAGGTGCATTCCCAGACCCAGTGTGGATCGCTTCCAGTGATATTGGGAGCGATCCTCGCTAGGGTTGTTTGGGTCTGGGAAGGAGACTAGTTGGACTGCACATGGTGTGGTACTCTGCAGCCTCCTATGATACAGTGTGACCGTATCTGTTCCCGCAGCCTCACCCCAGGGAGCTAACGGTGCTCATCACCTCGCAAACTGCCGTCTTCACTCTACAACTAGAACTGAACGAGTGAGCAAACTGTTAATGCCAGTACACCTACAATTGAGGCAACAAATCAGAGCAAAGCTCTTGGTCCAGCTTACCACCCTCTGTTAGTGTTGACATAACTACAGTGGAGTAGGTGCTGGTGTTGTGTAAGTGTTAAGGTAGCATTATACCTTTACCGTTAGGGTACCTTTAACCGTCGGGGCCCCGACGGTTAAAGGTACCCTAACGGTAAAGGTATAATGCTACCTTAAGTTGTGTAGGCATGGTATGGCATGAGTAGGATGGATAGTAGAGAGGATTCAATGTGGGCATACTGAAGCTCAGAGCAGTGAGAACCTATCCATGTAGCTCATTGGGAACAACTGCCAGGCACTCAACTGGTGAAGTGCTGAGGTATTTGGAATTGTGCAATTGTCATGCCAAGTGTGTATGTGGGTGGTGTCTACTTACTGAGAGTACATCAGAGAGTGCAGTAGTGCTGACAAGCCATCCCTAAATTCATCTTAAGATAGTTCTGTTATAGTAATTGGCAAGTTTGGGAGTTGGCTGTTGCCAATTAGATCTATGACCATGCAGGGTGTTGGTCAGCAGCCAAATGTGAGGTTGTGCGAGGTAGTGTGAAGTGTGAGGTTGTGTGAAGTTGTGTGAGGCTGTGTAAGATTGTGTGAGGTTGAGGCTGTGTGAGGTTGCTGTATGTGTTCTAAATCTGTATTCTTCATTGTCCTGATTCCAGGGGCCTCCTAGCTCCCCACTTCACCTTCAGGTACTACGACGAAAATGACCAAGAGATTGTGCAAAAAGTTAGTTTGTGATTTAACCTTAGCATCAGGAGCTTATGGGCTCCTGTTGGCATCACTGTGTCAACTCCCACACTTGCTTAATAATTAGATCCTCCTCCCCCACTTCTCCCCCCATGTTTGATACACGCTTTTAATGGCTGATGCATTTCTCTTCTGTGTGACTGCTCTCTGCGCTCACTCCAGGGCCATGTGAACTGTTTCTACCATGGTCGTGTCCTGGACCACCCAGAGTGGAGAGCCACCATGAGCACCTGCCACGGACTCCGGTAAGCCATTCCTCTGAACTGCAGTGTGATCTTTACACATGGATAAAGTGTTAGGTATTGTGGCTGCAGTGAGCAATGATCCAGTCCCCTCCAAACTGTGGGACGACCTTTGCATGCTATGATGACACTGGATACGAATACAGTTTATTGGTACTCCAACCCATCAATGGGAATGTGTGTGTGTGTGTGTGTGCACACGGAAGTTTAAGTAAGGTTTCCAGTTGCATCCTATAGTTACGTAAGGTTTCTTGTAAGCAGTAGGTAGATCAGCATATGGCTGCTAAGCTTGTGGTAGTGTATTGCTTATTGATTCTCTCTTTTCTTCTAACTTACCTGTATTCCTAATCTTGTCAACAGAATTCTCTTCCTTTCAGTGCTCACACTACCTCTATCATCTCTCCCCTTCCTCCTTCCCTTCCCCTCCTCTTCCTCCTCCTCCCATCCTTCCTCTGCTCCTCTTCTTTCCCCTCTCCCCTCTCCCCTCCTCCTCCAGAGGCTTCTTTGGGGACCTAAGTGACAAAGACCACTATTACCACTTAGAGCCTCTTAACCAACTGGATACCTCAGTAAGGAGATGGTGCTATCAGCAGCATACAGTACCTTAGCTAGCAGTTGTTTTCATGTGTCCCCCTCCTCCCTCCCTCCTGCTTCTCCCCTCCCTTGTGCTTCCTACTGCTTCCCCTCCCTCGTGCTTCCTCCTTCCTCCTCCCCTCCTCCTACCCCTCCTCCCTCCCTCCTCCACTCCAGCTGGAGCAGCCCCATGCCCTCTACCTATCCTCAGAGTACAGACACCAGGAGGGGACATGTGGTGAGTCATAAACGCATACATTATAATTGCAGATCTCAACTCCACCACACCCCACACTTTTGCAAGCGGTTTCACAGTTAATTAAGGGTGTGTGTAATGTGTACTTCATGCACATGGTCACTCTTGAATCGAGGAGCGTGATTGGCTGAAGGTCACATGTTTATTTTGTGTACTGTGCTACATTCATGGCTGTGTGTGTCTGCATGTGTGTATGTCATTCATGGTAGTCACTGTGTGTGGTGTTGTGTGTGTGATGTGTAGGTACCAGTGGTCATGGAGACGACGCCATACCTCCTCCACCAGCAGTACACAGACAAGCTGCCGCTGAAAGAGTAGGTACTTGTCAGCATTGAATCCAACATGGGATACCTAGCCTCGTTCCCAGGCCCGCGCCGTTTTCGGTTGCTGCAAGCAATGAAAAGCTGCCTGGGAACAAGGCTATGGGATACCTATTTGTATACATATAATGTTAGCATATTAGGTAGTTTAATTGCATGATTGTTATTATACAAGCTAACGCTGGAGATGACAAAGGCATGGCATGCTTCATGTATGATGTAATGGTATGATGTCATGAATATGATGTCATGCTTGTGATTTTTCTATCCTGCAGCTGCGTCGCCAGTCTAATGGAGTCTTGATAGTTGAATGGGTGTTGGTTAACGACAACAGGCAGGTATGGAGTCCATTGTGAGCTCCCTAGGGAGCTGGGTGTATCTTAGAGCAAGGTCAACCCTTATTGGGTTGGGGTCAGGCTTGGGGTCAACCCTCGCATTCCATAGCAATCTGCCTGTAACAATTGCATAGTTATTTTACATTGCTGTGTATCAGACTTCCTTTGGAATGTTAGTGGTTTGTATTTGGTCTCCATAATTCATCCCACTCACTCCTGACTCTCACATGTATGTACAGTTCGTAATGAATAACCGGAACCTCTCTGCAACGGTGCTGAGATCTTTGGAACTGACCAACTTTGTGGACATGGTAAGCATGATACCCACTGGCCTCTTTCACCTGCAGCTTTGTAATATTGTGGAGAGTGGACACACTTCAGAATTGGCTTTACATGCCAAGGAAGGTTTTGAACTTGAACTTTGACCTCCATGCAGGTGTACCGGGTTCTCAACGTCCGTGTGGTGCTGGTGGATGCAATAACTTGGACCAACGGGGACCGGATCACTGTTGTTAGTGACTCTTCAGTACTCTTGCGAAACTTTCAGGCTTACCGTCCCCAGATTACGGCTACTCATGACAGTACCATGCTTATCACGTATGTGTGTGTGTGTTTGCGGGTTGTGCTGAGGCGAAGCCTGTGTGAAAGCACTTCCCTGGCGCCGGACACTGTAAACATACACAAGCAATTTTGTGTGATTGTGTCCCTCACAGCGGCGTAGACCTGGAAGGCAGCACGGTGGGAATAGCGTTCACCCGGACCATGTGCTCTGATTTCAACTCTGTCGGTATCACCGAGGACAGAGGGCGTTCTGTGGAGTTTGTTGGCAGTACGGCTGCACACGAGCTGGGACACATCTTCAACATGGACCACGACAGCTCCCCAAGTGAGAGCTGCACATGATTTCGTGATAGAATGGAAGCAGTTATTTGGGTTGACAATTTGGTACATTTTGCATTGGTTGTCGCAATATTAAACATGGATTGACCAATTATTGTGTTCGGCAAAACTGACCGTTTTGTGGAATGTGGTCGGTCAATTTGAAATTCAGTATTGCGTTTGTGGACAACCAACCGGTAAGCCAATCACGTTTTGTTAGAATCATGAGTAGGAAGATGTGTAATTGGTAAACTGGGATTCATGGTCTACTATAAACAATAAATTGATCCCATACGTATACCTAGTTCAATTCAGCAGTTACTCTATTGTTTACTACTTACAAGACCAAAACAATGTTTCAAGTAAAGTAAGAGGAAAGTTATATACAACTAACTAACAACTCCTACAAGCAGGAGGGCGTAATGATATGCTCATTATGTATTCCCAAGAGTTCATAACAATATAATACTCTTGGTATTCCTGCTACAGGTTAATTGAACCGTTGTATGATTATAGTACGTACTATGAAGAGAATTCCCAACATGTACCAGCCATCATCCCTCCTCCTCACAATCATCCCTCCTCGCAATCATCCCTCCTCACAATTCCATCAAGCTTCAAGGGCACCCATTTGCTAGCTATTAGACCGAAATATGAATATGGTGGCATGGGTGAATCCTTTGTTGTGATGAGGAGACGGGGCGGAGGTTGCCGGTGAATTCATATGAGCAGTATGTGGTCAATGGCAGTGACTCAGATGCTGGAGTGACTAATTGCTGTTACTACCCAGAGGGAATGCTTCTCCTCTCCCACCTATAGGATCATGCACATGCACAGACCCTACTGGTGACTGCATAATGGCTGCCGCCTCGGGGGTCCCTGCCCCCACCCAGTGGAGTGACTGCAGCAGAACCGACCTTCAGACCGGACTAGATGACTTCAATCTCGGTCGCTGCCTCACCAACGAGCCCACCACGACCGTGGGGGACCCAGTCTGTGGCAACGGGATCAGGGAGAGAGATGAAGTTTGTGACTGTGGATCTACCCAGGTCAGTTTCTCCCCCCCCCCCCCCCCCCCCCCCCCCCCCATATTGTTTCTCGATGTCTGAGAGTATGTGCGGCTGTTCCCTACTCTGACTGTTCTTACAGACTACATGTATTATGTAGTTGCAATCAACACACGCACACACACGTACGTACACACACACACACACACACACACACACACACACACACACACACACACACACACACACACACACACACACACACACACACACACACACACACACACACACACACAGGAGTGTCAGGACCCATGCTGCAATGCCACTTCCTGCACCCTTGCGAGTGGGGCCCAGTGTTTTGCTGGTCCCTGCTGCCAGTCTGACTGTCAGTTTGTCAGCTATGGCACCACGTGTCGGACCCTCTCTAATGAGTGTGACATCACCGAGTACTGTTCTGGGGATTCCTCTGAGTGTCCTGAGGATGTGCACCTGCAGGACGGCAATGTCTGCAATAACAACCAGTCCTTCTGCTTCTCTGGGTTCTGTAGGACCTACGATGAGCAGTGCCAGACTCGCTATGGTTCAGGTATGCCCCCAGTCCGATAACACAGTTGGGGTCACCCTAAGTTTCCCCCTCCCTCCCTCCCTCCCTCCCTCAGCTTCTGGTATGGCAGTAGAGGCGTGTTACTCACGATGGAACACTGTAGGGACACAATTTGGTAACTGTGGCTACACAAGCACTGCCTTCATAGCCTGTACTCCAAGGTACTACACGTCAACAAATACCCGTATTGTTTACACAGTAAAACAGACAAATCGTTATGCCATTTGCTACAGCTCTTATACACTTCATACATGTCAACACATGCATGTAGCATGTTACCAGTCCTGCCCAAGCCTGCCCCCGTATTAAGAATATGTGGAAGTGGAAGCTAAATGCACTGTTCATATACATCCAGCGAAAAATGCTGTAGGCATTCATCAGATGAGTGACGTCAGGTGGATGTGGGGGTGGTGGTGGTGGGGGGGGGGGGGGACATACCTGACATACCTGAACATGGCCAACTGAGCATGCATGATAGCTATATAAAACCACAGGTGGGCTACAGTACATACAAAAGTACAAAAGGAGGATGAAAAGACTCACGCAACCTTCTTTTGCCAATGAAAGGAGGTTTGAATGGGTATAGGGATGCCGTCAAATAGCTAGCTTCCTGATTCTGCAAGGTCAGGCACGTGAAGTCAGGTATCCAACTAGGTCTTAGGGTTTAGAGGGTGGCACAATTATGGACAGATATTCCAGGACACTAGCCATGACCTAGTTTGGGATGTTTGATTGCAGTAATGTTCTGTGTGGCCAGCTGCACTGTGCCGGTGGGAGGTTCCAAAACAACGTGGGTGTGGCTGTCACCACGGTTACTGCCTCTGCATTTACTGATGGAGTCAGCCAGCCATGCATGTAAGTTGTGACATAGTCTATTGAATTTCTCACTCAGGAAGTTGGGGGTGGGGCATTAGACCCCCCCAAACTTCCTGAGCGAGAGAAAGTTGGTCTAGCTCGATAGACAAGTTGTAGATGTATTAGTGTGGTTGTGTTGAGCATGTGCATGTGTGAGGGGAGGGGGTGCATGTTTACAGCTGTACTGTAGTGTGGTGCTGTGTCTGGTGGAGGTGTTATCACATTCCTCTTCTTCGCAGGTCCTTCACCACCCAGCCTAGTGCGGACACCATCAGCCCAGGGCTGGTCCAGGATGGCACAATGTGCGGAGATGGGATGGTGAGATACATGACGTTGCAATGGTCTTGGTAATTCTTGGTAATCTCTTGACAGGCGCAAACAACTATGGTCTATGCTAGCCTCGTTCCCTACTCTGGTCTATGCTAGCCTCGTTCCAAGGCCGTTCCTACTCTGGTCTATGCTAGCCTCGTTCCAAGGCCGTTCCTACTCTGGTCTATGCTAGCCTCGTTCCGAGGCCGTTCCTACTCTGGTCTATGCTAGCCTCGTTCCAAGGCCGTTCCTACTCTGGTCTATGCTAGCCTCGTTCCAAGGCCGTTCCTACTCTGGTCTATGCTAGCCTCGTTCCAAGGCCGTTCCTACTCTGGTCTATGCTAGCCTCGTTCCAAGGCCGTTCCTACTCTGGTCTATGCTAGCCTCGTTCCTACTCTGGTCTATGCTAGCCTCGTTCCTGCTTCTGGTCTTTCAGTATGCAAATACGGAGGGGGAAGGCCTGAGAGAGAGAGAGTTGGTTATGTATGGTGACATCAGATAGTAGACACACAGGGGGAAGTGCCTGACTAGCTGTAATAATTTGCATTGTCCTGTCCTCGGCATCTGAGGTATGTTTTTGTGCCAAGGCATATTTTGGAAACCATTTTCTACCAATTGTGGCACATTTGGAATTAATCCTAAATTGGCAGAAACAGCACTCCTGTTCTATAGCTGGTGACTGATGTGCCAAAATGAACCAATAAACCAGAGAATTGGTATTGGGAATAGACTTGGAAGAGAATGCTGCACTAGGTATGTGAATGAGATATGAAGCTGGGGGTTGATCATTGTGGTCAGCATTTAAAAAGAGCTTTCAAATTCTTTAAATGGTTTTTAATCTCAGGTCACATTTTGTCAAAAATTGCAGGCAGCCAAAGGCAGGGTTTTTCATGATTTTGGGTCAAATTCAGCCAACAGCAAAATGGGAACGAGACTAGACAACATTATGACTAGGTACCAGTGTTTCTGTTGGCACAGCTGTTTATATGTAGGACGCTATGCATAACATATGACATCATTGACTACTACCTTTGTCACACAGCTGTGCTACATGCAGGAGTGTACTGCTGTCAATCAACTCAGCTACATACAAGCCTGCAGTAGTAGCAATGGACAGACATGCTCTGGGAATGGGGTGAGTTTGCAGCATAGTGACTCAGCCGCTTTTCTAACTGTGATTTTTCAGTTACATGATAGTGTTAAATACGCAATATACAAAGCAATCACCATTTCAATTTGATGGCCATAATTACAATGCATTGCTCTCATACTGTGGGCCACACAGAGATGCTAACCTAATACCTACTAGAGGATTACTAGAGATTACTATAGATTACTGGAGATTACTAGAGATTACTAGAGATTACTAGAGATTACTAGAGATTACTAGAGATTACCAGAGATTACAGCCCAGTTATTTACTACGACAATGTGTGCTATTTATTTATTGCATTTCTTTCTCTCCTGCAGCAATGTAACAATCGGAACCAGTGTTCATGCAATGTGGGGTTTGTTGGTAGTGACTGCCAAACTGTGTTTGGGACTGGTAAGCAGATGTTCTCCAGCTGTCAATGTCAGCCGATCCATGTCAGGCAATCCATGAACTGCAACAGCCTTTAGTTCTCTTACCGTTTGCATTTGTCTGTGCCATGTACAGAACTTGTTGGCCGTTCACCAGTTTAGCCTCATTCCAAGCCAGATGGTCTGGGAATGAGAATAGCATACAGCTACTAGACTGTTGGAGTACTATACTGAAATCTTGTCAATGTCCGAGCAACTTGCTTACAGTCATGTGACTGTCGAGTTTGTAATGTTGTTAGGGTTCATTGCTACTCAGTTTTCAAAGTTTGGCTACGCCCTTGTTCAATAACCTCCTTGAAATGTGGAGTGGTGTTACAGAAGGAGATCTTTTCTCAACTCCTGCAGGCAGCAACGCAGGTACGATCGCTGGTGCGGTGATTGGTGTGCTGCTGGGGCTGCTCCTGATCGCTGGGGTTGCGGTGGGAGTGGTGTTCCTGGTCCTGAAGATGAGGAACAAGTCCTCCTACCCCCTTCCCAGGTACAGAGCAGTACACACTCCACGTGGTATTGTCTATACACAAACTGAATGTAGTTATGTTACTCAATGACCCAGTGTTTGCTGTCATGGTTGCCACCAGCTCATAAGAATTAATACTGTTTCTTCTTAAGCAGTTTGGTAGAGATACATGTACGTACTTACCAGTAATGTCAATAGTGAGGTCCAGCTGTAACACAACCGCAGTGGATAGTTTAACTCTTTTCCTCTCATCTGCAGGTCTTCCCGCCCCACTGCCAGCAGAACATCCTCGCGACCAAGTGGCAAACCACTGACTGACTCGCAGGACATCCCCCTCACCACTACATCCACCTCTTCCAGTGAGTCCACTGCTCACTCTCCTTGTAAACCATATGTCATGTATAAGCACACTAGTATGCATTATGGAGTCCCACACAACCAAGGAGGATATTAATTGACCTGCAAACATTTGAAAATGGGATGTGAATAACCATGGATCAATCATGAAATTGCTAGAATAGGCATTATAAACGTCATTTTGTTCTGCACTCTATCTTTTTGTTGCGCACTCAGTTTTACTCGTCTCCACCCCCTCCCTCCATGCCCCTCCCTCCTCCCCCTCCCTCCTCCCTCCTCCCCCTCCCTCCTCCCCCTCCCTCCTCCCCCTCCCTCCATGCCCCTCCCTCCTCCCCCTCCCTCCTCCCCCTCCCTCCTCCCCCTCCCTCCCCTCCTTCCCTTTCCGTTTTTACGTCATCATGCGCTCCTGTGATGTACTATGATGCACAGGTGCTTGGAGGCCTCCGGCTGCACAGGCCTACCGCCCTCCTCCCTACAACCCTCCTCCCTACAACCCTACCTTCGTGCCTCAACCTCCCAGTGCTACTGCTGCAGTAACCGTCTCAAGAGGAGTGCCCCCCAAGCCCCCCATTCCTTCCCCACAACAGCACCCTTCCCGTCCTCCCCCTTCCCGTCCTCCCCCTTCCCGGCCTCCTCCTTCCCGACCTCCTCCTTCTCAACCTACCCAAGCCAGCCATCCACCCCCTTCTGCAGGTACGTTATGCCATTGCCCTTGCAGTCTCCAGCCCTCCCTTACCTGTAGAGTGAATGTCACTTACATAGACTACTAGTGTATACTGCTGAGGGTACTGGTGATTATGGATGCAATACGTACCCCAATCACCTATCTAAATTTGGCACTTTGCGTTGCTGTACACCGTGTTATTGGTCTGGCAGGAAGTAGCGCAATGGGTATATTAGGGCGAGGGCCGGTGCTGAATGCACACACATGCCCATTACCTATACTTGAAGTATGTACTTCCTGCTGGACCAATATCCACATCATACCAGCTTTGTATTAAGCTTTGGCTACTTGCTACAGTACTGTCACTAGCTCGTGTTACTGTAGTTTTCTGTTCTCCTGCAGCCGTCAAGCCCTCGGCACCTCCCAAACCCTCGGCTCCTCCCAAGCCCTCTGTGACCCCTAAGCTTCCTAAGTGGCCTCCCCCTGGTGGAAGTGACGGAGGAGAGAAGCCAGCAAAGAAACCGATTGCTCCCCCTCGAAAATAAATGACTTTGTGGTTGCAACTGTGGTAATGAATTATTTATGATTGCAATGATGAGTAATTATTTATTAGTGTTACATGACTGTATATTTTTATTGCTAACGTTTTTCCTGGGCGGCGCGCGCCGTACACGGTATGAGGCCACTTTGGTGCACATGTACATATGATAAGCTAGCTATGGCGACCCAAGCAGTTGTTGATAGGCTGGTAGGCAAAGTGGTATTTGTCACCGGAGCTGCGCAGGGCATTGGAAGAGCAACTGCCCTGGTAAGTGAGCGTGCACGCATATTATCTATGGTGCACGCTGGGGAATACAGAGATCTAGCTAGGCATATTGTAATTTGGTGGGCGTTTACTGACAGTGACAGTGCAGATCAATGCATGCATGAGCTGGTCAAAGACTATAGCTGTGTGTTTAGCTGGGTTTCCATGTGGCTATGCAGCGTTGCAGTAAGGAGGGGGCAAAGGTGATTGCCACTGACATGAACTTTGAGAAGCTGAAGGAGCTGAAGGAGGAATGCTCTGATGTCATGATAGACCATCTGGATGTGACGAAGGGCAGTGATGTGGAGAGAATGCTGAGAGAGAAGTACCCTGAGGTTAATGTGCTCTTCAACTGTGCAGGGTGAGGGTTCTCAGTTGAAGGATGCTTCATCGTTCTTATCCAGCCTTCCCTCTATCTCTTGCCCACCCACCCACCCTCCCTCCCCCTCCCCCTCCCCCTCCCTCCCTCCCTCCCTCCCTCCCTCCCTCCCTCCCTCCCTCCCTCCCTCCCTCCCTCCCTCTCTCCCCCCCAGCTGGGTGTTCCATGGCACTCTGGAGGCTACAAGTGGTGAGGACTGGGACAAGACCTTTGACATCAATGTGAAGAGCATGTTCTACACAAGCAAGACTTGTATCAGCATGGTAAGCACACCCAATAGATATCAATAGGTGGTTGCCGCTCAGCATAACTGACTCATTTATTATCTCTATTGTGTGTTGTAAAGCATGCATGCACAAGGTGTGTGTGTGTACTACTGTAGTTCTTTGCCCAAGGAAATTAAAGCATAGGCAGCACAACTCTTCATCTTTTCTCGTCCCCTCTGGACACAGTGGAGGGAGAAGAAAGTGGCTGGCAACATCATCAACATGGCTTCAGT
Organism: Axinella damicornis; assembly: GCA_963931865.1. Taxonomy (NCBI): domain Eukaryota; kingdom Metazoa; phylum Porifera; class Demospongiae; order Axinellida; family Axinellidae; genus Axinella; species Axinella damicornis. Next base: position 2,516,285 of record OZ007509.1, read on the forward strand.
GGCCTCCAGTATTAAGGGGGCCAACAACAGGTGTGTGTATGGTGCCTCGAAGGCAGCTGTTCTTGGGCTCACCAAGTCTATCGCCATCGACTACGCGGAGGATAAGATCAGATGTAATGCCATCTGCCCAGGTACGTGTACTGTGTAAGAGCATTAATGACATACCATAGCCTCGTTCTCCACGGCTGCGAGCTGGGCAGAGGCCTGGGAATGAGTTGACCACCCACTGAGACTAGGATATAACCTGCATCCCAGATGAAATTGGGATAGCAGTGGGACTAGAGTAGCCCAGAAATGAATCTCATTCCAAACCATGTTCGACTACAAGTACATGAACCATCAACTCCTTTGCATCATGGTTTGTTGTATTGTACAATCTTCCCTCCATACTTAGGCACCGTTGACACGCCATCACTCAAGGACAGAATGAGTGCCTCAGGAGACTATGACAAGGTGAGTAGCACATTCTTCACTGCCTTCCACTCCTGTCCCTTCAACTCCTATCCTCCTCACTCATCCTCCCTACCGTGTGTGTAATTCCTCTTCCCCCCACATTTCAGACTTCATGCAGACAGACGTCATGTAGTCATTTTTCATAGATGTAATGAACGACCATAAATGCACTTGGTCGGTAGGTGTGACCAATCTGCAACCATGAATACAATCTCCTCTGCTCCAGTGAATAATGTGACTATACCGATTTGAATTCCTTTTTTTTATATACACAAATTCTAGCAAACCAGTCTATATTTTCACGCTCCTAATGTGTGCACGTTACCAACCTGGATTTGAATCCAGTTTTGAGAACACTCTTTCATTCTTGCAGCTATGCATGACCTAGCATGTTTGTAAATGACCACGTGATAGGACATAGCTATGGTTACCAAACATTTAATCCTTGTTTCGGCAACTGCAGGCCAGGTCTGATTTCATCGCCCGACAGAAGCTGGGGAGGCTTGCCACGGCTGAGGAAGTGGCCAGTATGGTGGTCTACCTTGCAAGCACTGAGGTGAGCAACTCTCATTGTGACATGTCTAGGAGTATACTACAAGCCGAAAGATGAATTATGCAGCGAACCAAAATCCGGAATCACTTTTGGAGTGTCATCTCAGTGGTATCAACATGTACATTTATCCATGGATATTGAGCTATAATGTAATGCATGTACGTATAGTTGTACAGTGCCGTCTCTATGTCTCGGAATTCCAGTGCCAAAAGTCACACTTGTCTCATCTCTCACTGCTTGTTAAGGTAGTAGTCACATTCCCAGATCTGGGAATGTGACATGAGCATGCCTTCACCTAGGTGGTGATGCACGAAATTTTGACCACAGATCTGAAATGGGACTTTATTTTGTGTGCACCTCTCTCTCTCCACTCCAGAGTGATTTTGTGACTGGGTCCTTCATGGTCATTGACGGAGGTTGGAGCATCTGATTATGTACTGAAAATGAAGATGAAATATCTTTTTGTAGAGATATTTTGTGGAATGCTGGACTATCGTGTCTATGTTTGAATAGTTGTCGCTACGTAATAAGTCTACTACAAAATTTCATGATTTGAAGGTACTTCCGAGCTGACACAAGGGTAGCTAGCTGTGTTCAGGAATATTTAACTAGAGTGTGGTACCATCTTGTGATGTAGGAAATTAATACCCGATGGAGGCTGTAGCAATCAATGTAAGTGTGTGGCTCCCTCTGTCATTTTAGCATTGTACGACAGTGGGGAATGTATGTGGTGGGACCAAAGTCAGATGCAGACAGGATGCGGGTGGGTGGCTATAGGGCCACCTTCCCTTCGCCAGTTTTCAAATCCTTTACCCTGCTGTATCAGCAGTGCATGTGAATGCCTGGCCTTGGGAGCCAGGGATGGACCTTAGAGAATCCTTGAGATAAATCAAGGATTCTCCCCTCGGATCTCATTCACACGAACTGTAAATCCCCTAGTAAGGAAATATAACAGCCTTTAGTGCAATGTGATCATCGAGGAGGCATGCAGGGGCTACCATAAAGCTTGCCTATAGCAGCTTTATGACTATCTATTACTATATGTTTCTGTATATACCAAGCCACTCACCAGAGCTCATCTCATAGAAGTATCTAGTATCTGTACCGAGCCACTCACCACAGCTCATCGATCACTGCACAATGCAATACTTAATATCAATGCAATGCATAACAAAGGTCATTGTAGCAAATGTCAGTGCAGTCAATGTCAATGCACAGCCAATGTCAATGTAGCCAATGTCAATGTACTAATGTCAATGCAGTCAATGCACCCAATGTCACTGCAGTCAATGTCATGTACGTCAGTGCACCCAATGTCAACGTCAATGCACAGCCAATGTCCGAATGTAGCCCAATGCACCCAATGTCAATGCAGTCAATGTCAAAGCACCCGTGCAATGTCAACAATGCACAGCCAATGTCAATGTACTAATGTCAATGCAGTCAATGCACCCAATGTCAATCCAGTCAATGTAATGTAGCCAATGTCAATGCACCCAATGTCAATCCAGTCAATGTAATGTATCCAATGTCAATGCAGCCAATGTCAATCCAGTCAATGTCAATGCAGCCAGTCAAAGCACCCGTGCAATGTCAACACAGTCAATAACAATGCACAATGTAGCCAATGTCAATATACTAATGTCAATGCAGTCAATGTCAATCCAGTCAATGTCAATCCAGTCAATGTAATGTAGAATGCAGCCAATGTCAATGTAGTGTCAATGTAGCCATTGTCAATGCACCCAATGTCAGTGCAGCCAATGTCAATGCAGCCAATGTCAATGGCAATGCAGCCAATGTCAATGCAGCCAATGTCAATGCAGCCAATGTCAATGCAGCCAATGCCAATGTAGCCAATGTCAATGTAGCCATGCAATGCACCCAATGTCAGTGCAGCCAATGTCAATGCAGCCAATGTCAATGTCAATGCAGCAAATGTCAATGCAGCCAATGTCAATGCCACCAATGTCAATGTAGCCAATGTCAATGCAGCCATGTCAATGCCACCAATGTCAGTGTAGCCATTGTCAATGCAGTCAATGCAGCCAATGTCAATGTAGCCAATGTCAATGTCACCAATGTCAATGTAGCCAATGTCAATGCCAATGTCAATGCAGCCAATGTCAATGTACATTGTAGCCAATGTCAATGTCACCAATGTCAATGTAGCCAATGTCAATGCAGCCAATGTCAATGCAGCCAATGTCAATGTAGCCAATGTCAACGCAGTCAATGCCAATGTAGCCAATGTCAATGCAGCCAATGTCAATGCAGCCAATGTCAATGCCAATGTCAATGCAGCCAATGTCAATGTACATTGTAGCCAATGTCAATGTCACCAATGTCAATGTAGCCAATGTCAATGCAGCCAATGTCAATGCAGCCAATGTCAATGTAGCCAATGTCAATGCAGCCAATGTCAATGCAGCCAATGTCAATGCAGCCAATGTCAATGCAGCCAATGTCAATGCAAGTGCAGCCAATGTCAATGTCACCAATGTCAATGCAGCCAATGTCAATGCAACCAATGTCAATGGAGCTAATGTCAATGCAGCCAATGTCAATGCAGCAAGTGTCAATGCAGCCAATGTCAATGCAGCCAATGTCAATGTAGCTAGCCAACGTCAATGTAGCCAATGTCAATGCAGCCAATGTCAATGCACCCAGTGTCATTGGAGCTAATGTCAATGCAGCCAATGTCAATGCAGCCAATGTCAATGCAACCAATGTCAACGCCGCCAATGTCAATGTAGCCATTGTCAATCACCCTATGTCAATGCAGTCAATGTCATTGCAGTCAATGTCAATCCACCCATTGTCATCCATAGCCAAGCCAAGCCAAACCAATCCAAGCCAAGCCAAACCAAACTGAATCGAGCCAAGCCAAGCCAAACCACACCAAATCAAGCCAAGCCAAGCCAAGCCAAGCCAAGCCAAGCCAAGCCAAGCCAAGCCAAGCCAAGCCGCCAAGCCATACCAAGCCAAGCCAAGCCAAGCCAAGCCAAGCCGCCAAGCCAAGCCAAGCCAAGCCAAACCACACCAAATCAAGCCAAGCCAAGCCAAGCCAAGCCGCCAAGCCAAGCCAAGCCAAACCAAGCCAAGCCAAACGCCAAGCCAACCCATACCAAGCCATGCAGGGAGCAAACCAATTGCCAAGCCAAGCCAAGCCAAGCCAAGCCAAACCAGGCCAAGCCAAGCCTGGAAGCCAGGAAGCCAAGTTAAGCCAAACCAAGTCAGGTAGCAAAGCCAATCCAAGCCAAGCCATTGCAAGCTAAATCGGGGAGCCAAGCCTGTCCTCAGTCAGCCATGCCACATAAGGGAACAAATGCTCTTTGCTTCAGACTCTTCAGTTGACTCTGCTGCAGTACTGGGCTTGCTGCTGTCTTTACTACCCTGAATGGCAGTTTGTGCCTGTGAAAGGGCACCTCTTTCACAGGCACAAGCTGCTGTTCAGGGTGTGACCACGGTAACAGGAGAAGAACACCCCGAGTGAAGTCATGGAAGGTAACAGGTATCCAGACACATCTGTAAAGACTGCTAGCAAGCCATGTGTCTGGATACCTGTTACCTTCCATGACATCTCTGAGGTGTTCTTCTCCTGTTACTGTGGTCACACCCTGAACAACAGTTTGTGCCTGTGAAAGGGTGCCTCTTTCACAGGCACAAACTGTTGTTCAGGGTGTGACCACAGTAACAGGAGAAGAACACCTCAGAGAAGTCATGGAAGGTAACAGGTATCCAGACACATGCTGTACTGGGCTTGCTAGCAGTCTTTACAGACGTGTCTGGATACCTGTTACCTTCCATGACTTCACTCGGGGTGTACTTCTCCTGTTACTGTGGTCACACCATGAACAACAGTTTGTGCCCTGTGAAAGTGGCGCCCTTTCACAGGCACAAACTGTTGTTCAGGGTGTGACCACAGTAACAGGAGAAGTACACCCCGAGTGAAGTCATGGAAGGTAACAGGTATCCAGACACATCTGTAAAGACCGCTAGCAAGCCCAGTACTGCATGCATCTGGATACCTGTTACCTTCCATGACTTCTCTGAGGTGTTCTTCTCCTGTTACTGTGGTCACACCCTGAATGACGGTTTGTTCCTGTAAAAGGGCGCCTCTTTCACAAGAACGAACTGTCGTTCAGGGTGTGACCACAGTAACAGGAGAAGAACACCTCAGAGAAGTCATGAAAGGTAACAGGTATCCAGACACATATAAGACAGCTAGCAAGCCCAGTACTGCAGCAGAACCAATTGAAGCGTCTGAAGCAAAGAGCATTTGTTCCCTTATGTGGCACGACCAGTGACTGAGGACGTGTGCAGACGATACAACATCAAGACTGCCATGCAATCAGCATCCACACCTTGCAGACAGCTTGCCTGGAACCACCATCGCCAGGTAGATTGGGACAAGATCAAGGTGTTGGACAAGGTGGTAAACAACACCATGCACGCTACTCATCAAAGGAGCCTTCCTCATAGTGTAACTAGCGAACCAAGAAAAGCTCCGATTTCTAACATTGCCTGTATACGTACTTCCCATGCTAATACTGCCATGCTCTCAATAACAATGCCGATGCTGCTGATACCAATGTCAATGTAGCCGATGTCAATGCACCCAATGTCAATGCACCCAATGTCAATGCAGCCACTGTCAATGTCAATGCACCCAATGTCAATGTCAATACAGTCAATGTCAATGCACCCAATGTCAATACAGTCAATGTCAATGCATCCAATGTCAGTGCAGTCATTGTCAATGTCAATGCAGCCAGTGTCATTGCAGCCAATGTCAGTACAGTGCAGCCAATGTCAATGCAGCCAATGTCAATACAGTCAATGTCAATACAGTCAATGTCAATGCACCCAATGTCAATGGTCACCCAATGTTACTACAAAATGCAGCCAATGATGTATGCACCCGATGTCAATGCAGCCAATGTCAATGCCAATGCACCCAATGTCAATGTAGAGTCTATGTACCTATGCCAATGCACCCAATGTCAATGTATGTACCCGATGTCAATGCAGCCAATGTCAATGTACGTACCTGATGTCAATGCAGCCAATGTCAATGTACATACCTGATGTCAATGCAGTCAATATGTCAATGTATGCACCCAATGTCAATGCAGCCAATGTCAATGTATGTACCCGATGCCAATGCACCTGATGTCAATGCAGCCAATGTGAATGTATGTACCCGATGTCAATGCACTCAATGTCAATGCCAATGGACAATGTATGTACCCGATGTCAATGCAGCCAATGTCAATTTATATACCTGATGTCAATGCAGCCAATGTCAATGTATGTACCCAACGTCAATGCAGCCAATGTCAATGCAGCCAATGTCAATGTACGCACCCGATGTCAACGCAGCCAATGTCAATGTACGTACCTGATGTCAATGCAGCCAATGTCAATGTACGTTCCCGATGTCAATGCAGCCAATGTCAATGTACGTACCCGATGTCAATGCAGCCAATGTCAATGTATATACCTGATGTCAATGCAGCCAATGTCAATGTATGTACCCAACGTCAATGCAGCCAATGTCAATGCAGCCAATGTCAATGTACGTACCTGATGCCAATGTCAATGTATATACCTGATGTCAATGCAGCCAATGTGCCCACGTCAATTGTCAATGCAGTCAATGTAGCCACCCAATGTCAATGTAGCCACCAAATGTCAATGTGCAGCCACCAAATGTCAATGCACCCAATGTCAATGCGCAGCCACCCAATGTCAATGCACCCAATGTCAATGTAGCCACCCAATGTCAATGTAGCCACCAAATGTCAATGCAGCCAATGTGCCTGTCAATTGATGTAGTCAAAATTAATGTCAATGCACCCAATGTCAATGCTCCCTATGTCAATGTAGCCACAATGTCAATGCACCCAATGTCAATGTAGCCAATGTCAATGCACCCAATGTCAATGTAGCCAATGTCAATGTAGTCAATGTTAATGCAGCCAATGTCGATGTCAATGCTGGCATTGTAAATGTCAATGTAGTCAATGTTAATGCAGCCAATGTCGATGTCAATGCTGGCAATGTAATGTCAATGCAGTCAATGCAACATAATCATATAGTGATTGATGTACATACCCTGTGAGCTTACCTTCACTCAGCTGTGAATGTTATTTACCTACTCTATGGTATAAGGTGTTGTAATAAATTATCTCATGGAAGTTTATCACAGTACTAGTACTATGACACTTCACGGTTGAAAAGTATTTACAAGTTGATACAAGGTAGTTTGTGCCAACAGGTAAAATACCAGTATTACCCATGAATTTCAAATCCGTAGGTTCTGAAATCACATGATACAGGTCTCAATTGAAAGGTAACCTCCTCCCCAGGCCATTGCCCAGTTAGCTATTTATGTCTTACAGTAATGCGGTTTGTTGCATGCGCGTGGCCCGGGATAGCCTGGGAATCAGAGGCTAGCCCACAGGTATAGTCTATAAGATACAACTATATAATTCTCCTCCCTTTCTCCCAGGTTCACCTCTTCCATTATGAAGCAAACTTGCTGTCCATGGATGTCTGTACGAGAGATGTGTAGGGTGACTGCAGGTTCTGCTGGTGTTCTGAGCTTCCTTTCCTTATAGCTGCACGCACACATGGAGCTGGAACACTTCACCTTGGGCAACCAAACACAAACAGAGAATTTGAATTCAAAGTCTTCTAGCTACACTACATAGCTACAACCAAACCCATACTACTAGCAAGAATGTAGCAAGCCTGACAAACAAAAATTCCATCATTTTAGAGCACACAAAATAAATAGCTACCATTAGGTTGTTTCTCGCACTCACCATTGCAGACTCACTTGAGACAATTAGACGCCAGAGTGAATTGGGCAAGACCGCGCAAGTTCAAATACTCAGGTGGTGCGCATGCGCATTGCATGCAGCATATAGTTAATGGCGCGAAAAAAACCCGGAGCAAATGACTGAGTGGAGAATCCGGGGCCCCTGCCAATCATGGCTACCAATGCTGCCAAATTGATCCAGGCTGCAAAAGATGTCCCTGCTACAATCTGCTGCTGCTAATATAAGTACGTACGTCCCCCCCATAAATTTTATGGGGGGGACGTACATTATGGGTTCTTCGCCCGTACGTACCGACTGTCAAGTTCATAGCTACGTCAGCCCGTGATTTTTTGTATATACAAGGCCAGGGTATGTGTGGACTGTGGAGGTGGGGAGGGTGCTCCAGAGTCAACAGCTTCTGCAGAGAGAACACATCATTCATAGCCTCTTCTGCAACTCTGTGACTTAATCTGAAAACAGCACAACTCTCCATCTCTTCTCATCCCCTCAGGACACAGTGGAGGGAGAACTGGCTGGCAACATTATCAACATGGCTTTATTGGCCTCCAGTATTAAGGGGCCAGCAACAGTGCGTATGGTACCTCGAAGGCAGCTGTTCTTGGGCTCACTAAGTCTATTGCGATGGACTACATATGCGCGTGCGGATGTAAGTGCGGATCAAACAGATGGTGGAGAAGCTGACATCTAGGAATGTCCGAACCTGAAACTGCGCGACTGTCACTGACCTGGTGAGGCCTTACACTTTATCTAACTGGTTTTGAAGGTAGTGTATTCTGCTGGTGTAATTTGACTTTTGCCTGTTCGAACAACTAATTTGGCAGTTCACTCAAAAGTGAGATTTTCTCTAAGGTAATGTCTCCCCCTCACTTATGGAGTTACACTAGCTGATCCTTCTCACCCTTGATCGCCCGTTCCCTCCACCAATCCCTTCCCTATATTTGATGTCGCCCATCACTAATGACGCAACAAACCTGAGTACCCCCAGATATACGGTATATAGGTTTGACTGCAGATCTGAAAATCAGACTTGTTATTGTGAGTGCATCTCCCTCACCCCATGCAGTCTGATTTTGTGAGTGGGTACTTCGATCATTCTTGGTCATCAATGGACGTTGGACCAGCTGAATTACGAACATGAAAATGAAGAGGAAATTTCTTTTGTAAAATGCCATGGCATTGTGGACTAATGTGTGTATAGTTGAATGGTGTAGCCATAGTAACATGAATAATAGCAGACAATGAGGTGAGGGTGTTCTATGAGGTTGACTTGAAATAGAATAATAAAAGTTGACTATAAATTAAAGGTGACTAATATAAAAGATGACAGGTATAAAAATGACTAGTGTTTAGTAAGAGCTAAGGTCCTTCGGGAGCAATGTGATCTCTTTTGGAAATCACCACGGCGGCAGCACTGAATCTTGGGGAGGGGAGCTTTGTGATCGACACCCATTTTAGCTTGCTAGGGTCGTAACACTCCACTGAGTCCAGATACTCCGAGCCATTGGAACCACCTGTGTATACCGAATTCTCCATCACCATATGGCACACATCCATGGAACCCAGCCAAGACTTGGTACCAATGCAAATATTGTAGTCACACACCCAGATATTTACACATCACGTAATACTGAGGATTTTAGGTTGCTTGTCCGAGATCCATTCAAGAAATGCACATAAGTATGGCCTATGGAAACGGCCTTGGAATTACTTAATTACTAATAAAGCGATTGTGTGCTCGTTTATGGGATGGATGAAGTGTGGAAAACAGCTATAATTCAAATGAAGCGCATTTCCTCAGAATGTCATTTTACATCTCACTTATAGGTGCATAGACATTCTATTGGTGGATTCAAGTCACGTGATATTTTGCGGTTTCGCATTCTGATTTTGGATCAAGCAAGCAACGTGATGTCTATTGGTGGATTCAAGTCACGTGATATATGCTGTTTTGCTTTCCGATTTTGGATCACACAAGCAACCTGAGTGTTTCCTTCCTGTGGAGATATAAGCACATACTATCATGTACTTGTACAATGGATAGATTGGTACAGTACCAACATGGGGAATGGGATCCAGGGTTTCATATGGGGGTGCTGGGAATCTGGGATCCCCCCCAGAATTCCTAGCCGGTTATGACAGCAGCGGTAATGAGTGTACAACTCTGTTGTGTTGTTGTAGGGACATTGTTGCCATGTCATGCATGCAGTGTTATTCTAAACAGCATGCCACCCATAGCTCAATCAGTTAGGCCGCAACCTGATCACTTTCTGATAGTTGGAAGTAACATCTTGAAGGGTACCCTTTACGAAGACTATATACAAGTGACATACCAACAGGCCACTATGCACTACTAATGCCTGTACATGGGTACATAACTGTGCAGCCTCAATCAGGAAATGCATGCAGACTTGTCTACTGCACTCAATTTGATTAGTAATGATTTGAGTATAGCGTTTGGCCTCCCAGCACTCATCCACTATCACCCTAGCCTGTGCTCAGCTTGCCTAACAGTACATTGTGTGCCTAGCTATGTGTCTGCTTACCAATGGCATAGATCATGTTGCCCATGGAGACCACCGAGAGCCCGACACGGGGATACTCCATGCGCGCCACTATGTGCTCCCACTGGTTCAGTTCCGGACTGTACACCTCGGCAAAGTTGATCACCTCCTTTTCTGCCTGTCCCCCGGTAACAAAGATCTCCTGGCCCAAGAGTGCAGCGGCTAGAAGTGAGTGAAGCACAGGAGGGAGGAGGGAGGAGGGAGAAGGAAAGGGTGTTACTTTTAACCTCAGCGATTCTACCACCTCATACCTGTAGTTACAACTTACAGATAATGGTCATGATTGCTACCAGTATTTCAAACCAGTTTGGAGTGAGCTATTTTGGGGGGAAGCTGGTCGAGAATTATGTGAGGAAGCATTGGAAAAGGGGATCTAATCAGCCAAATTATCTGCAAACTTTGAGGAAGTTGTAGAATGGTTGGTTGGCTTCAAGATTGTGAATTGGCATGCTTAGGACAAAATATACTTCCTTGGGTCCACTCTTTGGGGGGTGAAGTCATGACAATCACAGCATACAGGCAGGACTCTTAAGACATGCAACTACCTGCATTTGCCCTTGGAGCGCACATGTCAGCCACTTTTTCCCACTTCTTGTTTATCAGGTCAAATCTCTCCACTGATCTCAGCTGACCACTCGTATTGAACCCACCAACTGCGTAGATACGTTGATCGAAAAACACGGCACAAAGTTCACTCCTTGTTTCTATCATCGGTAGCTGGTAAGACCATTCATCTAATACTGGATTGTAGAATTCCACTGATTTGAGATAAACAGAGCCACTGTAACCACCAAGCACATAGATGCCTCTTCGGGTGACAATCGCAGCACAGCTTCGTCGTGGAGTATTCATGGTTGCAACGTCACTCCAGGAATTGCTTGCAGGTGAATACTTCTCAACGCTGGCAAGAGAATCAGTGAAATCAGCACCCCCAATTGCGTAAAGCTCTCCTCGAAAGAGAGCAATTGCCAGACGAGAGCGGTGCTGAAGCATTTTTGTTCCGGGTCTCCACTGCTTTTCATGAGGGCTGAAGAAGGTGACTTCATTGAGGGATTGGCCAGAATCCCCTGCCCCTCCTGCTACACAAATGACCCCCATCACTGAACTGCGAGGCTGCGTCTTCTTGGGCGTAGAAAACAGAATTACCGAGGCAGGGTTCTCGTGGTAGTCCTGTGCCTCTTGAATCATGAGCTTTCCAGCACTAGAACTGGTGAGGAGTGAGTTTTTCATTACAACGCTCTTCAGGAAAGTTTCACTGATGATGGGAAAGCGAACATAGTTGTACAACCTGTCGGCGTATTGGTTCCGTTCCTCACCATCGTTCTCAATCCACCTGGTGATCGCTTCATACACGTCCTCCTCCGAATCAACACTGATCTCATTGCTTCGAACAAAGTTTTCGACTTTGTCTACAGATAAACTGAGGAATTCCTCTTCTCTCCAAACGTTTGCAAAGTTGTCCAAGGCGAAGCGGGTAGCAGATGTATGCAGACTTTGGAGATCGTGTAGGAGGGAGAATTCGGCAATCCCCAAGCAGTTTGTGGGGGCTAGGTGCTTTGCAATAAACCTCGCGCAGGCGTTGACGATTTGGGGTAGGTCCAACATGCTAGCTGTTGCAAGTATTCCCTGCGCGTGTGCTTGGCTAACTTCGATTTTGCCAGAATACGCGTACCCAACAAGTCTCTTCAAGCCTTCTTCGTCCACGTTTCGAAGAATCACTTCGTTCTGCGTAGACTCCTGCATCTTGGAGGTGAGCATTGCCCTGAAGTACGGTATACTCGCTGCCAGGATGACCCTATGCGCTGGGATTGAGACGGTGAGTTTGCCATCCACGTTTTCCACCATCAGGTTGATGTCGCACAGTGCACGCTGCCGCCATAGCTCTTCTACCTGCTCGCTGCAATTTTGATGGTGGTCTTCCTCACAAAATACGAAGGAGGAACTCTCATGCGCCATCGATCTAGCACAGTACAGTACCACTCGAGGTCGTACAGGTCAAAGTACAGGTATTGCAAAGTTCATAGTCTCGTTCCCAGACCCTCCCGAAACCGCGTTTCGGGAGGGTCTGGGAACGAGACTACGCGGAGCTGTCATCTAATATTGCGAAACAAGAAATATTTAAATCTGGTAATGCAACATGGTGAAAACACTGCAGGACTGCTGCCTGGCGTCTATAGCGCGGCACTTCTCCTCGTACAGCCAACTGGGCACCTTCCTCAGCCGGAATCACAAGGAGAGCCTCCTAGAGCGGATGTGTTGGCACGAACAGCTCCGATTGCCTGACGTCTACTACCACCTCTTCTCCCATGTCTTAAAGCGGGTTAACCTCTCGCATTCCTTGCAAGTAGACGATAAGATGCTCGAAATTTTGGCACGAAGTGGCTGCCTGCCAACCTCTCTAGTCATCAATGACTGCCGTAATGTCACAGGTATATTTATAGTGTACTTGCTAAATTATTATCCCCATGCAGTTAGCTACCAAAAATCGGATACTAAACTCCATTGTTTTTGCCTAACTTCAGGAACTTTTCTTTCCACTCCAAATGTCCGCGTCCATCACGTGTACTGTACAAACTGGCCCTCTCAAGGGCCGTAACCCAGAAACTCCTCTGAACGTAAGATAGGAGAAATCCCTTCTACCTCTCATGTGTCAGTGCATCTAGCTGAACAACCAGACACTTGATTGCATAACCAGTATCTGGTTGTGCAACCAGGCAAATTGGGTATCCATGTACAGTAGGAAGATACATAATGATGAGCTATTTTGCTTGATTACACGTGCAGATAAAGGCATTGTATCTGTATCTCGGATCCTTCACAAGACAGAGACACTGAAGCTAAGAAAACTGAAGCAGATTACCAGCGAGGGGGTCAAGTGTATTGCCTCCAGTGCACTAAAGTCTGTCAACTTGAGGCAGTGCACTGCAATTACCGATGCTGGTATTATTGCACTTGTGAGAAACTGCCGAAACATTGAGAAGCTGAACCTAGCTGAGCTGCACAAACTGACGGATGCAGCATTCATTCAGATTGCCAAAATACTTCAAGACAAGCTGGTATGTAATTTAATCTTATTAGTGCATATAATCCTGTTCTTCACAAAGGGCATCCTCTGGTACATAATTTATTCTTCATCTGCTACATTTGCAATGCAAGAAAGTTTCAAACCACTCTGCAGAGTGCCTAACAAGGCGACCGGAAAGAGCATCTGAATGCTAACAGTAAGCAGTACCCCCGAGACCAATGGCTTTTTATCCCCTCCGAAGGATGAGGTGTAAACTATTTCAGGTGAAACGCCTTCAAAAATGCACCAATTCATTTTTGGGGTATAGCTATAACGCTGAGTAGACCCTAAGAGAGAAAAAAATATCTCCTATGGCACAGTGGGACTCATATTGGCAACCTTGCATATGACATAAACTGAAAGAACTTGTATATATTGTATCCTTTCGTATTCGTCTTTAGCCTCGTTCCCAGGCCATGCGACCTGGGAACGAGGCTAATTCCTCTTGTAATCCTGTCTAGGCTGGTTGCAGTCACGCAAGTAAGATGACAATCTTCACACATTATGTATAGGTGGAGCTGGATGCTTGTGAAGTGAACCTCCTCACGTCTGCTAGCACCCAGGCACTGGCACAACACTGCAGCAATCTGAGCATGTAGGTGGCTGTGTTGTAGTTGCCATGCCTACCTGTTGCCATGCCTACCTGTTGCCATGCCTACCTGTTGTTATGCGTTTGCGTGTTCATTGTTTACTATCCAGGGCTGCATTCGAGAGTGGTGTTAGACTTGATGGTACCGGTTTAGTGCAGGTTAGCTGGTATTGCTGCTCTGTAGCATCATGTATACACAGCAGCAATGGATAGTTAGTAGCCATTGTCATGGCAACAGGAGAAGTACCACATGTGCTGCCGCTAGGAACTCATTAGTCAGTTGATGAGGACAAGTTTGATGGCTACTAATACCTTTGATGCATGTATATATTGCAATGCAGTGGGTTCATAAGTACTCCACACTTATTGGACCCTCTCTGCATTAACTGCCCACTGACCACAAAGTGATTTTCTGTATGGGCCAAAATAGCCCATGGACCCCCTTCTCCCCCCCCCCCCCCGGTGGATTTGTACCACAGGTGGTACATGTATTTATGTGTAGTAAAGTGTACCATTTCAAGTGCTAACTCATACTGCATAGTGGGAAATTTCGTGTTTTTCATGGACATGCTGGTTAATGTGAAAATTAAAACTGAAAATTTGAACTTGAAGAACTGTCATTATATTTTAAGACTGTGTATATGATCTTTGTCGTCTTCTGTTAGCTCCACAATAAAGATTGCATGCATGAACAGATGCATGAACCTCCTTCAGAAGATGTCACATAGATACGCTGCAATAGATTCTGTTTTCAGTTCGATCAGTTCATGATAAAGCCGTGTACAAACTCATGTTATACAGAAATGTCAAAATGATCTTTTTCTGTTTGTGACTCCAAACCTGTAATTTGGAAGGTTGTAGGTTCACTGATGATGTAATAATAATGCTGTGTATGGTGTGTCTTGTTCCGTATAGATGGCAGAGCAGTGTAGTCTCTCTTCCCTCTCCATTTCCTTCTGTTACAAAGTCACTCTTCAGCATTTTGAGATCCTTGTCAGCCTCCTACGGGCGAAAGGCACCCTGCACACCTTTGAAGCCATGGGGGTGGCGCTCTCCCCATTAGCCCTGGAGATGCTGGCCTCTACAAGCTGTCTTACTGACCTCTCTCTGTGTGGAGTGCAGGGGGTGGACGACAACATGGTGGAAATGGTAAGGTGATCGATATAGCAAGCTGCTTTCTAAGTATTGTACAAGTTTACACCTGTGTAGAGGCTCTACTATAGTCAGTACAGCTTCTTATGCATGCATGACCATAATATTAAACAACTGACAGACGGACAGAACCGATTGCTTAACCCCTCTTCATGTAGTCACGCACGGGGTAATATTAGCTTGAATACAGTCATGTGAGAGATTGTACCGGTAGAAGGAAGCAGCAAGGATATTTTGGAATGCTTGTTCCTCAGACTGGCGGATGGCACAAGTGTATTGTAAGGAGCCCGTAGCCTGGCAACAGATGGAACCCTAGCAAGTACGGTAGTTCGACGCTCCTTTGCGGCGCTCATAAGCTCCTGGTATTGTGTAGGCACACTGCAGTGGGTTCTATTTTGAGAGAAGGAAGTTAAGAATTGTCATTAACTTCCAGAATACGTATACTTGCAGTGCGTCTGTGAAGTTGTACAAACTGCAACTGCCTACAAGTTTAACATTTACTGTGCATTTATACGGAAGCAGTTTGTGCAGCACATATACCCCACTAGTATCCAAATCCCGTAGAAGCCGAGGGCGGTTATGAGCCATAATTCCTTCCCTCTGGGTACTTGTAGGGAAATTATGGCTCGTAACTCCCTCCCCTGGGTGATAGCTATGAACCAATGAAGTTGAAGAAACAGTGCATGCACAGTGATAGTGTAGTCCATAGTTACATGTACATGAAACATGTTGAGACACAGGCTCCTCCACCTCAGCAATGAGCTTGTCAATGTCATATTGAAGTGCCTGTGAAGTACTGGCATTTAACATTATGCATTAATGTTTGGTCATGATCTGCCGGAATCTTCTACACATGCCCACAGATCACCTCTGCCGCTGGTCAGACATTGCTGGAGCTGGACATCTCTAACTGTCTCTCACTCACAGACACGTGCTGTGCCTCCATTGCTCGAAACTGTAAGGTCCTGGAGGTTTTGGGGCTCACCAACCTGAAAGAGCTGAGAGGAACTGATCTGTGCAAGTTCTTCCATGATGACAGGGCCAAGCAGTTTAGAGCTATCATGCTCTCAGGGTCAAAGAATGTAAGACACCTCGTAGATACACCAAACCACCATATCTATACTGGTAGCAATTCACACTGGTAGCATTTGACACTTCATGGTTTCCACGCAAGGTGGGATAGCCATGACATAGGCAATTGTACCACGTGCACTTAGTTATATTATATTGAAGTCCTGTGCTCTCCCCCTCATATGTAGTTGCTGTCTAGCGTTGTTGAAACAATTGTCACCCACTGTCCCAATCTTGAAACCATCACCATGGCCGGTCTAAGGGACATCACCGATGACATTGCAATGGCCATTGCTCACAACTGTCCCAACATCCAGCAGATTAGCTTCAGGAACTGCAGCCTCACTGATCTAGGAGTGTGTGAGATTGCTGTCCACTGTCCCGTGCTGTCAATGATTGCTCTTGCAGGCATTCACATTCTGACTGACAAGTGTGTCATTGCCCTGGCGGAGAATTGTCCCTACATTGAAGAGCTGTACCTGTCAGGCTGTGCCAAGATCACCAAGCAAGCTGTTACCTATCTGAAGGTAGGGCTATAATTGGTTGATTTTGATGTGAAAATTGAGCTCTAATAATTATTCAAGCACCAAATTTAGGGCTTCATGAATCTTTTAAAGGTCAAAACAGAAGGCCTGCGTAGTTAGAAAATTATTTTGCACAGAACATAAGTGGGTGGTGTGGAATTGACTAAGTTTAACACCCGTATAACTAGGTTCAAGCACTCCACGGTGGACGCAAGCATATTTGGGTAGGGTGACACCACCCACTCACTCCGCACAAATGATCTTGAACCAGGCCTTCCCCACTATCCCTCTCTCTTCCACTTCAAGAAAGAAAACACCTGGTATGCCTGGACATTTTCACCTAGGCTCCAGTTCCTATTGGTGTAGCACTCCAAACTGCTTTCAGCCAGTGTAAGCAGATTTAGTGCTACTCACGTGACCCTCAACGAATCAGACGCCTCAGAATCGATCACATGACGGAGCATTAAATCGCTTATTGCACACTTTAGTGTGCATTATCTAGATAATGCACACTTTTCAAAGATCAAAGGCTGTCTCGGGTCGGTGAGTTGCACTAAGTAGTTTAGATACCACTTTGCCGTGCATTACGGGCTTTAGTGCACTCGGGCAATCTAGTTAACGGTCTCGGGCGGATAATGCACTAGATTGCCCTCGTGCACTAAAACCCGTAATGCACGGCAAAGTGGTATATAAATATTACTTACGATCCAACTTCTAATCAGTACCTCAAGTACTTACAACAAAATATAGACCCCCAAGCGGAAGGTGAGAACGATAGGTCTCAATTCAATCGGATTCTTTCTCTCAAAAGCAGTTTGTTTTGTTAATCAGTTAAACATGTGTAAAAGAAAACATTTTGGTTTGCAACGCAAGGCTAGGTGTCAGGAATGTGTCCTATACACATATGAATCCGTATGCAGGATTGTGCGGTGAACCGAGTGTTTGTGAATCACTCGACCCCAAACGCTCCGTTTGGGCTGCTCATGGCCAAGGACTTGGACACTGGGGAGTACACCAGAGTAGATGACCAGGTGTTTGACTCACCCTCCGTGAGAATTAGGACCAGGACGAGAGCTGCCATGAAATGATTACTTTTATTGTTTCATATTTTGTTGTTGTTATCGTCATTGTTTTGGGGGAAATTCAATGCAGGTCTTTGTACATGTGCAGAGTGTAGTAAAGTGTATGTTAGTGAAATGCTATTAAAGTAGTAATGCAATTTAAATTTTGCAACTACTCCAGCTCTGAGGGATTTAGATAGATAGACAGATAGATAGATAGATAGATAGATAATTTTCTACATGAATGTCTAGTAGCTACGTACTCACTGTATCTATAATACATCCCACTTGATGATCATTCATGACCTAATTTAATTAACAACTCGGCCCACGCAATAGTGCTACTTAAAGCTCGCGCGACCAAAGGGATTCATCATTGAGAAATCTACCGAGCATGGAGAGTTGGAGAAGGTTCGCTGTACAGCTACTGCTTGTGTGTCTGATCGCCCTTGCCAGTGCGTCCTCCATTCGAAGACGACCCTTCCGAAGCATCAAATCCCCCGCAGGTCAGTCGTGTCTCAGCACGAATTATGATGACTAACACGCTAGCTGGTATCGTGCTATCTATGCGGATATAGAGGATAGCTACAGATGTGTGGAGTTAGATAGTGTATGCTCATTAGGTAATTGTTCTGCCCTCATTTCTGCAGAGA
The DNA here is from genome assembly GCA_963931865.1 of Axinella damicornis. Taxonomy (NCBI): domain Eukaryota; kingdom Metazoa; phylum Porifera; class Demospongiae; order Axinellida; family Axinellidae; genus Axinella; species Axinella damicornis. Next base: position 2,534,817 of record OZ007509.1, read on the forward strand.
CCATCTCAAACTATGAAGTTGTTCAGCCAGTCATCATCCACAGAGACAGCATGCAGGTATGTGGGGTGAGCTCGAGGATGCATGCATGCAGCCGAGTGCATTTGAGATATCAGAGATTCTTGACCAGCCACTTACGATCAAAGTCTGTCTAACATTAAATTTCTTGTGCGCTTCAGCTTAATTTGATCAGGTGTCTGCATCAATTATCAATGTGCAGTCTCTGTATTTGCCTTGTGGTGCATGTGCTCCGTGTTCTCTTGCATAATGTTACTCGTAGTTGTTCCTCTGTAACGTGCATGTATTCTTTACAAGGGCACCTGAAAATCAGCTGCAGGTTGAGGGTTGTGTGTGTAATACGGCTGTGCCCGATAGTTTTATCGTGGGCTTCTGCCAATCGTTAGTTGTTGGTTTGTCTCAAAGACTCTCCCTCTCCTCCATTCACTGCAGCCCCATCCCCGAGAGCTATGGGTGTCCATTACAGCTACTACCTCCAACTTTACTCTGAAACTGGAGCTCAACGAGTGAGCGCATACTGTAATACAATATCACTGTGCTGGAGTGGGGAAGCCTCACTAACAGCTGTTTTTACATGTCACATGTTTGCTTGAAACCTGGCCTGGTATGGTTGCATTATGTCATGCCTTAACAGGAAGTGGTGCTTTGGGTATTAATTGATGAGTATTATTTGCTTCCTTTTAGGAACCTCATACCCCATGATTTCATATCCCGGTACTATGATGAGAGCGGTAGAGAGATTGTCACCAAGGTAACATTGTAGCCTCTAAAACCACTTATCGGTGTCTTACTCGCAAACATAACTAAAAGTAATTAGGTAATTTATTTGCAATTTGTGGCCTTAGTGGGGCTATGATATCCAGAGATGTGGGAGTGAGCACTGTGGTTGTATATAGTACTTTTGAGAAGCCATGAGTGTTTATCTATTGCCTTTTCATTTATGCTGGTCTGTACATGTATGGTCTGGGCAGTGACCATATCTACAACTCCAAATAAACAGACTATTTGTACCTACCCACCAGGGTCATGTGAACTGTTTCTACCACGGTCGTGTCCTGGAACATCCAGAGTGGAGAGCCACCATGAGCACTTGCCACGGACTCCAGTAAGCAACAACTGATTCTCTCTCCACTGCAGCGTGGTGGGCACGACCTTCAAAGCTCCACACACAGTGCTGAATGAGTTGTTTAACAATGCTCCACGCCCTTGCAAAGAGACCTGCACATACTAACTAAACAATAGACTGGCACCTTTTGCTTGTCATTGTCACGCTACATTTCACTAGCCAAATTTTCATACCAAGTTTAGAAAGGCATTGTAACTGTTCAAGATGACAGTTAGTACTACATGTTAATCGTCTATTTAATATCGCCCTATGTTGAAGATGTAGTTGAACGTGATTGGCTCTCCAAACTCTGGCTATGACTGAGGCTATTTCCTGTGTGGATGATCTCTGCTAGGGAGGTTGAAAATACACAACTCTCCTTATGTCCATCTTTAGAGGTGGCAACTTTTCAGCCTCCAAGTTTCAAGTGGCTTCTGTTGCACTCCTTGACAAGCACTTCATGTGATGCTTGACATCTGCTGCTCGTTTGTAGTTGAAGTGCGATGTGGTTTTAGTGAAGTGGTTCTGATAGTGAAGTTCTGATAGTGAAGTTCTGATATGGGTTCAAAGAGGCTCTTGTGACTTGGCTTCAACAGTGTCATATTCATATGTCAGCTCCACCTTACCTAAACTTGGAGAGAACAATGTCTGCTCCTACTCATGCAGGCATTCCACATTCCACTTTACATTGCCACCTACCCTCTCACCCCCCCCCCCCCCCCCCCCCCCCCCTCCCCTTCCTCCTCCAGGGGTTCATTTGGGGACCTCGGTGACAAGGACCACTACTACCACTTGGAGCCTCTCAACCGACTGGATACCTCAGTAAGGGAATGATGTCAGCGGTCATGTTTTATACCAGACAGTATGCCCATCACAGTTTCATGGAACACCACTTCCAACTGTACCTAATTGGGCATACAAAGTATGATACTATTGTAGAAAGTCCCTTTACCCTCACACGTTGTTTATACACCAGAGCTGCTTTGGAAGTTCAGTCTTATAATATTATTGTCAAGGATTTGCTGGAGAAGCCGACTTCTCCATGACTTACATCATTCATGCATACCTATACACAGGGTTGCTTTCCTCTCATGCACTCACACTGTTTCAGTATAGCCCTATGATGTGATCATAGTGAAGCTCATGATTGTAGGGTATTACAGCGTCAAGAGTATGCATAACTCTTGACATGCAGGTCTAATGGTAATAAGTGACTGAAAGTGTTTACATTTCTTTGTGGGAACTACCTTTGCTCGGGGTGTGTCTCCCTGCAGCTGAATCAGCCGCACGCGCTGTATTTGGATTCAGAAAACAGCCAACAGGAAAGAGCCTGTGGTGAGCGTGCCATGAATATATAAATATAAATATTACCATAATTGGAAAGGCTTACTTGCATGATGACATCACACCTGGGTCATACCTAGTGGTTAATAGCAGGGTTTTACCCTTGTTTTGGCTTCACATGCCTGCCGTTGACATCATACTGATGGTTGGCCATCTCAGGCAAAACTTGTTAAGTGAGTGGTTCCTCTCATGTGACCCACTCACTACACAGCTATATAGCTGTGAGCACAGCAGTTGCATGTTGGGTGTTCCAAAGGCTTCAGTACGGAGTGGCTGCCAAGACCCTCATTGCATGGACGGAAAACCTCATCAAACAGTTTGACAATATTGGGATATGAAGTATCTTCTGACTATTCCAGGTTGCAACCACTCCCATAACGCTGTTGACATGCCACACCTGGAAGACATCGTGGGAGAGAAGACCATGGAGAGGGTAAGCCAGATCGAGTCATGTGACTGGATCTCCTTTACCTTAAATGGGCGGCTGGTGGGACTGACTGTCCCCGAATGGATGCTGTGGGCATACATGTACATGAATGGCTAGTACACACACCCCCTCATTTGGCAGGCAGCTGTGGGTAAACTCACGGGTGAAAAGACGCAAGGCTTGATAGGACTCGGAAACCTGCAACTTCTGTCAAGTGTTTTAACCGCTAGGCTGGAGGCTAGTTCAGACCCTCGTAGCTAAATGGAAGCATTCATGCGGAGACATCGTCTTTGCAGTCGGTGGAATGGTCTGGGAGTGACTTCTATACAGCCTGACCTGGTAAACAGCCAAGGGGCTCTACCGGATGCAGACTTTCAGTGTCGAAATTGACACATGCTACAGGCAGGCATGTATATGCATTGCCATGTGACTTAATTTCAACCCTAAGAAGATTTGTAGAAACAACATTCTTGACCCAGCCATTATTCCATGCACATTTGGTAGTGAGTGTTCAGTGTACAACACTGTTGACCCACTGTGTAACTCGACGTTATGTCCCTTACCTCTCTCTTGATCTCTCTCTCTCTCTCTCTCCCTCCCTGTATGCTTAGCTTCGTCGGCAGACCTCCACTAGTTTCCTGTTCGTGGAATTAATTGCAGTCAATGACAACCGGCAGGTAAGCCCCTGCTAATTAATGAATTGTATGTTCTCTCTGCTGGAAAGAACAACAGTCCCTCATGTGTGCCTCCCTTTCTCTTCCCCCCATTTTACTTTCTCCCTCCCCTTTCCTATCAAAACCAGTAGTTTATAATTTGTCTGCTGTTCCCCACAGTATGTGCAGTATGGTAGCAACATTACAGCCACCGTACTGAGGGCACTGGAAGTTACTAACTTTGTGGACGGTGTAAGTTTGTTATCATTCAAGATGCTTCTTGATATAATTGGACTCACCCACTATGCCCATAATTTGCACATAATGCACATCTCGAGTGCTCTGCCTGATATGGGACCAGTGGATGGCTGGCTGCCTGCTAGAAGTGTTTTTAGACACCTGGTCAACCCGGCTCTCCGAGGAGCATGACCTATCCCCCAAGCTAAATTTTAGCCCATGCCCGCACATATACATTGATGGCTATATAATAGAGTTCTGTTTCAATTGCTCTGTGCTAGTCAAGCATAAGAGCTAGCCGCATTCCCAGGCCTTCTCCACCTCCAGTTTATGATTGCTTACAGTTTCTGCATGCTAGCATCAAAAACTGGAGGTGTAGAAGGCCTATAGGAATGAGGCTACTCTACAGGTGTGTATGAGCGTCCAAGAATTGTTGCTGGACCCCATTATTCTTGTGCACCTACATGTACTTTGTCTCAAAATTGTCTCTTAATTCTCAAGTATGAACTTTAACCTCCATGCAGCTTTTTCGAGTACTTAACATCCGTGTGGCACTGATAGAGTCTGTGACGTGGTCTAATGGGGACCGGATTACAGTTGTGACCGACCCAGAGACCCTGCTGAACAGATTCAGAACCTACCGTCCCCAGATAACGACAACCCATGACAGCGCAATGTTGCTAACGTGAGTTGCAGAAGTATTGTAATTTGACCTATGAGTTGCAGGAAGCCATCGTCTAACTTGGTGTACTGGTATATACTTGAGCAAACATTTGTTTGGCAAATAAAATGTACGAAGGCCACAGCATCGACGACGGCATCAGCAGTCTCTTCTCAAGTTTGAACCTTGCACTCTTGCTTGTGAGCGCTACTAGTGACAGCTGCTATTGTTCCCAGGATGTTCCCACCCGCAGTTCTTGGTGCCTTTGTAGCATTGCGTAGTGGTACAAAAATTGCAAGTGGAGTCCTAATTGTTAAAGAATTCTCAGTAACTGTTTCTAAAATCGCTACACCCCCTCGACTAACAATTACGTACAGTAAGACAAACAGTTCTCATGGGAGACCTTGTGACTACTGCAGTGTGTATGTAGGCAGCTAACTGCCCTAGCCACACTAAGACTTAATTGTCCAATCAGAATGCTGTTTTTGGTGTGTAGACAGGAAGTAAGAACAGCCAAATTGTGGGCTTAAGTATCTGAGATCAGATGTGGTTGATAAAAACTTCACTTTAGGTATGATCCAGTTGGAGGAAGTGGTTTTGTGAATCCATCCAATTAAGTCTTCTACATGTAGGTGCGTAGTTGATATCATTCCCACCAACTGTGTAGGATTTGACCTTATATGGAAAATTAATCCTCCCACTCCAATACATGTAGGTCAATCCATAGTTTGACCCAGTGCCCGCAAGCGGCCGGGGGTTAGGTTGTTTGTCTGTGTGTCAGTCAGTGTGTCAGTCAGTGTGTTAGCCCTTCGAATCGAGCCACCATTGAGGCCACCTTGGGAATTGATTTTCTTTCCATGAAATATGGTAATTTTGTGTTGCTCATACAGCAAAAAAACTTGGTAAACGTTTGAGGGTGCAGGCCTGCATATGCAATGCATTATGTCAGTGCAAATTATAGGTAGCACAATGTGTTTCTATACTGGTAATCGGCACACTGGCCTCTAGTTCTTGGACTGCTTTCTTGTAACTGGTCAAATACATGGCGAGATATTTCTTGCAAGTTTGAGCATGTCCCTAGCTGCCACTGTGTCTGCTCCCCAGGGGTATAGACCTCAACGCCAACACTGTGGGGATTGCGTTCACTCGATCCATGTGCGGCAGCTCTGCGGTCGGGGTCACGCAAGATGGCGGGAGATCGACCAGTGGCACCGGCAGCACAGCCGCCCACGAGCTAGGGCACGAATTCAACATGGGCCATGATGCAAGTGAGTGTTACACTATTTCTTCTCTCTCTCTCCTCTCTCCCTACTTCTCTCTCCCCCACCTCGGCGTCACTGTGAGAGATCGAAGCAAACTTTTAAATTTGAATCTTGGATGTTGTGAGGTTGAGGATAAGCCTGCCAGTGTGGCAGTACACTGCATGCACACAGTCAAATCTGGTTCAGTAGTGTCATGTGGTTTCACGACTGGCATAGCGTGCAATTCTTCACACCTTCACGCTAGCACTGTTTGTCATGCACACACACAGCTACCTGCACATGCACTGATCCTTCTCAGAGATGCATCATGGCGGCAATCTCGGGATCCCCCTCTCCCACCCAGTGGAGCAGCTGCAGCAGAACTGACCTCCAGACTGGGCTGACAACCTTCAATCTCGGTCGCTGCCTCACCAACGAGCCCACCACGACCGTGGGAGATCCCGTCTGTGGCAACGGGATCAGGGAGGGAAGCGAAGTCTGTGACTGTGGAAGTGCAGCGGTTAGTGTCCACCGACAGAAGCTTGCAATTATTGTTTACTGTTGCTAACATCCTCTCTCTTGTCCTCCTCCTCCCCTCCCTCTCCCTCCTCCCCTCTCCTTCCCTCTCCCTCCTTCCCTCCCTCCCTGCTTCACCCTCCCTCCTTCCCTCCCTTCCTCCCTCCCTCCCTCCCTCCCTCCCTCCCTCCCTCCCTCCCTCCCTCCCTCCCTCCCTCCCTCCCTCCCTCCCTCCCTCCCTCCCTCCCTCCCTCCCACTGCCTCCCTCCCTCCCTCCTCCCTCTCTCCCTCCCTCCCTCCCTCCCCCTCCCTCCCTCCCTCCCTCCCTCCCTCCCTCCCTCCCTCCCTCCCTCCCTCCCTCCCTCTCTCCCTCCCTCCCTCCCTTTCCCCACTCTCATCCCACCTCCCACCCTCCTCCAGGAGTGCACAGATCGCTGCTGTAATGCCAACACTTGCCAGCTGGTTTCGGGGGCGGTGTGCAGTGCAGGCCCCTGCTGTTCCAGCACGTGTCAGTTCAGACCTTCCGGTACCACCTGCAGAGCTGCAACTGGCGAGTGTGACATAGCCGAGTACTGCGCAGGGAACACGGGGGAATGTCCAGCCGATGACGTCCGGCTGGATGGGACTGCCTGCGCCAGCAACACCGGGTACTGCTATGAGGGGGCGTGTCCGAGTCACGACGCTCAGTGTCAGTTCCACTTTGGGTCAGGTGCGTGAGTAGTCTCATTCCCAGACCCCCCTCGAGGACGGTCTGGAATGAGACTAGAGTACATGTAGCACAATATATTACCAGGAGCACATAATGAGGTAGCGAGCGGAATCTGTGGGGGCTCACTCTCACAAATAACCCCCTGGCCTACTGCAATGACATCTGTGTTGATACACTCTCACAAATAACCCCCTGGCCTACTGCAATGACATCTGTGTTGATACACTCTCACAAATAACCCCCTGGCCTACTGCAATGACATCTGTGTTGATACACTCTCACAAATAACCCCCTGGCCTACTGCAATGACATCTGTGTTGATACACTCTCACAAATAACCCCCTGGCCTACTGCAATGACATCTGTGTTGATACACTTTTCTCAGGCTCTCGAAGAGGTGCGGATGAGTGCTACACAACGTACAACGTCCGGGGTACCCAGTTTGGGAACTGTGGGTACAACTCCACTGCATTCATAGCTTGCGCTACAAGGTACTGTACCAGTATAGTGATGGGTTTGTGTTTTGCTGTACACACGCCAAAGTGTTGCCTGTTTAAGTGTATTCCCCTGTACTCTCCTCCCTCTTCTCCTCCCCATTCTCCCCCCTTCTCTCCCCTCCCCCCCCCCCCCCCCCATCTCTTGCTCCTCCCTCCCTCGTCCCCCATCCTCCACCCTCCTCTATCCCCTGCTTCCTCTCCTCAATCCTCTCCCCTCCCTCCCTCCTCCTCCTTCCCCTCCTCCCTATCCTCCTTTTCGTCCCTCCTGCCCTTCCCTTCCTCCCCTCCTGCCCTTCCCTCCAGCAATGTGTTTTGCGGTCAGCTGGATTGTACCGTTGGAACGTATCAGAATACAGCCGATTCCTCCGTAACCATCGTCACAATTAGCGCTTTTGTCCCCTCCACTCGGACAACTGCAACGTGCAAGTAAGCCAGTTCTAGGCTCATTCCCAGACCACTTTATAATTGATGTGGCCTGGGAATAAGACTTAAGTTACGACTTGTGGTAGGTATGCTTGTTCATCCAGTGAGTTGCACAAGTTGGGCCAAGGGCCCCACATATGATGGAGAGGAATATGAGCCCCTCAAGCCTCCGCCCAGCTTTTCGTCTCTTGACCTAAAACAGCGTGGGCCTGGGGGGCGAGGCTAATATGCTAGGTCACATGAGACTGTGCACCACTTCAAAATGAGGAGTGGCCACTATCTAAGTGCACATATTGGACGTACTTCGTGGACAGTCTTCCAGTATCCATTCCCATACCACATGGGAATGAGACTATGATGTTCAATGTGTCCATTGCTTTCCTCCATGCAGTGCCTTCACTACTGCAGTGGGGAGCGACACCATGAACCCTGGTCTTGTGCGGGACGGGACCAGGTGTGGGAATGGCCTGGTGTGCCGCAGTCAGCGGTGCATCTCTGTCTCGCAGCTCACCTCTCTCTCTTGTGCCAGCGGTAGCAACGGACAAGTCTGCTCTGGAAATGGGGTACGTCATGACCACCTCCTGTGAGCCTGCACTGATGGTTGTACCAGTTATCATAAAGTAGGTAGAGTGCATTCCGCATTCGCATGATGTTGCATACGGAGTCTCCGTTCAACGTATACATCTGTGCCAATAGTCTGATTTTTTTGAAATTTTTTTCATGAAACTGACCATCAAAGGAAGGAGGGTGCAGTCAGCCCCATAGTGAGCGGCTAATCAGACTGATGACTTGAACCTCAATGAAACGTCACATGAGATTGCCGTACTGAATTTAAAACAGCCTGTAGTAGTCTTCGTATGATGGAGCTACATGTACTATGGCAATGTGATGCAAAGTTTATGATTGTATTCCCTTCCCTCTAGCTCTGCAATAATCGTGGCCAATGCTCCTGTAATGTCGGATTCACCGGTAGCACCTGCCAGACGTCGACCTCAGGTAGGGTGGTCGTTATACCCTCAACCCATTCCCAGGCTGTATGCAGATTGTGGTCAAAGTTCGCAGTGTTCCACTAGCCAGTGACTTATACACAATAGGGACCGAGGGGAGGGAGGGAGGTGGGAGGGAGAGGGGGAGGGGGGAGGGGGGAGGAGGGAGGGAGGAGGGAGGAGGGAGGAGGGAGGGGGTAGGAGCGAGGGTACTGGCCTCCTGAGATATTCTAATACTTGGCTTTTGTGATGGTACCATATTGGAGATCCAAGATCCAATTTGTCCTTTTACAGGAGGGGGATCAGATGTGAATGAATGTGCCACTAACAATGGTGGGTGTGCCCACACGTGCACCAACACGGACGGATCCTTTACATGCAGTTGTAGAACTGGATTCACCCTGGCCAGCAACGGACTGGGCTGCAATGGTGAGCAGGCATACTGCATTTACAGGGGAGGGGGGAGGAGGACAACTGAGGGAAGAGGGAGGGGAGAGGGGAGGGCGGGAAGGAAGGGGAGATGAAGGGGAGCTATAGGGAGGGGAGGAAGAAAGAATGGAAGTGAGGAAGAAAGGAGGGATGGGAGAAAGGGGAGGGGTGGAGGAGGGGGAAGAAGTAGGGAAGGAGGGTGGGTTAGAAGGATTGCTTCACTGGTAGAAGTCTACATACTGTACATGTGTCAATTCTCTTCCCTGGCCTCGATCCATCAGATATCAATGAATGTGGTACCAGCAATGGAGGCTGTGCACAGACATGCACCAACAACCAGGGGTCGTTCCAGTGCAGCTGTGGGTCCGGGTACAGACTGGCAGGGAATGCACGGGGATGTGATGGTAAGTAACAGTATGTAGGTCTCAATACAGCGCTGTTCCGAAACTCACCACTAGGAACTGCTGTTAGTTTAGCAGATTTTGCTTGCCATCAAGTGGTATGTGATATAACGTCCATTAATTTGGTTGAGCAAAAAATACGAGCTGGTGGAACAGAAATGAAAACTGCATCACAAATGACCCAGTCTCGTTCCCAGACCAGACCACTATTGGTGTGGGAGTGGGATCACTCGGTGTGGGAATGGGACCGTCCATGATGTAAACATTATGTTTCTTGTTCAGACATCAACGAATGCAGCGTCAATAATGGTGGGTGCGGCCAGACGTGTTCTAACAGTGACGGATCGTTCACTTGCAGCTGTGGGAATGGGTTTGTGTTGGGTGGAGACAGACTGACGTGTGCAGGTACTGCATGTCTTGGATACGATTATCAGGAACATTATTAGAGGTGATGTTTTTGTAAAATCTCTCTCTCTAGATATCAACGAGTGCACTGCAGACACTGACAACTGCCAGCAGATGTGTTCCAACACGCAAGGGTCTTTCAGCTGCAGCTGCAGGAGTGGTTACACCCTGGACAGCAATGGGAGGACGTGCAGCGGTGAGTCGTCCACCATAGCCAGATGATGCCTTAATGTGTGCTTAGCATGTACATGTACTCGGGAGGCAAGTACTGCAGCATTGTGAGGGGAGCCTGAGCAAGCGTTTGGCTTAGGATGGACGCAGTGCTGTATTGGATAGTTGTGTGTGCTTAGTTAGCATGTGCATG